>JXTB01000503.1:95469-235592 GCA_002914805.1 Parasponia andersonii | reverse complement strand
TTATTTCACTGACAGGTAGGTAGCCTTCGAATTTACTGCTCGTATTTAGAAATTGGAGTGTAATGGAATTATAAGCATTGGAGTTAATCAAAAGACAAAGTTATGTACCATCTCTTGCTCACACTTAGCTGAATCAGCGGATTAGGCTTTTATAGGTACAGTTTTTTATTGTGAATTGTGATGATAGCTTTAGACTGATTCCTTAGATTTTTGGAATGGGCATCATGCCAAAATAATTGGTCTGCTCTTCCCCAAGCCATTAAGATGAACGAGCATTTGAATGAGCGCTAGTCCTTAGTGTCATAATGTGCTCTCTTACAGTCAATTACTACCAGTGAATCATAGCGGATCCAAATTTTGACTCTAGCCGTTAATCTAGCTTTGAACTCTAATCGAATTTGCATAGTTCAACATGACAGGGTGATGACTGTTAGTTTTCACAAGTTTGGAGACAAGTTTTTTCCAGGAACTGGTGATGTCAAGGTGACTTTTTAAGCCTCTTGTATGTTTTAATTCTTGTACACTATAATTCTTGCAGTAGATTATATTTTCAACTTTATTGTTGTATGGGTTAATTTCTCATATATTCCTAAGATGGTCCATATCGAAGCATTTCTACTTATAGTCTCGGTCACTTCTTACCTACTGGGTTATCTTTATGTACTTAAATTACCATGCCACTTGCACCTGCAAATGAGTTTGCTAACATCCTGGTGCACTTACTTTTCTATGAGTAAAACATGCAGTTATTATGTTCTTTGAAGTCTATGTTGTTACTTGCCATCCTTAAAACAGTTTCTGCTATGAACAATCTTCAAAAAAAGTATTTAAAGGAATGCTTATGTTCATTTATCTTTTTGTTTTAGCCGTTAAACTTTATAAAAACAGCCATCTGTATTTATTCCACAGTTATTTCTCCACCAATTACCTTGTCCTGTTTTCCTTTTTTTCCCATTTGTTAGCATTCTGTGCATATGATTTCAAGATACTCAGGACAGTTTGCTTTATGATTCCTCCCCTTTTTTTTTCCTGTATGTTCTTGTCCTTTATTTATTCTTTTTTTTTTTTCCCTTCTTTCTCTAGTTCGCTTGAAATGTCTATGTTAGCTTTGGAAAATTTAAGTGTAACAATATTGTTTGGTATTTTACCCTGAAAAAGGAAACAGGAGAAAGAGAAGGCAAGTTTTATGCTATTAATGTTCCACTCAAGGATGGAATAGATGACACTAGCTTCACTCGTCTTTTTAAAACTGTAAGTCTGTTAGAAGCACCTAAATTCAATATAAATGTTGTTTTATCTCGTGTGATGTCAAGCATAAGCCTTTTTCTTTATTGGCAAATTCCAATTTTGCAGATCATTTCCAAGGTTGTTGAAACATATCAACCAGGTGTCATAGTTCTTCAATGTGGAGCAGATTCACTAGCTGGAGATCGCTTGGGCTGCTTCAATCTCTCCATTGATGGTGCATATTATTTTCTGAATCATTTTTCTTCTCCATTTTTATTATTTAAAGGGAGTTATATAGGCAAGGGTGGAATATCATGTGCAGGCTTTATATTCAACCTTTGACATCCCATGTGTTATTTTAACATGTCTTATCAGTATTAAACAACCTAGATCTAAAATAATGTTGTGAATTTGTGACTACAACTAAAGGGATGTGTTGCCTTGTAACTATGGACTTATTGAGAAAACAGGGGAATAATACAAGTCACTTAACTTGGGTCCAAAGTTGATCTGCGGGACTTAAAGTTGTTCCGTAGCCCATTCTCTCGATAATAATAATAATCTTTAACTAGTTGACTCTTGGTTAGCTTTATGGAAAGATATGCTAAGTGGTCTCTTTCGATGCTTTTTCCAGGTCATGCTGAATGTGTTAGGTTTGTGAAGAAATTCAATTTGCCCTTACTGGTATCTATTCTTTTTTATTGTAGTTCAGGTAAATCATTATATATAATTGTCCTCGTTTGGCTTACAGAGATGACACGGTATCCCTGCAGGTTACTGGAGGTGGGGGATACACAAAAGAGAATGTTGCTCGATGTTGGACTGTTGAAACTGGAGTTCTTCTAGACACAGAGATTCCAAATGGTATGTTAAGTCAATTTCACTCTACCTTTTGATGCTTGGTTCAAAATGTGGTGAAATGCTGTTGATTTCATAATAAATTTGGTAAGATAGTTATTCTACATGCTGCCACTCGATGAAGCAATGATTAATAAATGAGGTCATGTTGTTTTTCTATGGCAGTAGCTACAAGGTATCTTGAATTCAATTACTATTTTTCTTTCTGTTTCTCGTGGTTGAGGGCAGGTTGTTTAGGGGGATTGAAATTTGGAACCTGTTTGCTGTAATGTAGACATTCAACCTGTAACTGCAAATTGATGAAAACCCTCTTAACGCATTTTACCTACCTACTTGTAATGTAGTGACTATCTATCATATAAATGTCGGCAATTTAGTGTTTTAGCCTGTATTGCTGCTATTTTAAGACTTGGTAAATGTGTTTTACATTTCATTTAGGTTTAGTTTGCTCAATCTTTCTTGGGATCCTGCGACATGTTATAAATCATGTTCAGCTGTTAGTGTTCAATAACACTTTTATCTCCGACACTATTATTATATTATCCTGCTCTTCTGATTTCTGCATTTCAATATATTTACACTATCCTGCATGACTGATTTTCCATTCTCACTACTTCGTCTTGGAAAATCTTATGTAAGCAATGAAGAAAAAGAAAACTGCGATATAAGGACAATTTTGGTTGTGTGATTTTGCAATATTAACTATATAGGGTGGTTCTACTTCTTTGAGCGTGTACGTCTGTGGGTGGAAGAGGAGGACGGATGGTTGTCATTCAAACTATTATTTTGTTAGGAAAAATAAATAATAATGGGTTGAATGGTTTCGTTTCTTTCTGAACTTCTGTTCACTTGTGATTACCTTGGATCAAGCTTGTATTGCTCCCCTTTTTTTTCGATAAAGATTTTCCATTCTATTAAATTCTAAAAGATTTTGTTATGATCATTTTGCAGAGATCCCAGATAACGAGTATATTAAGTATTTCGCCCCAGAGTATTCATTGACGATTCCAAGTGGGCAGATCGTACGTCACTTTTGAACTTCTATGTTATTATTTTTTTATTTAGCTTACTTCCTTCTTCTTCTTCTTCTTTTTTTACTTGCTGTACACAAAGAAACCGATCCATGATACGAACCAGCTGGTTTTTGTTTTGTCAAACAATGTTATTACTTTTAGTTTGCACTTTGCAACTATATTCTATGTACAATTGACTATATCCTTCATTCTCTTATTTTTCTTTTGTTGAGTGCCAATTATGCAGGAGAACTTAAATAGTAAATCGTATCTTGGCACGATTAAAGTGCAGGTCTTGGAGAATCTTCGTTACATTCAACACGCTCCTAGCGTACAAATGCAGGAGGTGAGTAACAACTAAATGTTTGCCTAAGCAGTTTTTAACCCGATATTGAAGTTTTAGTGTATTGATACACCTGATTTGTTTCCTTTCGCTCAACCATTGTCCTTATGTTTGAATTAGACATTGAATCACATATTTATTCATAGCAACTGTCTTTCATTCACTTCAAACCACAAAAGAAAAAAAAGAGAAAAAAATTCCATTCACATTATTGATTTTGAAGCAGTGCTGAATTTTGGAGTTGGTTACTTTGGACCTTGGGAGGGAAGTTGGCCCAAAACCCACCTGTTCCAGGAAGGTTTTCAAGTCCAACTCAAAAGACTAGGTTGTGCTAAGACATCTGTTTTCTTTCAGGGCATCTTAATCAATATTGTCCTTCAAAGGAGATTAGGATGATTCGTTTTATGAGAATCCTAAGCTACTACGATTTGCAAATAACCAGAATAACATTATATCACAATGGTTTTTTTTTTTCTTCGGCTAATGGAATAATATGTTAATTTCACTGTTTTCCTGTTTTTTGCAGGTTCCTCCAGACTTTTATATCCCTGATTTTGACGAAGATGAGCAGAACCCAGATGAGCGTGTGGATCGTAAGTGAAAAATTATAAAATCACACCCCCATACACGCTTTTTGTTTCCCTCTTTTTCAATCTTGGCACGCATACTTTCAGGATACATCTAACATGTTTTGGCTCCTGACTTCTCGTTTTCTTCTCTTCCGAACTTCATGAAAATGTTTTTGCAGAGCACACCCGGGACAAGCAAATCCAACGCGACGATGAATACTATGATGGAGACAATGACAATGATCAGAACATGGAAGATGTGTAAAGTTGATTTAGACTCTACCTTTAAGTTTTAAGGTTGATAGTTTGACTAGATATCGAAATTTAGAACTTTGCTCAACTAGAAAATTAAGAACAAAGGAGTAGCAGAAAATGTTTATCTCTTGTTATTCATATTTACTCCAGATTTTCTTTGCCCATTTTAAACTCAATTGGTAGATGAGGATTTTGTAATATTTTTCTAGTATGTGAAATGCTGTCTTGAAAATTGGAAGTAAAAAATTACAGATTAATTGTGTATGGTATAGGTACATATCTTTTTGGCGTTCTTATGATTCGTTGTGCGGATACTCTTCACGCTAGTTTTGCTGTTTGCCAATAGCATGTTATAAGGCAAGTCGTTAAAATTTAGGAAAATTACTAAGTTAAAAGGTCCTAATTTTATAGTTTATATGAGGGTTAAATTAAAATTCGTTAATTCCCTGTACTTGACTTCAATAAATTGGTAACTACTTTTAATTAATTAATTACTTTTTTGTCAAAATTAATTAATCTATTTTGTGCTAGAAGATAAATAAATGTGCGCGTTACATAGTAGTCTAATGCACTCGTGCAATTCCTGAATAATAACTTGACGTTATCATACCTCCTAGAACAAGCATCTAAAGTTCCATTATTTACGAGGAACAAAATTTAAGACTATACCACATTTATTTACGGTCCGTTTGGTGGGGTGGAAAAAATGAAATAGAATTAATTTTAAAATAACTTAGTTCTAATGTTTGTTTGAGACGTGAAAATGAAAAAAAAAAAAAAAAAAAAAAAAAAAAAAAAAAACTTTTCAATATAAAAGAATTTGATAGAATTATCGGTTTTCACCCAATCTTAGGTAGAAACGGATTTTATTCTATTGGTTTTTTAGTCACTTCCCCAATTAACTTTGAAAAATGTAATATTAATGAAAAATTAAAAATTATTAAGAATACATATTTTATGAAAAAAATAATAAATTTTTATTTTTATTTACGAAATATTAACATGTCTCCATCCATTGGAATCTTCTTCACTTTTATATTATAAAATCAAATATTACATTATTTGTATAGGTATAAATTCTTGATTTAATAAGTCTTTTTTTAGCTTATCCATAGATATTTATTTTTTTAACTATTGAATCATAATTTTTTGACTATTATTATAATTTATAAACATAATATTTATTATTTAATACTCATTATTTAATATTTTTTCCTTTCTAATTTCTAATTTTCTATCGGAAAGAAACATACGTGATGAATTTAATTATTTTTCTTCTTAACTTTTGTCGTAAAAAACGTAAATAATAAATTTTAATCAGTCAAACAAATATAAATAAATACGAAAATTCTCCGTAGTGAACAAAAAGTTGGACATTACTGCAACGACGCCGTTCAATTCTGTGGCTCTGTAGGTCGCGCGCTACCGAGTCAACCACTAGAAATAGCGAAGCCGTTTGGGGCGCGAGAGAAAAAAGGGAGAAAACACGGCACCCCAATCCATACGATCATTGCCATCTAGAACTCTCTTATTGGGTTTTTGGGATAATCTTTTTTTTTTTTTTTCTTAAATCATCTTTGGGAAAACGAATATGAAATAGGGGTGAGTAAATCTATCAGGATCACCATAACTTCCCCGATTTTCTCTCTTTCATTTTCTCCATAACCAAACAATAAGTCATATCAACCTCTTGCGTAGCCAAAAGAAGAACGTAGCTAGCTAGCTAGCTTTCTAATATATCCCTGCCTTTTCCAATTTTATGCCATATATATATGTATGTTTGTATGCCGCTGAGTTTGTAGGATATTTTCTAAGAATTTTTTTATTAAAATATCACCATAAATATGATGAGTTCGAGTGTTTGAACATGAATTTCATTTGTGGATGATAGCAAAATTTTCATGGAGTTTGAGGCCCTTCTTTTGGCTGTTGTAGGTGCTCTTAAGACCCATCACTTGGAGTAATTTTGCATTACAGTTTGTAGGAACCAATGGCTACTTGGGAGGCTGTTCTGCAAGTTCTATCTGGGTCATCTCCACCCTTTAATGGAGTGTTTTCTGTTGATTCTGCTCTGAAAAGTATAAGACATACGAGTTTGGTTTGTCATAAAGGGCCCAG
The DNA here is from genome assembly GCA_002914805.1 of Parasponia andersonii. NCBI lineage: Eukaryota > Viridiplantae > Streptophyta > Magnoliopsida > Rosales > Cannabaceae > Trema > Trema andersonii. The sequence goes on along the minus strand of JXTB01000503.1, from coordinate 229,209 downwards.
CACTTTGAGAAGAAGCAAAAATGGATTAAGGGTCTTTGCTTTAGAGGGTACCAAAGGTGTTTTTCGTAGCAAAATCGGTGTTAAAAGGTTGGAGTCTGCGATTTGCGAATGTCATGGGGCTAGAAACATTAGTGGGATATCTGCAGAAGAGGAGGAATATAGGACACATAGGCCAAAATCGGTTCCTCTTAATGGCGCCATTAGTTCGCGGGTTGAGGAAATAGATTCCGAATCAAATGCTAATCTGGCTGCTGCTGCTGGAACAGTTGAGGACAGATTGCAGAGTGTTAGGGAAAGTGTGATTGAGGATGAAGCTTGGAATTTATTGCGGGATTCGATCGTTTATTATTGTAACAATCCTATTGGGACAATAGCTGCTAATGACCCCAACAGCACTAGTGTTCTTAACTATGATCAGGTCTTTATCCGTGACTTCATACCTTCTGCAATAGCTTTTCTCTTAAAGGGGGAATACGATATTGTAAAGAACTTCATACTTCACACTCTCCAATTGCAGGTAATGTTGTTAGTCATTATTTACTAGAGAACGTAACTATTGAATTGATGATCACCTTTACTCATTTTGTCCAAAGAGTATTTTTCATACGAAGACTTTTACTTATGAGTCTTTTCTTAAGACAATTAGTAACATTAATCTCTGTAGATTGTTCAGTATGACTTCATTTTATGTACTATCTTGTTATCTAGAATTGAACTTGCCTCCCTTATTTCTTTACAATATATTGTTTGAAGAGATATTAATCAAATTTGTGACTCACCTTAAACGAAATATTACTGCGTGGCTATGAACCATAATCTTTCATAAGTATCTCCGTGTTAATGTAGTTTCTATGTTCATGATTAGGTAGTAAGCATTGTCTATATGTTGTCTTCTGATTTATGACTTTACATTTAACTTTCCTTAATTTGTACATGTTGTTTTGTGGTTTTGGCAGAGCTGGGAGAAAACTATGGATTGCCATAGTCCTGGTCAAGGGCTCATGCCTGCTAGTTTCAAAGTTCGCACTGTTCCTCTGGATGGTGATGATTTTGCTACTGAAGATGTCTTAGATCCCGACTTTGGTGAAGCTGCAATTGGTCGTGTTGCTCCAGTTGACTCTGGTTAGAAATACATTAATTAATTTTGTTGTGGTATATGCACTTTTGAGAATGACAGATCAGTAATCTCTTTGCTATTATGCTCTCTTTGTCAGGGTTGTGGTGGATCATATTGCTACGAGCATATGGAAAATGCTCTGGAGATCTATCAGTGCAAGAGAGAGTTGATGTGCAAACAGGGATAAAAATGATTTTAAAGCTGTGTCTTGCTGATGGTTTTGATATGTTTCCAACATTGTTGGTCACAGATGGATCTTGCATGATAGATCGTCGCATGGGAATTCATGGCCACCCATTGGAGATTCAGGTAATTGGTCAATCTTAGGCCATGTTTACTAATTCGTAATGGACCAAAAAGGGAATGAAAATTAGAAAATTGATTCCCTTTCCCTTCCGTCATGTGTTTACTTATATATTCCAGCACACTAATATGAGAAATCATTCATGTAGTTTAATTCCGTCTCATTCCTCTTTATACTCATTCTCTTTCCCTTTCTTTTCATTACAGATTAGTAAACATGCCCTTAATGTCCACATGGATTCAGCATTCTTGTCATGAGTTATTTTCTCTCTGTTTATGCAATTTCACTCTCAGACCATTTTAGAAAGGGAAGACATTCCTATTAAAGAAAAGTTTGTCTGATCTGACTTGTGTTACCATCAAGGTTTAAGCTTTAACATTCTGCTACTTAAGATGAGAGTTACATAATGTAATTTCTGTTATATCCAGATCTGATTGGTGATTGCTATTTGAAAGACTGGCCTTCAAGTGTTGATGAGCATTTAGCTGATATTCAATTTACATGTGAAATTTGAATCATTCTAGCCAAGATGTAATATTTAATGCTATAATGATATCCTCATTCAGCTATCACTTAACATAATGCGGGAATTCTTAAGCGGTCTAAATCATATTTGTGAGCTTGTGAGTTTTGGTTTGGAAGCTGAGGCTTCTGTGCATATTTGTCGAGCAATGTTGTGGTTTAACAGTCTGCATGTTCGAGGTTGAGATGAGAATGCATGGTACAGTATTCTCATTTAATGTTCCTTGTCAATATTGCTTCTTGCAGGCACTGTTTTATTCTGCTTTACTTTGTGCTCGTGAGATGCTTACGCCAGAGGATGCATCTGCTGATCTTATACAGGCACTTAATAATCGTCTAGTTGCTCTATCCTTCCATATCAGAGAATACTACTGGATTGATATGAGAAAACTGAACGAAATTTACCGATACAATACAGAGGAATACTCATATGAGGCTGTAAATAAGTTTAACATCTACCCAGATCAGATTCCTTCCTGGCTGGTGGAGTTCATGCCTAGTAAGGGAGGCTATTTGATTGGAAATCTGCAGCCAGCTCACATGGACTTCCGTTTCTTTTCTCTTGGAAACATATGGTCTATTGTAAGCAGTCTTGCAACACTGGATCAGTCGCATGCCATATTGGATCTCATTGAAGCAAAATGGACGGAACTGGTTGCAGAGATGCCTTTAAAAATATGCTATCCTGCACTTGAAGGCCAGGAATGGCGGATTATAACAGGAAGTGATCCAAAGAACACGTATGGTCTCTACAACTGATCCTTGTGATGTTCAATACTCTATTAGTTCCTTCAACCCATGTTTAACTTGGATTTCTGTGGCAGTGCTTGGTCTTACCACAATGGAGGTTCTTGGCCAACATTACTTTGGCAGGTAAAGTCTTCTTGACAAGCAAAGATTGCTGTTTTTTATTTAGTTATTTTTACCTTTGCTAAAAATATGTTAACTGAACTTAGTTTTGAATTTATGAATCCAAAAATGGATTTATAATAACCATTGTGGCCCCTTCATACCAGTTGTGAACCTGATTAAATTACTTCAGATAGCTTCTGTTAGATGCTTTCTCTATGATCTTAAACAAGCTAACAGAAAAATCAAGATAACACGATGTTAGTCTCTTTTCCACCCAATTTGGGTCCTTTTATGCACTTGATCCGGTAAGGCCTGTATCCATTATGGATATGTCTTTAAAGTAGATTTTCTTTAACAAGAGTCCCATCACCCCGATGTAAGGTTCCAGTTTTAATTGGTGAGATAGTCTCATTGCTTCTAATTTCTGTTTTAGGATTATTTCTAGGTAAAAATAACTGAACAACTACATATACTACATGTATTTCGGGGTAGAGAACTTGCAAATCCAACTGGCTATCCACCATTACTCTCTTCCTTCCGTAACATATCATCCTTGTGAGTTGCACAGTGGTTAAGATAAATCAACCATGGCCTTTTTTTTTTTTCAGGCTGCCTTTCCTTTACTTTCCATTGTAATCATTCAAATCAAAATCTTCTTACTTATCAAAGATACATATTTGAATCATTATGAAATGCTTATAATGTGTTTCTTTAAAGCCTGGTTTTGCAACTTACCAATGCTATTGATGTCGAAGGCCTTTTTACTTGTATGGACTACAAAAACAGATAGATGGTATGGGATTCTTAGTAGTTGAAAGCATAGTTACTGAATTTTCAATTTAACTTCTCTTTTTAGAATACATCAAGGAATGCAAAAACGATTCATCAAACTAATTGTACTATTTGAACTGTCTCAGCTTACTGTGGCATGCATAAAGATGAATAGACCCGAAATCGCTTTAAACGCTGTTAAGGTTGCTGAAAAACGCATAGCTAGAGACAAATGGCCTGAATACTATGACACCAAGCAAGCACGATTTGTTGGAAAGCAGGCCCGACTATTTCAAACTTGGTCCATTGCTGGATATCTTGTATCGAAGCTCCTCCTTGCCAATCCAAGTGCAACAAAGATCCTTGTGAATGAAGAAGATTCAGAGCTTGTGAATGCATTCTCTTGCATGATTAGTGCTAATCCAAGGAGGAAACGACGTGCATGGAAAAAACAGAGCTTTATAGTGTGAACATGTGTTATGAGGCAAAGAGGAGGAGGGATGTAGGAGCATTTCAGGTTTCTCAACAATGTTGAAGCCACTAGTGGGAGTGAGGAATTTGTGATCTCATCAATTTTGACTGCTTGAAACTAAGTTTGCACCTGTCTAATTAATCAATAGTGTTGATGTTTAGTAGGACTAAAGTTGAACAAGATTTTGTTCTGCTTAAAGAGTCGTAAATATAGTTGGAAGAATAATGATCACTTTGGGATGAGTTTTTTTTTTTTTTCCCAACTTACGTCCTTGTCCTTGTTTACAGGGTCAGCCGAGGAAGTTACTTTCAAGAAATCTTCGTCTTTTATGACACTTCTATTTTATAGTAATGGGAATTGAAAAGAAATATGGATAATAAGGAAAGAGGTTTAATGAATTTGATTAAGCTTGAAACATACAGTTGAAGTGTTTACTAACTTTATCAGAAATTATCTCGACTAAAATGCCTTTGTACACTTTTTTTTTTAGTATTTTAGGAATAGATAAAAAATTCCCCACATTGTCAAGAAAGGAATTGTCGTCCGACTCGTTATGGTAGTCTTATCTCCGACCATGTCTACTGTAATGACAGACAATTTTATTTTTGACTAAGGGTGAGGATTCGACTTTCTAAACATTCGAATTGGAGTAGTGTATTGTTACTTTGTATGTCTTTAGATTGAGCACTATATTTTTGTAGGCTGAACTGGTCATATTAGAGGTGATCATTAGTCAGTTTGATAGAATTTTTGCCACTTTCTAAGTCGACTGATTGATTTTCAGTTCTACATAGTTTGAACCGAAAACTGATCAAACTAAAAATATATGTAGAAAACCCGACTAAACATGAGTTCAGTTTGGTCGGTTTGAAACAAATAAAAAAAAATCGAGCTTTTTCTTTTTTTACTTTTTCCTTTATTTCTGAAAACAGAAATGAAACTTAGAAGAATAACCAAGAAGACAACAATTAATATTTTATTTGATTAAAAAAAAAAACAATAAGGTAACAACTAACCATTTTCATGGATAATTAAAGCTAAGAAATGGCAGAGTCCAAAGTAAATAACGCTAAATAACAAAGTATTCAGACTCAAAAGTCCAAATTAAACAACGAAGTCCAAACTCCAATTTAAATAGTAAAAATGTAAATAGCAAACAACAAACAAAGTTTAAAATAAACAATAAACAACAAAATCCAAACTAAATAAAGGCTGGAAAACCAACGTCCAAAAAACAACAACTCAAAGGCAATCCAATAACATATATGATAAAAAGTCTTAAACCAACAGCAACGACATATCTAAGGTAATCTAATCCGATATAAGATATGCTTCAACTTCAATGCTAAATTTCCACCAAGTATGTCTACTCAATAATCTCCTTGCCCACGCTTGTAACATATGATCCATCAGCTAGAACAAAAATACGAGTAAAATATATTAACAATCTAAAATTTATGAAGACAAAAACATTAATGCAACTTTAAAAAAAAAAAAGTAACATAAAATTATCTGGCTCAGCTTGCTCAAATGTTTCCAAAGCCTCAGTCTTATCCATATATTGAATGAGATATATTGTCGAACCATCGGTTCCCATTCTCACCACTTAACCAATTCTTTGTGCAAATCAAAGCTTCCAGCCTTATTGAGCATAGCCTTATGGATTTTGTACGATGTACTTATCCTTATTAAACATGGTCTCTGACTCCCACATGGATTTAAGAGATCATTGTAAATAGTTTTATATATACATAAAAGATCAATAAGTAATTCATTTTATATGCACTACACATTTACCATTTACTCAAAATAATTTTCAACTTGGATAACACATAATCCGATAACCTAAGCATTATTACTTAAGCAGCATTAATTAGAAATTAGGTACTTCTACATTTCCATTCTCTTGCATTTAAGAATTGAAATTAGGTTGCTCGTTTATCTTTTCAAAGAAGTGTGAAAAAGGATGTGGTGGAGTAATCCTAGCTTTTGTGTTCTTTCCTTGAGTGTTAGTTCTTTTGGTGGTATTTTCTATTTAGTTGGTCTTTCGCATTGTACTTTATCCCTCTTCAATGAAGTCTGCTTTTATCAGAGAGAGGTTAGATCGTTTGATTCTGATCAAATGGCCATAAAGTTTCAAACGTTTGTACCAAAAAAAATCTATTGTATTTAATTTTATCTAAATGTAGAAGGCCATTTAATACTGCGAAGATAATATTTTTATTGTTTAGTTTTCATTTTTTTTTTTCTATTCTAATTCTCATTAACTTCAAGGTATAATTTCATTAATTCTAATTTCCAGTAAATTTAATTCATAATAAAGCTAATTTAATATTTTTTTCTAAAAAAAAAATAAAGAACTTTTCTTTTTGAATGTTTAAAAAAAGGAAAAAAAAATCAAACTTATGATCCTAGACTTTTTTATGTAGCTAAATCATTTTAAAAGAAATTAAATTAAAAATATCAATGAAAAATACTGAAATTAATAGAATTGAAATTCATATTATAGGTAACTAAAAATTTTCAAAATTAAAAGGTGACAAAATCATGTTCTACACATATAAATTAAAAAAGTAACGCAAATCATATTTTTAAAAAAATATTACATTTCATATGAAAAAAATATTAAAATTCAAACAACATATAACATATAAAGAAAAAAATAGGATTATCAGTAAATATAAATGAAATACTTCTTTAATTGAATTAAAATATAAGCAAAGTTTTCTTTTATAAATTGGAATGATAATGGTAATAAGAATCGAAATAAAGTGGAATTAGAATAAGAATAAAAATGATATTCCATTTTTGATTGAATGGAATAGAATAAATGACATTTACAAGAACACCCTTACTTTTAGGTATCCATTTAAGGCCAAAATGGAAAGTTAAGTTTTAAATGATGCAACTAAAGAGTAGTATTCATTAGTTTTTAAGAAAGAATTATAATTCCATCATTTGATAGAATGGTGATTTTAAAAGAATTTTTAAAATCCAAGCAAATAATAGAATAGACTTTACAATGAAATATTCCATTCTCAAGCCCATTCCACCCAGCCAAACATGAACTAAGTGAAACCTAACAGGTCACTATCAAATCATATTCAGCCGAGTACCAACAAAAAATACTCATTAAAAACTCACCAATATGATATTATATATATGTGCCTACTCTTATAATGTTAACCAAAAGCAAAGGGGTTGTCATTTTTCAATTAATAGAATCTTATCAAAATACATTTACAGGAAAGGGACCACATTAGATAATTTTGATTTTCATATTAATAGAAATCGAGCTAATACAACATAAAACCACTCTTTTCCAAAAGAAAATCAAAACAAAAGGACCGCAAAAGGTGTTGGCCTCAGATAATCGATATGTTATATTAAATTAACATGTCTATACATAACAAAGCAAATGAATTGGGCATATACAGTTATTCATAGAATCAAAGCTAGATGGGTGACCAACTGGGATTTAACCGCATTGTCCTAAATGATTTTGTTCTCTGCCAATATGCTATCCAACAATGATTCACAAGCATCTTCAAGTAAATCCAAAACCTGCCACAAAATAAGGTTGCATATCTTCTATCAACTGGAAAGTAGACAAGATTAATCAAACTACTTTTAGGTAACTAAGGTGCCAGTTTATTGATGGTATCCTTAACAATCACTTTTGACTTATTTAAAAATTCAAGTCAATATAACTCAATGCATGAATATAAACACAGAGCACACTGCAAAGAAAAAGGAAAAGGGAATTTGTCAATGAAAGAAAGGCCAAAAGGGAAAACAACATCAAGAGTAATACACCAGTCAATGGAAACTTGAAAATGCCTCTGGAAAAGAATTACCAGTTCAGAAATGACTCGTGAGTTACCAAATGACAGATCACACTAGGCAATAGAACTGAGCCAACTGTCAAGCAACTGGGACTTCTTTTCTTTTTTTGCCGAAATGCAAGAATTAGAAAATACTAAGCCTCCGTTTGGAACCGATTTTGAAGGAAAAAAAATTGCTAGGAAAAAGTCATGGAAAAAGAAAGAGGAAAATACTTTTTCTAAAAGTTTATAGAATTTTATTTTCACACTTTTGGTTTTACTAATTAATGTGTCAACATTCTATACACCAAAAAATAGCATCAAAGCAAACTTCTGTTTTTCTTGAAAAAGATTTTTATCGTTTTTTGGTTTCAATCCAAACAAGAGAAAATGAAATTCTTTGAAATTTTTTTTTCTTTCCCTCCAAAAATCCAAGTTCCAAACGGAGCCTAAAGAAGTAAGGAACAAATGAAACATTGTAATTCAATATTTTGTTTGGGTGAATTGCCAGATGAAGCTTTTAGAACTGCTCAACACTTCAATGCTCATTCACATTCTTCAGATTTTTTTTCCCCATTTTTCGGTTAATTCTGTGCATATGAAAATGCCTAATGCACCTCTGTTGCTTAGCACCACAAACTAACACAAGTATGGGACACAAATGTAAATTTGTAGTGGATCCCACACCTCTATTAGAGTGCGTGGTGCTGAGCAACACACGTACCCATAGCATTGCTCTTCAATAGGATGCTACTCAGATTTCAATTCTAGATTATATCCTTTACATGCGAAAAATCCTAGATTCTTACACTACATGCAACTTATAAAGTCTTCCTTGCACCTCACAAGTATCATAACAGTAAGCATAACGATGGTTATTTACCTTCTCAAATCCTTGTTGTCCACCATAATAAGGATCTGGGACTTCAGTTTCCTCGTGTCTCTTACAATAAGAACACATTAACTTAACCTGCATTACAAATTACAGACAATCGCATGAAACCAAGTATCAGAGGAAAAAATAAATAAATTAAAATTAAAAAAAAAAAAAAAAAAACCCTTCCACTTTCAGAAAGATCATCGTAACAAGAACTAACCTTCTTATAAGCGTCCTCAGGTAAAGGTTCTCTGAATTTCCACCGATTAAATGCTTCCAATATATCCTCTATATTATAACATCACCAACAAAATAATCACATGAAATGTAAGACAATGTAGATGAACTTGTTCCATGTATATTTTTTCGCATGTGTGCAAAACAAATAGCACAAATCATACATCTAAGCAAAGAGTAAAGTCCAAACGACAACATAGTGAATATATACCACATCAAACCTATCCTTATCCTACCTCTATTCCGCTTGTCCATAGCGAGAACCAAATCGAAGTCTCTAAAATCTGAAGGTCGGATTGGCCTTGATATTGATATTATCTCAATCCCACGCCTTTTAGAAGCTGCCCTCATCCTTGGGTCTGCTTGATTTCCCTTTAAATAGTAACATAAACCAGCTTACACACAGTTATTACACATATATGCATACAAACACACACGTGTTGTAAAGGGAAGTTCTTTTTCTATTATCTGTACCATAAGTCAATATCCAGAATATACAAATTGAACTTTAAACTGTAAATAATAAACAGATACGACCATAAATTAGTATACAGAATATATAGATATAAATACACATGTATAAAATGAACTTTAAGCTGTAAAGACATTTTTTATCCTAAGAATAGAAAAGGGTCAATTCCAACACTGGCTAGTATCCTATGTTTTCTAAGTAACCAAACAATATCATGGTTTTATATCAAAACTCATACCTCATGATAATCCATGGTGCCAGCGGAGTCAATCTCGAAGTTTGAATCCAATCCCCTTTTCTTGACCAAGTCCGTAAAGACCCCTTCGGCAGCAGGGCTCCTGCAAATGTTACCCAAACACACAAAGAGAACGGAGAAGGGTTTGGTTTCTGTAGATGGAGCACTAGAAGCCGCCATTGATGCTCTGAGGACAGACCCAGATGAGAATAAGGAACTGGGTCTCTGAGAATTTGAGCGGGGGATTGAGCTTGGGAGAGATGGGAACTGGGTCGGAGGAGGAGGAAGAAGAAATGGCAATGGGAGGAGTTTCGAAGTGACAGAGTTAGGAGAGTGGCAAAATCGTAAATTTAGAGGGGTTGCCCCAAAACTGTGTAATGTTCTCATTTCCTTGAGCTTATAGTTGAGGAGAAATATGGAGACCAACTAGTAAGTACCAGGAGTAGGGGTTGTGTGTGTTGTGCCCATTGGATTGGCTAGAAAATATGTTGAGAAAACGGGGCACTAGTATAAATTGCCGCTTTTTGGGGACGAGAAAAGTCATTTTCAATACTTTCGTAATTTTCTTAAATTAATTTTCAGAAGTAAATTGGTGGCTTTAGTTCTTAAAGTAAAACCAATGTCAAAAAGATCTCTGTATAATTTGAATAACATTTTCAGAGGATTTTACCAAGTAAGTTTACTAAGACATTGATTTACTAATAGTGAAATAAGATTTTATTTGTTTTTCTTGTCTGTGTTGTTTTTTTATAGTATTATTCTAGTTTGGAAACTCTAGGTTTGGATTTTGGGGAGTAAGATTAATATGTATATAAAATTCCAAAGAACTAAAGGAACCAATTTGGACGATGGAGATAGATTCCAAAGAACTAAAGGGGTGACTCTTCTGGTGCTTTAATTATATGCGCGTTATGCTGTCATTAAATATCTAATTAACAATTTTTCTTCAGTAGGTCAAAATGGTTTTGATTTTTCTTTCCTTTTTTTATTATATAGATTACTTACTTGAATAAAGTTCCTGTTTTTATTTTTTAAAAAAATACTGGCAAAATAATGATTTATTTCAGACAGGAAAAAAAGAAAGACAAACTTTAGAAATATATATATATATATATATATATATATATTTGGGGTCCATTTACTCTCTCAATAACTCTAATTCCCTAACTTCAGTTTGTATCATTTATGATCGTGAACTCTTTGATGTCTAATTAAGCTTTTAAAATGAAAAGTACACTAAATTACGAACACAAAAACATTTGTTCTAGTTTTAAAGGGTGAAAATTAACCATAATTTTCTGAAAATAGGTTTTGAAACCAAGTTGGTTATTTAAAATTAATTATTTATTGACTTTAATATTCTGACACTAAATTGGTTGTTTCAAAATATATATATATATATATATACTATTATGAAAACACGCACCTAAGGCACGTGTCCCGCTTATAGTAGTGAAAACTTAGATTAAAAAAATATAATAAAGAGCTTATATTAATGAATAATATATGTATATACTTTAAATTTAACGTCTTAAATTACGATAACAAACTGAGTTTGTTGATAAAAGCACTCATTATTTAGAATTTTGTCTTAAATTTGAGTCACATTAAGAATAAGCGTGAAAGCTTATTATCTCTAATAAGGTGAGTGGAGATTGGATAATATTAGGTATTTTCCTTTAATTTGTAATAAAAAAAAAGTCATTAGTTAAGTCCCACTTTTAAAAAAAAAAAAAAAAAAACTTCTATCATAATTTAGGAAGTTAAATTAAAATAAAGAAATTTTTATAATTATTTTAAAATTTACTAAAAAAGACAAAAAATATAATAAATTGATTATACTTTAAAGTAGAACCGACAATTTTTTACACGATACGACTTGAAAACGACACGAAATAAACAAGTTTAAGTCACTCATTTAATTTTTGTGTCAATTTCGAGTTGATACGCGTAATACGTATAGTAACAAATAAGTTTTAGGTCAACTTGTTGAACCCGAAAATGACTCGTATAACCCGTTTAATTGAATATGTCATTTTTATGTCGTGTCAATACAACACTAATACAACACATTTATTGATATTTCAATATTTTAAATGTGATTTTAATTAATTCTAAACATATTTACATATGTAAAATTGAATTAATTAATACATAATTATGTTAATTTTAAATAATTATGTCAAATATATTATAATATAATATATTACATATTCATTAAATAAGTTACACTTATTATATTGTGTTTAAGTTTAAATTTTTGACATATTTATCGTATCATTTTCGAATTAAAGTGTTATATTGTTGTATCGATCCACACAAATTACCGGCCTACTTTAAATCTATACTTTAAAGTAATATTATGAGAAAAGTAATACTTTAAAAGCTTTTATAATATACAATAAAGCAGAATAAATAATACGTGTCTTAGTCTTATAATAGCACGCATTGTAAGAAAAGTAACAATTGTACTTTAAAATGAAGCAATGAATGCCTTTTTTTTTTTAATAAACAAAGAAATCGATCGATTCTAACAATAAAAACAAAAAAAAAAAGAAAAAAGAAACAAAACAAATAAAGAAGCAAGAATGTTGATTGAGAGCATCTATACTCCAAGAAGCTTTCATTTTTCTATAAGTATAGTAGATATATACATATATATACATATTTCCGAAACTATTTCATTTTTCTATAAGTATAGTAGATATATATATATTTCCGAAACTATTTTAGGATATATATTTTTTTTCATCAAAAATAATAAATATATATTGTCAAAAAGAATATTATATTAATATCACTTGTATCAATTATTACTTGCATATAAGATTTCCTAAAAAATTGGATTTGTTAATTTATTTTTATTGGGAAAATAGTTTTAAAAGCGATATCATTTTGAGGCAAAAATCGAGTGAGACCATTTCTCATCGTTGATGGGTCAATATGAAATTGCGTTCTGCCTGATAGATGTTTGAAATAGTCCCTAATTAACGAATTAGTGATAATAATATCTTTTTTTTTTGTTTAAATTGAGAATTTTTACAAAAAAAAAAATAAGACGTATTCTCAAACCTTAGAAACTTGCTAGTAAATCTTAAAGAAAATGCCTCTTTTTTAAACTGAATGTTATTTTTTTTTCTATCTAATTTTTATTGTGTTAGTAGTTTTTGACAAAACAAAAAAAAAAAGAAAAAGAAAAACAAGACACGAATGTCACTTATTAGTTAATTTAGAGATTTTTTTCCTACTATTTATTTAATTCAATGACCAAATGGTCACTAGTTTAAGAATTCAAAAACTTTTATTACTACAAATCTTTTTAAAAAACGACAAAAGAAAAACATGAGTACCAATTTTTCTTAAATAGTAATTATTTTACATTAAAAGTGCTAACATTATAAGGTCCAACCCGACCCTGATTCTATAGGGTTAGGTGCAAACCTAATCCTAATCGGCTAGTACAAGAGCTAGTGTCAATGTGGAAGATATATGACTTGAAATATTATGCCTGGCTATGCAACTTGTAACGCCTCTATTTAAAGGCGCTGGCTAGGCCCGATTACTTTGACAGCTTTACTTGATATAGATGGATATAGTAAGTTTCGTTACTACTTTTCAATTTAATACATTTTTTATTTTGAAATTGAAATATAGTTGCAGATGTATTTTTAAGGTGCAAGTCAATATTATTCACGTTCCAACTCTTTTCGGTTCTATTTGTTAGTTTCTTATATGTTTAAGGTACAAGCGAACTATTAGCTATCGTTAGTCCAAGATTGACAACTCAAGAATGAGTAAGATTGAAACCTCAATTTCTCAACACGAACATATGTATTAGATATAGTAGAAGAATTGATGTTTTTACGACAAAAATAGATGGTGATGTGATACCACAAAATCTCTATGACCAAGTAGGCACGAAGCTAGTTAGAAGCCCACTAAAATTTCGTGAAAAATTGTAGACGTATATTTATACGTATGTTTTTTAAAAATAAATCCTTAGAAAGAACAATATATGAGCACTCACTAAAAAAAACTTATTAGCCTCGCAAATATATGACTAATTTGCACATATTAGTGTAGATTTTAAAGATTATTATCACTGGTTCTTTTATAAACTAGGATGAATTCATTTTTTTCCTTTGGTTTTTTTAATTGATAAAAAGTTTGAATTCACTTAAGTTAAATAAAAAACTCCAACAGAGATGCAAATTTTTATGTGCCACCACATCTCAAACACAAATTTTTAGCCTAATTTTATAGAAGTCTTGAATTGGCTTAAAAGGAAAAATCAAATGGGTGCTTAATAAATAGATTTCAATCTATTCGTACGAATTGAAAATAGATCTTTAACAACATTGATAATAGAGTTATTATATAATGCTTTCACGAAAATTCATTGAGGACAATTGTATTTAATGACTATTAATTTTTTTAAAAAAAATTATTAAATCAAATTATTCTTGTATAGAAATTAGTAACCTATGTGATAACTGGTAACTAGTAACTAATCTTGTAATTGATAACCGTTAAATATCAATTTGTAAGTAGTTACTAATTCTAGAAATTAGAAACTAGATTAGGCAATTAACAGTCTCGTAAATGGCCACAGTCTAGAAACCAATAATAGATTGATTACTGGCTACTAAATTTTAAACTAAAACTAGAATAATTACAGGTTACTTACCAGTTATTAGTAACCTATATGGTTATTATAGGTTACAAAGTATTATTTTATGAGATGATTAATTACCGGTAACTAATAACTAATCTAGTGATAATTAAGTACCATATTAGTTTTGTATGGAAATTGGAAACCAGAATGATAATTGGTAACTAGATTGATTATTGGTACTCTTGTAAGAATAACCAATAATTTTGTAACTTGCCACTAGTTTGGAAATCGATAAATAAACCATCATTATTCTCGAAAGTGGCTAAACTAATAAGTTACCAATAACCAGTAACCGAATGGTTATTATAGAGACTAGAGTATTTATTTATTGAGATAATTGGTTAACAAAGATAAACGAGTTGACCTAGAAAATTACTGTTAGTAGTTTGACTATTTATTTTATGTAATAATAATAAAATTTCATCAAAAAAGAAAAATGAAACTTATTCTAAAAGAGAAATTATTCATTAAAAAAAGATGTATTCCTTTTTTCTTATAGATTTAAGAAAATTTCCATGTAAAAAAAATTTAAGAAAAATTTTAGGGGAAACATAAGTGTTTTCTCTTTTAAAAGAAAAAGCGAAAAAATAAATAAATAGGAAAATGAGTTCAATTCAAAAAGGGCAAAAAAAAAAGAATATGGGAAATACGAGAAAAAATGTAGTGAAATCCAAGTTGAACGTTGTAAGGTAAAAGGAAGTAAAAGCACCGATCATTACACCGATGAACAATATACATTTTTAGTCCACTTTTTTATTAATAAGCAGTTTAAAAGAAAGATGAGTTATTTACAAAATTTGCCGCCGCTTTTTAAAGTGTCTTCGCAAAATTAACAATCGCATACTGTATGAGAATAGATTATTTTTATTTCTCGTATTTTTGTAATTGTTTTTGGTTTGTACTGTATAACTCTAAAAATCTCTTGAAGATTAGATAGAAGAAATTAGATATTATACGGTACTTTCCGAAATTTATTTGAAAAGGACCGTGGTTAGCATTTTTCTAAAGTGCAGTATAATTTTTATTAGAAAAATATTATTAAAAAATATTTAAAAAAATACCAAAATTTTAAAATATAATCAATTTTTAGAAACTAGTAATCAGTAGCCATTTTAAAAATATTATTTTTCTAAAAAAATTTTAAAACGTGATAGTTTTCTAATAAAAACTGTATAAAATTTTTAAAAAGCCTGATATCCGCATTTTTTTGTAATTTTTTGGTTTTTTTTTATAAGTAAAAGTGTTAGAACTTAGATATCCAATTAAAATTAGATTGGACTTGATGAATAATTCTGAAAGTTAGTAAGATTTGTTCAGTTGGTAAATTAAATGTTCAAAAATCTAATTAAAACCAAACTAATCCAATTACATATAACAATACATATTAATTATATATATATATATATCTTTCTTGCATCATAAATTTATTTTTTTATGTTTAATATTTTCATTTTTAAATAATTAGTTATAGATTTAATATTTATTATAAATTTATATTTTAATACTAATTTAGTGCGATTCATTTACCAAGATGATTTAGAAATTTTATTCTTGAATTAGTTTTTAAATTATTTATTTTCAATTTTTGAAATGATAATTTAATAAATTAATTATTCTAAATTGATGTTTGTAACAAATTTTAAATTTAAAAATTAAGATTAATAATAACTAAAATAGATGATATAATTTAAATAAAATATCAAAATACAAAATATAAAAATAATATTATCCCTTAATTTTTTTGTTCAAATTTTTGAAGAAAGGGCAAGTTCCTGACGTGGCACCGAATTCTCACGTCGAATCCGGTTTCCAATCCTATGGCCACCGCTACGGCCTACCTCACTGATTTCGAAACTTTGATCAGTCACAAACACAAATCAAATTCTCAAAATTTATAACTCAATATTACAACATTGAGTTTGTAAAGTTAGCACTTCTGTCTTTTCAATAGTCGGGTCAAAGTATCGCTTCAGACAAATAAAATTAGTGTTGTCCATTGTGGCAATGTTTTTCTACCCTGTTCTGTTTTCAAGACCACAAAATAAATAGTGCCTGGTGTATTTTATGAATTTGTGGATATGCCATTTGTAGTTTCAAGATGAGAATCTAAGGGGACGAGAAAAGGACATACTAGTTCCTTTGCGTATGTATAATGGTATAAATATAAATATAAATATATATATATATATATATATATATAGAGAGAGAGACACACACACACACACACACACGCACACGCACACGGTAGCTCAGAATGGCCTTGCCATGAAAAAGGAAAATTGGGTTGAACCACATGTCCACGAGTTACAAGCAGTTTCAGTTCCCATAAAGACCTTAAATAAATCTTCTAGAGCTGACAGCTCATGACAAACGATTTCAGCTATGAACCTAATTATGAATAATGCTCGAATCCTCACACAAGAAAGAAATATGGAATTTCAATTCCCAGTTAAACTCTCAGCTACTCATTCAGTAATCATATATCATATTCAATTCTATAACTAGCCACCAATATTTAAGTTACATTTACACTATAAGCTATATTTTCAGTTAAAGAGGGGGAAAAAAAGAGAGTAAAAAGTAAAACATGGATGAGAAAGCTTGGAAAAGAAGGTCTACAGGGACTTTCTTTCCCGCAAGTAAAGAGGATTTAGCTAAAACACCTCAAACTCAGTATGCTCAGATGTACCTTCTAACTCCTTACACTTTGTGCTCTCCTGTTTCTGTGAAACAGAAGTTGGAGCACTTCCAACATCACAAAACTTGGGCAGCTCTGGTGGAATTGCACACCGTATCAGTGCCCAATTGAGGCCTTCAAAGAACGGGTGCTGCTTGATCTCTGCAGCTCCTTTCACCGATCCTAAACGATTTTCAGGATCCTTTACTAACAGGCCTCTGATCAGATCTCTTGCATGAAATGTAACCATAGGGCTACTTGGGAACTTGAGACTCTTCGACACAACGTTTGCCAATGTATCCTCATTTCCTGAGCCCTTAAAAGGTGTCCTACCATACAACAGCTCAAACAGGAAGATTCCAAACGTCCACCAATCAACAGGACTCCCATGACCCTCACCTTTAATTATCTCTGGAGCGAGGTATTCATGTGTTCCAACAAAGGAATTAGATCGGGCACTAGTTGGTTCCACTACAAGCTGTGGCAGTGGGCTGACTTGGGCGGCAAGCTCAGATTTTATTTTCCGGGATTTCGCTGCAGCAGATAAAAGTCTAGGAGTGAAACAGGACACCTGCCAGGATGGCTGGAGGCAGAAAGGATCAATGCAGCTAGATTCAGTGCACGGACTTGACATCTTCTTTGCAGGTTCCATTACAGGAGAGGTTGATTTAACGAGCATTGGATTGACAGCACATCTAAGTGACAAATCAAAATCTGAAAGCATGATATGCCCATCTTCTCGGACCAGGATATTCTCAGGCTTCAAGTCTCGGTAAACAACTCCTAGCATGTGTAAATACTCCAGGGCAAGAAGGACCTCAGCAACATAAAATCTGAGAAGACAAGAATACAGACAACCGTTAAGCTGAGAAAAATCAATGACACAGCTTTTTTTTATTCAAATGCTGTTGGCAAGATGGGTATCTTTTCTCTTGGTAAGTGATGATGAAGCAGTACAATCATATACTACATTATAATGATTTATAACTAATGTATCCGACATAATGAAAAGAATAAAAACAAAGACAAACAGCTTTCTTCTTCACTTAGTCTACTCTACGGTTCATCATTCAAGAACAGCACCCACATTGACAATAGAAATATAAAAACTAACCACAAACAAGATAATTTAGCAGATACCAGCTCATTCGCTGTCAGCCAACTAATTTGACATTCTAGTTGACAAAGGAGAACAGTGGATGGGTTATAGTGATCCAATGTAGAGTACATACTATCTAGCAATCACGTAAAAGGTAAGAAGTTAAGAAACAACATCTAGCAGATAGTGATGCAATATTAGTAAGCTTGAGCGGGTAAAGGCTGTCTAATGTACTTTAATGCATGCGAATCACAACATTTGTAAAATCGAGGAGAATCAGAATTATTAGTTTATTTTTAACTATCGAGATTAATCCCTATGAGATAACAAGCAATCATCTACATCAAACCGGTAAAACAGAATTAATTCTAAGATATACAGTTGTTGAGCATTGCATCAGACCAAGTTTCTACTGCACAGGCTGAGTTTCTCCCACTTCTCAGTTAACTACCCTTGGTTGATACTCATTTATACCACTATCTAGAGCCTACACTCCCATATCTAACTGTGAACCGCCTCTTAGACCCAATGGTTCAGCATCAAGCCTTTGTTCTGGTGCATCCATTGCACCAACCAGAGCATAACACCTTGGATATGCTTAACTTATCAATTATGTTTCCACCCAATCAGAGTCAAGATAGATATTTAATTAAGCAGAAATATACTTGCATGGACGACAAGAACTTGATCTTAGAAAGAAAAGATACCTAGCAGCTTGTTCAGAGAAGCTCCTGGTAGGTTGCTTTTGCCGCAATACATGCAGATCCCCACCTGGACAGTACTCCATAACCAAGCATGAGAGCTTATCTGACACAAAATGGGCATACAGTGTAGGGAGAAAAGGATGATCCAGCATCTGTAGTATCTCTCTTTCAGTTTGGGCCCTCAGCATTTTTTTCCTTGTCGCCAAAAACTCATTGTCCATCACTTTCAAAGCAAAAAGGCAATTGGTCCCAGTTAATTCAGCAAGATAAACAGTCCCAATGTCCCCACAACCAAGCCTCCTGAGCAGCTTAAAGTGCCTCAAACCCAAGCTTCCATGTTGCTTTTGAATTTTGTGGATGGCTTCCCATCTCAAATCTTTTGACATGTGAGGTCTCTTGCCACTTCGACTTGATCCACTCAGACTGCTCTCCTCACTAGTGCTTGTGCAGCTGCTATAGTCACCAATGCTACTCTTTGAGCTTTGCGAGAATTCCCCCTTTTCCCTTGATATTGATCTCTCATCACCCTTTCTCACAAGAGATTTAGTTCTGCTACTGCAATTGGAACTGAACTGCATTTTACTTGAACTCATGTCCCCAGCACCTGAACTTACTTCAATGCTAATATTTGTAACACTGGACATTGGAGAAGCTTTCTCATTTTCTTCCATTTCATGCTTTGGAGTACAGATCTGCGTCTGGTTCTCCAAATTACTCGCATTAGAATTTAAATCAGTGTCCACTTTCCCGTCATGTGAACCAGAACTACAAGAGGCACTTAAATCCTGCTTTACTTTATTCTTACCAGAGTTCTTGCCCCTGAAGATAAATCGAGGGCTACTTGTGAAGGATTTGCTTATTTTACTACTGGTGCTGGAATTAGATAGAGAAGCAGCAGAATGCAACTTATATTTCTGCCCCTTTTCCGAATTCAGAGAATTATCTGGAACATCGATTGAGGTTGAAGTAACTTCCTCCACCTGCACGAATTTCTTGCTAGCATGAAGGACTGATAAAGAATCTGCAGATTCCTGTTTCCTAGCCTCTGCATTACTTTCACTTTTAACTTCAGTTGGCAAGGGAACAATCTCATTCTGTGATGGTAATTTGGTTGTCTCAGCATCTGGCATCATGGATACTGCCAAAGAACTAGGAGCTTGAGCTGTTGGGTTTGATAACTGTTCCCCAGGAGGTGGCAATGATTCGGGCATATTCTCAGAAAATTTTGACGTGTCAGGAACCAAGGAGATTTCTACAAAATTCCCTTTACCTTCATTTACTGGAACGCCAGATCCATTGGCCTCAACCACCACTGCCCTGTATAACCTCTTAATGTTTCCTGCTTCCGAAACCCCAGATGAACCAGCTGGCTTTGATAATCGCTTCATGGCAGCCATCTCTGATGCTTGAGAGATGCATAATCCTCTTAGAGCTTGCTTCAAACTTACAGGTTCTGAAATTCCAATTCCGGATGCCGGTGACATTCCAACTCTCATTGGCCTTTTCATAGCACTTTTACGCAAAGGGTCTTTACCAAGTTCATGCGACAAACCAGAATTTCTAGCTGAACTTCTGATGTCAATCGCCTGAAAGAGACGATTAATATCATCCTCAATGGAATAATGTTTCTCCGTTTTCATAGTCAACCAGTCACCAGCATCAATTTTTGATTCGGAATTTGCTTCTTCTGTTGATTCAACAATTTCACTAGTACTGGGTAATGTACCCATCTCTGCTTGATTCATAAAAAGAAACTGCAAATTTAGAAACAACTGACAAACTTGTCCTAACCTATATCTGAAGATGTGCTGTGGTGGTAAAAGAGCACCAAAATAAGAAGCCACACTACATATCCTATTAGTTTATCTTCAGTCATGCCGATCCACAGATACAAATAGTCTCTTAAGATCCCTTCATTAATTTCAAAATGAAGCATCCAAATCCTGCCACGATTGCTGCATTTCAGTTAAAGACACGAGTCAAGAAAGAATTTACGTCTGAAATGTGGCAGACATGGGTGCTTTACCATCCACAACACTACAAATTGCATAAATCCAAAACCACTTTATTTAAAACTAGAAGTGGAGCCACCTCTTGAGGAGACAGCTGATATGATCTCATTTACTAACCAACGCAATGCATTACTCAAACATACGTTGACAAAGAACATTAAGACCCCTAAAGGTTAACACAACTTACTGTTCAGTTTTCATAACTTTTTCCCTTATAAGCAAAGGGTAAAAGAGATTGAATTCTATTCATTCATAAAAAGCTGGACCCGTGACCCAATAAACGGTTTGCACATCCAATGCCTTGGAAGAAAACACTCAAAATTCACCCATTTACAAGACCACGCCTATTTTGGCATTAAAGGATTATGATTTAACCAGGAGTGCAGTTTCCAAAACTTGCCAAAATTTTAAAGAAAGACCCAGTAGATTACATGACATACAATGATTAAAACTTTCTTTAATTGTACTCTTATTGAAGTTTTTCCCCCTACAACATGCATAAGTTGTTGCGTTCCTCTTATATGATCTAATTATACCTCAAGCTTGGCTCTCCAAATTTCAGAGGTTTTTTCTCAGATTTTTAATAACATCAATCAGTTGAAGCACCATTAATACTAATAATCAATTTTAAAAAATATTTAAAAAAATTAGAAAAAAAAAATTGCACAGCTCCACACGACAACTTGATCACAGGTCTATAGTCCATATATTGCAGTAATAAAAGTAACATTAATCGCAAAAATTCACCATTTCTTCAACCATGATCATACAAAGTTGAAACAAAAATCAAATAAAATATAATTACAATAATCATACTGATATTATCAATAGGAAAACTAAAAGTAACCCACAAAATAAAGCACACCCAGAAAAAGAAAACACAAAAAAAAAAAAATAATCACAATAATAAAAATTTAGAAGTGAACACTGCACAGGCTCGAAATTGAAAAATAAAAACAATAATAATAAAAAAAAACAAAAACTTACCAAAACCAAAGATCGGGAGAGGCCAACTCAAAGTCAGCAGTAGCAAAATTTGGTTTCCCCAAAGAGAAATCAAAGCAAGAAAAAGTTTATTAGGGCTTGGAAAAATGGAAACAGAAAAGAGATTACAGCTTATATTTTATATATTATGTGTAGATTTTTCTGGGTGAAGTATTAATTATAGAGTTACAATATTTGTGTTTGGGGAAAGAGACCACGAGAATAGCAGTGGGAGGGAGTTGGGTTTTTGGGTATTTTGGTTGGGAGTGAATGAAGAGAGAGAGAGAGAGAGAGAGAGAGAGAGAGAGAGAGAAGTTATGAAATGCAAATCACGAGAAGTATCAGAGAAAACAGAACAGAGCAACAGCTGCTTCCCCTGTTCCTAAGTCCTAAGTCCTACCACTGTTTCTTTTTCCTCTCTTGCAAAAGAAATTGGCGCAAAAATCAATTAATCAACTAATTAATTAATTAATGTTTTTTTTTTTTTTGTCTTAGGTTTTTTTCTTCTTTTTTTAACTGGCCAGAACGAGAAAATTTTTATTAAATATAATATTTTTAACTCCTTGCGTACTCACATAATTAGTTTGTAAGTTCTAATCGACTTTTTTTTAGTGGGGTTTAATTACCATTATTTATTATATATTTAAAAAAAAAATAACACACGTATATTTTACAATATATGTATACTTACAATGACAAAACTAAGATATTTTAAATTTACACAAATTACATGACATAATTATAATTTATTATAGGATGAAATTGTCACATGATATTTTGTGTATTATGATATTTCGGACTTTTCATGAGTCTTTTTTTTTTTTTTCTTTTTTGAAAGGACTTTTCACGAGTTAAAGTGTCTAACTTTATTCTGCCAAAACAAAATAAAAACTATTTATTATTTTGAGAGAAAGAGAAGGATTATTTTGACAATAATTAAAAAAAAAAGAAAAGAAAAAGAAAATGGTGGGATGAAATAGAATAGTAAAATATACAAATTTTTTTTCCTTCTTTTCGATTCGAGTATGATGAGACCGTTCGAGTTCAAGGAAATAGTTTTTTTTTAAGCTTTGAACAAATAAAATTTTGAAAAAATAATAAGTTAATAAATAAATAAATAAAGAATAAAAAGGAGGGAGGGAAAGGGAAAGGGAAAGGGAGGGGTCCGAAGGTAGAACTGGGAAGGGGGCTGGGGAGAGTTCGTACACTGTCAAGCTGAGTGTGAGTCCCCTTTCATCCTAAATCCGATAGATTTTGGACACCTCCCAAAAAGATCATTATTACGTCCTCTAATTTGTCTCCTTTTTTTTCTTTTTAATTTTCTCTTCCAAACTACAAAAGAAAAAGGTTTGCATTAGTTTTTTCGCGAACTCTACCGTAGTTTTTTAATTAAAAAAATATATATTTATGGTAAACTTTTGGGATTTTGGGGGCAAACAACAATATTATTTGAATTATTTATGGTTTTAAATTTAGTTTTTCAAATTTTAATGTTGTTGACGTAAATATTTATAACTCAAGATGTCACGCTAACGTCAACAAACATTTAGAGACACAACACGGTTTAAATTATTTTCAATGGCCAAAGGCAAATATAGTTCACGTATGACTATTCTTTCAAAGAAATTGGTGTCTTGCAAATTTGGATTTGGGTATTAATTGAGAAAATTGCAAAAGTTGGACTTCAATTGGGATTTTGCAAATACAAGAGTAAAACTAGGGCAGAGTGCAACGTTCATAGATCACTGTGATTTTAATCAAATATTTTATTACCAAAAACTAATTTTAAACCATCATACTTCTATTTATTATTTTATTATTTTGGCAGTCCGTAGTCCATCCTTTCTAAGTACGAGGAATTCTAATAAAAATTAGGGGAATTGTGGAATGGCAATTTGAACCTGTGATAAATGACCATATATCTGTCAATTTTTGATGAAATTCCTGCATTTTTTAAAATCAAATTAAATCTTAAGACTGTATACTTATCAAGGATAATTGAAAAAAAAAATATATATATATATATATATATATATGAAGTAGGATAATTCTACAAATTTAACCTTATTTTTTAATTTGTACGAAATTATATATATATTTAAAATTTCTATAAATATAGACTCTTCGTATATAAATTGAATAAAATATTTTTGACTAAATACGGAATATAAATCAAGTACATCTTACTTTTATTAATAAATACAAAAAAATCTGTGAAAATAACTTAAGATAGTTAAAACAAATCATCTAATTTATATCTAAAATATATAAATTTATAAAAATTTGAAATATACATATATAATTTTGCACAAAAGTAAAAGAAGTGCTTAATATTGTAGAAGGTTATATTTCAATCTGCAATAACCCTACTTAGCAATTATTTGTCCGTACTTTTAACACCTATAAATCCACCCTCTTCCATTCAGCTAAATTAGAACAAATTTTAAAAATGACAAAATTACTCGTAAAAGACAATAACATGAAAAATTTTCATAACAAAAAAAATCAAAATATTATTAAAAGAAAACTAAATTTTAAAAATTAAATAAGAAATAAACTTTAGTTTTTATTTTATTTAGATTTTGGATAAGCAATTTTCAATTCACTCTTCACCAGGGCAATTCTGTCATTTCATTTTGATTACCCCTCAACTTTTTAAATTAGTAATGAATAGATTTGATAGGTGACAAAAATTCAAGAAAACAAATTGCTGAAAAATGCAAATTGATACTTTAATTTGTATTTCTAAAAAGAAAGTTTCTCTAAAACGAAAAAAAAAAACAAAATTAAAGAAAAAAATAAGGACATCTTATGATTAATATCCCGTATTCAATTTTTATAGTCTCATAGAATTTAGTCATATATCCATATTCTTAATTTGTTCTAATAGTGTTCTAATGATTTAGCCTTATTTAACATTTAAACATTGACATTATATTTTAATTGTATTAATGTGAATTTTTTTCCCCGACGATTCTCAACTTTCCATTTTTTCTTTAAAAAAAATGAAAGGTTGAATTTGGAATTTCTTGTAGACCATAAGGATATGTCGGGATATGATTTTTGTCTTAAATAATTTTTTAATTTCAGAAAAATATGTGATTCTAATTCTAACCTAACTGGAAAACAGGTTTTTTAACCTGGGATAATTATACCGTATTTTGATTGTTTATATATATATATATATAATTTTGATACTATTAACATTAATCTCTATATTCAAACACTAATTTTGACCACTAAGCAATAAAACAACCTTTTAAACTCGGATTACCAATTTTAATATATATATATTAAAAATAATATAAATTTAAAACTAATTTAAGATTAATAACTAAATTAATAAATATTAATAAAATTATGGGGTTTTGTATTTTTTATTTTTATTTTAGTTATTAATTTTATTTAATTTTAAATTATTTATGTATACATATTTTTTAAGTTTTAAGGGTATTTTGGTAACTCAATGATAAGCTAGTGTTTGACTATGGTATAAATTTGATACAAATTTTAATTTGAAGATAAATGTTGATAATAGTCATGATGTATAAACTGAATAAATAGTTAAAATTATAAGATATAAAAGTGTAATTTTCCATTTTAACTTCTCAAAATAGCTCAATCACGTATGTGTAATTACTAAACAAACTAATTGTCTTCTTTTTGATAGTTAAGGAGCTAATTGAATTTTTTTTTTCTTTTTTTAGAACATACTATAGCTGATTTTTTTTTTATCTTGTTTAATACCACCTGTGAAGTCATATATCAACTCTCACACTTCACCAGTACCACGTCATCGTTGCAATAGTAGTTCATCGTCTCATGAATTCATAATGTTAACGCATCATTGATATGTTATAAGGGTTACTTATGACATAATCACAAATATTAGTATTCAAAAGTCAATAAATTGTGCTCTCAAAAGAAAGAAAGGGGGGTTGGGGGTGGGGGGTAAGAATCATGAGTATCATTACAAGTAACTTTTGGTTATATAAGATACATATTATATGTTATTTTTAACTGTTCTTATCTGTTTATCTAAGTCCAGCTTTTTGTTAGTATTATTTTCAAAATAATGGAAAATATTAAATAAAAAGTTCCATTAAATCTTAAAATATCTTTTGTTAGCTAGTAAGACCTGGCTTCATTAAGAAGCTCCATAGGACATTTATCAAATCACTGTCAAAGTAGTTTTTATGTCTTAAAAAGTCAAAAGAAAACTATGTTAAACATGCTCACTAAACCCAACATCAAAGGAAAAAGTTGTTCAAAACAACAACACCAACGGACTGTAAGATATTCCTATACAGCATAGGATTTTTTTTTTTAAAAAAAAAAAAACACATAGGACTTTTTATACACATGGAACAAACTCCACTACTTCTTGCTTATAAAGGAATCTCTACTAATATATAGATCATTAATTTTAAAGTTGAAAAAAGAAAAGTTGGCTTAACAAAAACAAGGCAGATGACATATGAATAAAAAAGGTTAAAGGCGCACAAGAAAGAAGCATATTGTCTCCCTAAGTAGCCACACTTGTTGCAAGGAACAACTCACAAAAGGGTCATTTAACTTTGTTGTTTATTTTTTCAGAAAAAAAAACAGACATTTGATTATCTTTAAGTAATTATGGTAAACTACAGCTGCATATATAAATAATATTAATGAATGAATCACCTTTTTGGGTTTAAAAATTAAACAAAATGGGTTCAAATTTGTGGTTGCCTTTTATGGCTTGGTTGGTGGAAAAAGCTCTCTATTGTTATGCCCATCATCACGGGGGAGTGATATAAACCCCATATTTGACGGTCCATTAGGACAAATTATGGGGTTTGAATGGGCGCGGCTACTTGCTAAAAAGAGAATTTTAGCTATAGTAATTGTTTCAATATGTCTTCTATGTCATGATTATTGGAAGATGGGTAAAAAAACAGGGAAAAAAAGACTGAGGTCCTAGTCTTTTCAGCAATAAAAAAATAAAAATAAAAAATAAAAAACAAACAAAATAAATTTACAGATATGTTTTGGCAATATTTTTCTTCTTTCATATGTTATGTTATTGTTTATTGTTACAAACAATTAGGGGCTAGTTAATTTATTTAGCTTCAAACTTTGGTCAACTTCTTAAAGAGGAGTGATATTTTTGTTGTTGAAAGTTGAAACTATTTCACAGCCTAGCAACTTAAAATTATGACAAAACTATTAATCTAAGATGGTATGAGAGTCAAATATTTTCAATTACGCTATCCAATTAATCAATGAAATATTCATGAATCGAATATGTGTAAATCATTGTTACTTTAACGAAAAATGGAGTGATTTAGGATATAATAAATTTCTAATTTGTGTATTTTTAAATTTATTATCAAAGAGAGCATAAATGTTCAAAGAAAATTTCATTTGTGGTTCGGAAACCATTAAAGTTAAGTTTGAAAATGTTCCATTATTTCCACTTAAAGCATGTTATGCTTAATCGGTGACAGCAACTTAAGATCAACTTATATCTATGAGATATATATTTCTTACCTAATTATTAGCTTTTTTTCTGAAAAAGTCATGTCATATATGCATACATAGTACTTATATGTACATTATATCGATGTGATAAGAAGAAGTCATGACAAAGCTTTCGGTTTGCATGGCATTTCGGGTGTCCCCATGTGGAGAAGTGATTTGATAAAGTCTTAATCTTAGCTTATGGCGGCATTTATAGCGTAAGGACATGGAGAATAAAATGAAAGATAAGATTATGACATTACACAATGGATGTTTTTGGGTGTGTTTTAATCGCCAAAACGAGAACAAGCTTAGTCAATGCCTCAAAGACGAACTAATTTCAGTCTCAATCTAGGGTGTGATCGAATTGATTTGATGTAAGGTTACACTTGTATGCCCACCATTTTGCATTTGTCAAGTTATGGTTGCAAGTAACGACTGGACCTGTCATGACCCAAAATTCGGGCCAGAAGGAGAATTTCACAAAGATGAGAAATTTCTTGATTTATTTGAAAATTGTTAAAAGTTCTAGTTTTATAAAACGGTCCATTTAAATAAAATAATTAGAATATAGAATTTGATCTCATGAACTACTCCTACAGTTCGTATACACCATTAAACATAGATCGAATAAATACCGAAAAGAAAAATGTAAACCAAATATAAGTCCAAGCATCACCATCATCCACGTCAAAAAATAAACACTAGAATGACATACATAAGTTCACCGACAAAGATAGAATGTAGTAATATTTGTTCAATGCTAAACAAAACCCAAATAATTCAAACACCATGATATCACACTCCAAGCATTACCAAGATAACGAACTACATTCAAGATGACCTCTTACTCCTCTTGTTCTCCTAAGTCATACTGAACTCCACTTGAGGAATGGAAGAAAAAGGGTGAGCATAAAATACACAGTAGAAAAAGTAATTACCCGGTCGAAAATATTTTAGTGATAGAAAATTCTTACATGGTTAGTCTAAATCCAATACATACATATATAATGATCCAAAACTGGAAATCCATATGTATATGTATAAATAAATCAATACAATCAAAACCATTCAATTCAGAAGCATATGACACAAATCAACCCATACCCATGAGCTCACATCCTCTCATCTATGGAAACCCAGGATGATGACACTAAGTATACCTAACAGCCTGCATGATACCTAAGCCTATATCCGGAAGGGACACCCATGTGTCGCCTACCAAACCTAGAGGGGCAACCGAATTGCCTAAGCCTACCAAATAGGGAGGTAATCAGAAGTAACAAAACCCTGCGAGGGTTTATGGGCTCTACACCGACGGTGGAGCACGCAGCGCCACACTCTAAACCCACGATGCTAACACAGTGCTCATGCATGATCCTATGACACGTGCAATACAGGATTGAAGTGTAAAAATAATCATGCTTGGGTTTTTCAATAAAATCAATATACTAGGTTTTATAGGAAAACGGGCAGCATAACGGCCCTATTTTTAATATACCCAAAATAACCTGCACTCAAAAAATTCCTAGAGTAATACAATATGTATACATCATATAATCAATTCCCATCACAGATGTTCAAGAAAACCAAAAATCATATTTATTCTCATATGTTGCAGAAAATAAGTTTTATTCGAAAACGATATAAAACAGAGGTAATTGAGTCTCTACCTCGCTCATATAACGATACCACCCTATTGAATCCTCAAGGTATCATTGACGATCGCCTGGAGGGTCGGGAACCAATTCTAAGCCCTTGATCGTCCTCTTGCGAAAAAATAACTTCTTAACAGAGTTTCAATTCCACAAATAGATCTCTTCACTGAATTCTTAGCACCCAAAATAGCTAGGTTAGACATATAACTTGTCCAATTAGGGTCCGGATCCACACCAAACCGGTGGCACGTAAATCGAGGTAAATCTTAGCTATCCGATTTTGATTTTCGTGTCAATCACCAAACATAGGCAATATATATATATATATATATATCAAACTTCCTCATTTTCCGAGTACAATCCAAAAATGACAATAAAAACACAATCCAACGGCCGGATCAAAAAGTCAAACTTAAACTCAAAATATCCAAAAATGGTAACTTTTGATTCGGGTATTATGGGGTTAAGATATATATACTTTGAGCTTTCTCTCGACGAGACGAATCCAACGAGCGATTTGAGGTCGAACGGAGGTCAGAATCGTCGCCGGTGGCCAAAAATCCGAAATGCTCACTTTGTCTTCTTTGGCTCCGGTGGTCTTCTCCGGCAGCTGCAACTGCTTGGCATCAACTCAGCGCGGCACGGGGGAGCTCCGCCGGTGGGCTGTGCGGGCAGACGATGGCGGGAGGCGAGCTGCGGTGGCCTTGCGCCTTCGGCCGAGAGAGAGATCCGAGAGAGAGAGAGCGTCGGGGAAGAGAGAGAGAAGAGAGAGAGAGAGGAAAAGACACAGGGCACGTGGTTCTGTTTTATGGAGCAGTGTAATTTTTCAAAAATTGCACATAAGTCCCTAATATTTCAAATCTCTATCAATTCTGTCCCCCCAAAATTTGCAATTTAGTCATTCTGCACAAAATTTTTACAAATTAATCCCCCCAATATTATATCCGAAAAATTGGTAAAATATCCAAATTATCCTCCCAAAATCTGGATTTTTACAGAACCAGTTGATTTGAATAAGAATAATCACGGTAATGCACAACTAGTACAAACAAATAGTGCGTGGTTATCTATTTTTGAAAAAATAAAAAAATAAATAGTGAATGGTGATGGACCATTAGATCTTATAGTATGAAAGAAAAAATATTTGTATTTAATTCCAATATGACATGTTACTAATACACATTAATTGTAGATTTCTAACTTTTTCATTTGGTAGAAAGAATTTGGGGAATGAAAGATGATTGAAATTAGATCGAGAGCTTAAATATATTATTTTGTAAAAGTGATAATGTTGAGTTAGTTGTGCTGGGTCACAATATATGTACTTAAAGTGATTAGTATCGATACTAGTACGACACGACATAATAAGTACGATATATGGCACAAATAACATGCATGACAAGTACGAATAAGAAAATTATTAGTTTATAAAAAATATATTTGAATTAAATATATTTAATTTTTTTGGCATAATTTTAATACAACAAATATAAAAAATATAGAAAAAATTAAAATTAAAATATTTTCTAAGTAAAAATAATATATATTATAAATATAATGTCAATTTCTAATTTTTTAAAACAAACAGGTTCTAAATTTAAATAAGTTTGGGCAAAAAAATCTGAATATATTGAGAATCTAAGATAAAATTTACCTCCAATAAAAAATTCTTAAAAAGTTAGGAAAGAAAAAAACACTTTTTTTTCTTAAAAAAAATGTGGGGTTTAACTAATGACCACCACTTATTACAAATTTAAAGAAAAATAGCACACACACACACACTCTACCAAGGTTTGAATTCCTGACCCTCCAAACTCAGACACACATCCCTCAAGTTTTGGACCAACTAAGCTAGCTCCAGTTGGCTAGAAAGGAAAAAACACTTTAGGTAGGTGCCAAATTATCAATCACAATTTTTGAGTTATATATTTTAATATAGTTTGAGTATGTGCCAATTTAGTTGGGATACACTTTAACTATAAAAATTAAACTACTATCATTTCTCACATATACTCTAATATTTTAATTTAGACTTATTTTACATAAAAGTTATCTCAATTTTCAAATAAATTTTTTCTATTACATAATAATTAATAATTTGTAATTACTTAAAAGAAAATATGCCTAATAGTAATAAAACATCTAAATTTAAAAAATAAAAATCAATAATGAGTATGCTTATGAAAGAAGAATAATAAAAGTTTGAAAATAATAATAAGAGTTTGAAAATAGAAATAATTAGTTTTAAAATCATATATGATATAAAATGGACAAAGTTAGACATAAGAATAGAATAATTAAAAAAAGTACAATTAGGCAACAATAATATAGTATCTACAATGGGTACAATTAATTCTAAAATAGCATAATATTAAAAACAAGGATGATTAGGCACGAAAAATAGTACAATACCGGGAACAGATAAGATTAGGCATGATAATAGCATAATAATGAAAATGAGAATAATTAAGCACGAAAATAGACAAATATGATAATGACACGATAACAGCATGATGACCGTACAAAATTGAGTACGGGCACATCATAGGCACGACACAGACACTTGTATATAACAGGTCATATACAACACAATTACTAATCGTGCCTAGACTGACACAGCACGAAGCACGAAGCACGAGTAACTAAATATATCTAGACTAGTATGACATGTAGTTAATATTTCTATATTATGTAGGCTTAGTTTGTCACACTTGCGACATGACACTATACAAGATAGTCCTGGTTGGTGCACCAGCCTATGCCATACTTGTTTCTTCAATTGGAACTAGTCAAATTTCAGAAGGAAAATTATCTAATAATGAATATTTTGCACCCAAATATCGAACTCTGGATTATCATTCTTGAATCTTCTAATATCTCAAATAATAATAATTATGAACATGAGCCCATTACCCATTACAAGATTTATTTATTGGTTATGAGAAATATGTTTTCACATAAAACTTTTTACTCTTTTTGCTAATTTTCTCGCTGCGTATGTGATGTGATTATATTGTACTTAATGATTATACGTACATCTGATTTCCATTAGCGTCATGATATATGGGTATCAATTGTGTCATGTTTAAGTTTAAGCTTTTAATATATTTATAATTATGGCATATTTGGACTGATGTATTATTTGTTAGGATTTTTACCCTACAAAATAAATTTTTAATTTTACTCTTTAGTGTAAATAACTTTCTCTTATGTGTAATTATGATATTTGTCATATTAAACTGTTTCAGTAGAATAGTTTATTTATCTAAAAAAATCCATATTATTAATATATAAAGAAACAAACATGACTAAATATGTTAATTATGGGAAGACTTATTTCTTTGTTTAAGTCTAAATTAAGTAGTTCATAATCTGTAAATAAATATGAAATATTTTACTTATTATAGGTTATAGTGTTTGTCTTTTTTAACGGGAATGATATGTTTCAAATAATATAATTGAGTCTTTTGATAAAAATACTAACATAAATAAGTTATCTGTATGAATCTGGAATGAGTAATATAAAGAATTAGAGTGTCGTAACTCAATTCTTAATATTACCACTAAGTAACTCTTAGCATATAGATCTTAATCTTTAATATTTAGTTGGACTTGCTTTCATAGATTGTAACCTTTTGACTTGTTAAAAGACTATTTTCTATGAAGTATAAGGCGAACTCTGACATTTTGAAGGTTACAATTTATGAATTTACGGGAACATCAAATAGTTAAGGACTCTATACATTAATATTATTTTAGGGTCTTTCAAGATTCTTGGAATAATTAAATCTAAGACCTTAGTATTTATTTTGTGAATAGTTGATAATTTTGTCTAAATAGCTAATGAAAATAAAATTATTGACAACATTATTTCTTGATAAAAATATGGCAATTTAAAGATAAATATGCATTGGAGGGGTATTACAATAACTTCTCCTTCCTAACTATGACAATGTATATGGATTTTACATGTGGTATAGAATATACTACGTGGACCATTTAGTCAAGACTAGTTGATTAAATCTCTATAAAAAGTACGACATCTAACCTAAGAGTATAGTATTAAGCCTCCAGTGGAGTGTCCACTTTACTAATAGTAATTAGATAAATATCATAATAAGAGTTATTATGTATTTATCATATTATTGGAGCTTATGTTATTTAGATCTATTAGGTCTCTTGTCTAACTCAATAAAGCTCATTAATTCATTAATGTTATTCATGAAATACGTTTCATGAAACTATACAAAAAAGGATTTCATATAGAACTACAATTCGGCCAAGGTATTCTTGATTGTCCTCCGATCGAAGGATTCAACTTGGATCTCACTCACTTTATTTTTTTAAGAGTCAGAGAATAAACAAGAAGATCTAGAGTTGGAAGTTTGATCACCATCAACAAAGAGATCAAGTATGAATATGCATCAATCAAGAGATAAATACTAAAATCCCCTATCTAGGATTATGCATCTAGATTTGATTTATATTATGTGTGATCTTATTTGATTTATGCATGTTCTTTGGTTTTGAAAAGTATGATCTTATGTAAAATTTTAAAACTTAAATCCGCTAATTTTTCCATTGTATTTATGATGTGATCATATGTTTTTCATTGAATTCATACATGTATCAATTTTTCCTAAGTATTAGAATAGGTTGTATCATTATTGTATTGTACTACAATTGTGTCGATCTGAATACGATACGATTATATGAATTGTCAGCACTAGAATTATAGTTCAAATAAGTAAACAACTTTACTTGTATAATTTTTTTACTTAATGATTTAGATGATCCTTTTCCATTTACTAAAAAATAATCACACATTACTCTAAACGTGCACGAATAAATATCTAATTTGCAATACAAATATTTAACATATATAATAAATACAACCTTTTTAGCACAATTCCTGACACCCATTCCAGTATTATTGGCTTTTGATTTTATTGAGTATCATTAACTTCTAGCAGCCCCTACTAGTAATGAAATAAGGCTCAAATGCTCTGAGTTTCTTCATAAATTACTGTTTATCTTCTAAAGTTGGTTGTGACATACTTGCAATAGCTTATGGAAAAGGAACCAAATATTTCTCCTCCAATAATATGAAACAATGTATTGCCCAGAGCCCAAGTTTAACCAAAGGCTATAGAGCGGGACATATCCTCTGTAGTCTGTTGTGACCTAACTAACCCCAAAAAAGACTTACCCAAAAGCTACTTAGGTTATGGCCAATTCAACCATTTAATATTTATTCGGATTTAATTTGGGTTAGAACCCGCCAAATACAATCCGAACCTAACTGAATATAATTCTTATATGAATAATACCTTTATATAATATATATAAATAGGTTGCATTTTAATGAAAATTTTTATTTTTACTCTATATATGGATACTCCAATTTGGACTATTAGATTTTGATCCAATGACTATTATAGTATTATTAATTTTACTAAAAAATTTATTATAATTAATACTAATAGAAATATGCAAAGATATTTAAAAAATAAAAATCAGGTAACTTGTTTGTAACTTGATGAGTTAGACAGTTTCTTTTTTCATTCTCTTTCTGTTAACTTTTTTTTCTTTCATTCTCATTCCGTTCTAGACTTTTATATCTTTAGTCTATTATACATAGCACATGAAATTATCTGAAAGTTGCAGATTTATTAATCTATTGAAAATAATAAGTCTTTTTGGTTATTTTTTATATTAAAAAACCTACAAAAAAAAATTACAATAAAAATTTTTATATCCATTTATTTGTTGCTCAATAAGAATATAAACATTATAAATTTTGAAACTAAAATTAAACCACTAATAAAATATTGGCCTTTTATTTTTCCCAACAAAACTGATTTTTTTTTTCTCTTTTCCTATGATGTAATATTAAGTCCAGTGATATGACTAGCTTTGTATTCTATTCACTTAAAAAAAATTTGTGAAAGGTTACTTTGGGTGAGATTACTCAGAAAAAATTAAAAACAAAAAAACACTTATTGTGGATGGTTATTCTAGGTGAGAATATTTAGAAGGGATGAAATAAAATGAGGATAGATTAATGTGACTTACTATAATAGGTTGAAAAATATACACATTCATGAAGTATAAACAAAAATCTTTATTAAAAATTCTCCTATATATATTTATTAAATTATTAAAAAAAACTTATTAAATTTTTAGTTCACTATTTTGAAAGTCACCTTATGTCCCCAGCACTCTTGACTATTGCTCATAGTTTTCTTTCCACCTCTTTGGCTTTAGGCCCTTAGTTTCTTTCTATCCCAACTTTGGTCGTAGGTATGATCCCACTAAAGGATTTAAGTTTTCTTCATAATACTTCTTCTTTTATTGTTACAATATAAGGATTACTAAGATTATTTTTCAATTTTTTTGTTTTTCTACTAGAGTTTCATATTTGTACTTTTTTTATTTGTGAGGCTATATACTTTCCTTTTCTTTTTCTTTTTTTTTTCCCTTCAAAAATATAATATACATAATTGAAAAATGGAATTAAAATTTGAAACAAAAGTGTTCTCAAGCACTTAGACTTTTTACGCTATTTTTTTTCTTTTTGGTTAGAAAATCTATGAAATCTAAGAAGAAAAAGAAGAAGAAGATGATGATGATAATGATGAAGATCAGTTTAACTCAACCAACCTAATAAATATATTGATGTATTTTCTTAATCTAATTTCATAAATGGGCGAAACCTGAAACAAAGTCAGTTGAGTTTGGTGAGTGATATAACCTATTGATAATCAGTTTTAAGCCCAAACCCAAATCAAATACGAGGAGAGATCACATCCTGCACAAAATATGTGGACTAAGAAGAGCTTGCTTACATACCTATACCTATATTTATATATCTAGTTACTGGTGGAGTAAGCTTATGAGTTTCAATGCTCCCAAGTCCTCTTAACTAAGTATGTGGAGAGAACTTTTTAATGTGTTATACAAAAAATAACTACATTAGCCCTTGCTTTAACATCCAAAATGAGTCAAGTGGAGATGGTAAGGGGCCGTTGGCATCATAACTAAACATAACTGAAAAATGACTTTTACTTTAAAATAAGAAATTATTTTATAAGGATAAGTAGGAATGTTTGGCATTAGCATTATTTTTTGAAAATAGTTTTTAAAAACAGAGTTAAAAAAAATAAAAAATTCAGAGAATAACAAAATTTATTTTTAAAATTTTAGAGAAAAAACTCATTCTCTTTCATAACATTTTTTTTTTGAAATTGGGATGTTTTTATTGTTGTAGATTTCTAATTACATATTTTGAAACAAATTGTGGACATGAATTTTCCTACTCACTATCCATTAGATAACGAATTAGAAAAGAGGCTAAATCATAGGCCATCAAATTCTTAAAACCAGGAATACGGTGACAAGAACCATAACCAACAAAGTCAATAAAAAACTTAATATCATTAACAATAGAAGCTACAACAAAGCAAGGATTAGGATGATTAATAGCCTAAGTAACCTTCAAAGAATCCGACCCAATTGTATATATCGGATTACCAAAATCAATTGCCAGGCGGATTCCTTCATGGATAGCAAGAAACTTTGTAGTGACAACATCGAAATCACCCATTAACTTCAAAGCCCAACAAGCCAAGACTACACCCTTATTGTCTCGAATTGTCCTGCCAATGCCAATAACACTATTTCCTTCTAAAACCGAGGCATCAACATTAAGTTTTAACTCACCCTCCGTCGGACGAGACCAATTAGTATTACCCGAAAATGAAGGAGTTGAAGTAGATATCTTAGTCCAAGTCTTAGAAACCTAAAATTCTATCAGATAACATTGAGCCTAAACAAAAAGGCCAAGAGCATCTCTTATCACCCTATTAAACATCATATTATTACGTCTATTCCAGATAGACCATAACACAACACAGATTAACTCAAAAGCATTCTTCATCAATATGAAAGACAAATCAAAGAGGATATTTGCCATTGAAGAAGACTGATTATGATATAAAAAATCCCAGCACCGTAATATAGTTCACAAACTTGAAAGGTGGTCATAGAAGAAGAAGCAATGAAGGATTATTTCCGGTTCTATCTTACAACCACAACACAAAGAATCAACAAGAATGTTTCATTTGATCAATTAGTAAAGACTAGGAGACCTTCATAGAAAAGATGCAAACAAAATCTTTACTTTAGCAGGAACATTGCAATTCTAGACTCGGTCTTACCACCTCTTTGTCGCCTCAATATTGGAAGAACTAGAAATGAAATGATCAAAAGGAGCAGCATAATAACTAGACTTAACTAAATATTCACCATTTTTTCCAGAGTACCAAATCAAAGAATCTTTTATAGAGCTAAGCCTCAAGGGGATACAAAGAATATTGTCCCAATCCACAGGGTAAAAATAATAATATATGAGGTCCAAATTCCACTGTCTTGGCTGAGTAATTAGATCTGACAAACGAAGATCATTCCTAAAGGCTTTTGTAATAGGCTTAAAGAAGGACAGATATTAAAGCCATGGGCCATGGAAGACACAAATTGATCTACTAAACTTTGGCAATTTTGCACTAAACTCTTACGTAATAAGACGTATGTGAAAGAAAAAAATAATAATTCTACTTTATTTTTTTTTTCCTTTTTTTTTTTTTTTATAAGCAATTAATTATTCATCGTAATATTTCATGTTTTCATACTTTATTTTGAACGACACTTACCACTTTTTATTGTTGAAAAGGCAGTAATGGCTCTCAACTTCCCAAGTTTTTAAAAGTTCATAAGATTGTTTTCCTAATTTTTTATACTAAAATATAGTCAATGGAAAACAATTTTTATTTTTATTTTAAACCCCTAAAAAATAGTAGGGTTTTTGAGTAATTCAAACAGTATTAAATAATGATCGAATTTTGAAACATATTTGAAAAATAGGCATTTTCATATTTAATAAAATAGAATATATTGATATATTTTGTATAAATTGATTTATTTTTAAAAATAGATCAACTAAAATCCGGATATTTATCAAAATAAAATTATAAAACGGCCATTCAGTGTTAAAAAAACGGCCATTGTTTAAATTGATCTAGAAATAAAGGATATTTCTTATAATACTCAAAATTGGTAACTGTCTAGTATGTCACTTTTGTTGTTGGTCCTAGACTAACCCAAATGGGCCTAATTGGTTGGCCCAACATGGTTGGAAGGCCCAATTTCTTCCTCTACTTTTATTAAGATTTTTACAATTTAAAAAAAGGAAGGAAAAAAAAAAACGAAAAAAGGTTCAAATTTTCTTAAGATTTTGTTTATTCCATCGAGACTCTCAGACTGAGAGAGTGAAACCAAATCGTTTGAAGCAGAACAAGAAGTCTATAACTACAACTCCATTGTTGGACCTTCCATTCTTCCATTCCAAGTACCAATATTCGAGCTTTCAATGGAGGAGCCTCAGAACGCCAATGGCAGCTCTTCCGCTGCGGCGGCTGAGAGCGAGGAGGAGGCCGTCGTCGGCCCCGGCCCGGCACCTCGGGCTCGGCCCAAGCGCCCTCTCCAGTTCGAGCAAGCTTATCTTGACGCCCTTCCCTCTGCCAACATGTATGCCTTAGTCCACTCCATTTTCCCATATTAGGGTTTAGGGTTTTGCTGTTGTTGTGTTCATGCCTTTAATTTTATCTATTTTTTCTCAATTGGGTTATTTAAGCTGTAATCTTTTATCACTAGGATGCGAAATCCAGTTCAAATTCCACCAAGTTTACTTTTTTGGCAATGAGTTCTGTGTTTTTTTTTTTTGGGTGGAAAAATCTGAAACTTTATTCTCAATGATCCTTTGGGCGTAAAAAAATAGGTATGAAAAAAGTTATATGCATCGTGATGTATGGCTTACTCAAGTCGATTTTCCCATATTAGGGTTTAAGGTTTTGTCGTTGTTCTGTTCTTGACTTGAATTTTATTTATTTACTTCGTTATTGTCAATTGGGTTATTTAAGCTCTAATCTTTTATCACTAAGATGCGGAAACCCAGTTCAAATTCCACCATTTTATGCGTTTTGCTTCTATCTAAAGGTCCTTCAATGGTTGCCAGAGTAGGTGGCTGTTCTTTTTTTTTTTTTTTTTTTTTGGTGTGGAAAAAGCTGAAAATTTCTCTCGATGACCCTTTTTTGTTGTTTTGGATGTAAATAGGTATGAGAAAAGTTATATGCATCGTGACGTAGTTACGCATGTAGCTGTGTCCACCGCCGATTTTTTCATAACTGGAAGTGATGACGGTAAGTAACACACAGATTTTCTTCTTCCTATTTCCCAGTGTGGCTGCATATATCATTCCCTTTTGTCTATTATGCCAATTTATGCTTCTACAATATAATTTTTGTTCCTTTTTTCTCTAATGAACTGGAAATTTTGGGAGATCTTCATTTTGGAATGGCTTCATTAGGTCTTTGATAACTCTAGTTGCTGATTAATCCTCAGAGATACTATTTATTGTTGGACAAATACCTGGGCTTCTTTTATTTCGATCAAACCAATATCTATGCTGGCATGTTGATTATGAGCTTAGTAAAGGTCTTTTATGGTAGTGGGCCATGATAGGGAAAGCTTTGATTGATATCCAATCTTAGTCCAATATTATCTAAGTAAGATAGACATGCTGACAATACTGCTTTGGTTACACTTTATATTATACTGTGAGGTAGGCTTTTTTCATTGGTTTATACTATTTGTAGTATAATTTAGTTAAGTTTGGAGAAAAGATGATATTGTAACATCATACAGTTGATAACTTGATACCTGATTATATGAAAAGTGCATATTTTGAGATGTGATGTGAGGTGATGAGATGGATGCCACAAAGATCTAGATTTGTTATTTATTTCTATGCCTCAGTGGTCAGAAGGTCAGGTATTACAAATTACAATAGTTTAGGGTAAGCAAGAGAAATTGACTAAGATAATTGGCTAAGAGCTACAGATCAAGAACAGATATAAAAGTGTCTCTTTTTCTATTTTATCTAGTTTTTCCACACAAAAAAAAAAGAAAAGAAAGAAAAGAGCTATAAGAACATGGTGCAGAAAGATGGCAGGTTCTGACTAGTGACCAATATGAAATGTTGCCCTTGCATCTTTACTAAAGATGAACTGGGATGCTTTGAATATTACTTCATCTTCTTGAGATGAAAACATTATTGTTGTGTTGTTCACTCACTCTCTCATGTCATTTGCTTCACCAGGACATTTAAAGTTTTGGAAGAAAAAGGCTGTTGGCATTGAGTTTGCTAAGCATTTTAGATCTCACCTTGGTCCAATTGAAGGCCTAGCTGTGAGTTCTTCTTCCTTTTATGGCTAAATCTTTTTTTTTCCCCGGATTCTTTTCCCCTTGTTTTGTCTTCTCTGATTTGGAGTCAGACCTAATCATGTTTAGTCATTGGTGATTACTTAATTCCAAGCCAGGAAATAAATATTGTTTTTCACTTTTTCAATTGTATCAGACTCAAGTACCGGTCTCCTATGTTCTGTGCCTTGTGGCTTCTACCTACATTCAAAATCAAGGTGTAATGCCTGTTGATTTGTTGGAAAACCGCATTAGTAACATGCCTACCTGGTTCTCATGTTTGTAGCTTTCATGGGAAAGATGTATTTGAAATCCAAATGTTAGACAGTTTGATATGTGCATACCATTTGGTATGCAGGGTTTCTGTTATTATATAACAATGATCAATATCATTATGTGAGGAACAAATTGTTTAGCTGTATTTGATCATCTGTGAGTTTTGATCTGTCCCTCGAATTGTCAAAGTCTTGTTATTAGTGCAGTTGTCAACCATGACTTGGTTCAGCCATGCAGGTCAGTGCCGATGGTTTGCTTTGCTGTACAATTTCAAATGACCATGCTGTCAAGATATACGACGTAGTGAACTACGATATGATGGTGATGATTTGCCTCTCTTTTGTTCCTGGTGCTGTTGAGTGGGTCTACAAACAAGGGGATGCAAAAGCGAGGCTTACTGTTAGTGATCGAAATTCAAGATATGTACACATATTTGATGCACGAGCTGGTTCAAATGAAGCCATCATTTCCAAGGAGGTTATTATTGACTTAAAGTTTAGCATAATTTTAAGTTTTTCATTTTTTTTATTGTCTGAGTTTTTCCGCAAAATTTTGTACACGGTTTTAGTTTCTCTACATGACTTATTCTTTCCTCAGATACACGTGGGACCTGTGAAAGTTATGAAGTACAATTATTTATTTGATACCGTGATATCGGCTGACACAAAAGGAATGATCGAGTATTGGAGCCCTGGCACATTTCAGTTCCCAGAGGATAAGTTAGTGCACTATGCTCTTAGTCAAGATTTTAAAACTGTTTTCAAGAGAAAAATCTTTTCGTTTCTGTAGCTTTTAGTTTATGAAATTTTTTTGGGACCATTTCTAGCAGTTATTATTTCTTTGTTTGGTTCTATGACTTTATTTTTATTTTTATTCTTTTATATGTGTATATTTATGCACGACATATGCATCTTTTTTATTTTTTTTTTAGTTAAAGATTCTTGGATACAGGACTGGGCTCCTAATAACCATTAATATGTAACAGTGCTGTTCTTTCATGCTTTCAGGGTCAAGTTTAGATTGAAAAGTGACACTAATCTCTTTGAAATTGTAAAATGCAAAACTACTGTCTCTTCGATTGAGGTAATTCTTGATCTATGTTCTTAAAACGTATTTGGCCATTCTTAGGCTTTCCTTCCCTCGAAAAATGTGATAATATTCTTTTCATAGAATCATGGGAATCTCTTTTTGGTTCTTTAGCTCTTTGTCCTTCATAATGATTTATGTATGACAGGGTTCCCCCCCCAAAAGAAAGTGTTTGGGATTGACAAAGAAAAATTTAAAAATAAATTTAATGTTCTTCAGGTGAGCCCAGATGGCAAGCAATTTTCAATTACATCGCCTGATCGACGGATACGTGTGTTTTGGTTTGCAACAGGTAAACTAAGACGCGTGTATGATGAATCTCTTGAGGTAATATTAATTCTACATAAAACCTGTACTGAATGTAGTGTTGATTTTCTTTTTTGTTTTGGGTTCTTTAACACTTCTGATTGTCAATTCTCGTGTTAATTAGGTGGCCCAAGATCTTCAGAGAAGTGATGTGCCTTTGTACC
This sequence comes from Parasponia andersonii, assembly GCA_002914805.1. NCBI lineage: Eukaryota > Viridiplantae > Streptophyta > Magnoliopsida > Rosales > Cannabaceae > Trema > Trema andersonii. The sequence continues at coordinate 187,070 of JXTB01000503.1, read as the reverse complement.
GGCTAGAAGCTATTGACTTTGGGCGAAGAATGGCCATTGAGAAAGAAATTGAGAAAACAGAAAGAGCACCACAGCCGAATGCAGTTTTTGATGAAAGCTCCAATTTTCTTATATATGCAACTCTCCTGGGGATAAAAGTAAGATGATGTAATCATGAAATTGGATTGTACCATCTGCTATGCAATCCCCACCTCCCATCTAGTGGGAGAAAAAAATTAAAAATTTTACTGCAACTGTTACATCCTTTTTCTACATTGGGAATATCTGTTTTCTGTTATTCTTTACTGGAACCCCACTACACTACGCAAGGGGGAAATTGGCATTGATTTTTTTTTTGTTTTCTTTTTGCTTGTAGGTGGTAAATTTATACACCAATAAAGTGGCTCGAATACTAGGGAAGGTGGAGAACAATGATAGGTTTTTGAGAATTGCCTTATATCAGGGTGACCGAAGCAGTAAAAAAGTTCGAAAAATTCCCTCAGCCACGGCGAATGCCAATGAAAGCAAAGAACCTTTGACAGATCCTACTCTTGTATGTTGTGCTTTCAAGAAGCACAGAATCTATCTATTCAGGTACCATATAACTTCTGGAGCATTTTACGAACACTTTCTTGACTTTGGTGCTTTCTAAAAGCATGGACTATAGGTTCATTTAGAGGGTTTTCGATGATAGTTGTAGTGTTCTTGTATTCTCTGTGATCTGTTTTTTTTTTCTTTCCTCAGATCATTAATGGTGCCTTTTACCTCTGATTTTAATTCATGAATGTTGGGGATTATACATGTCATTTGATGTACTTAATTTTTTTTAGTCGGAGACAACCAGAGGAACCTGAAGATGCAACTAAGGGAAGAGATGTGTTCAATGAAAAGCCACCTCCTGATGAACTCTTGGCTGTATCGGATATTGGCAAGTCTGTCACAACATCTCTCCCTGACAATGTGGTAAGGGATTTTTTTTTTTTTTTCAATTGCTATCTTCAGATGCATAAAATTGAGGAACCCTTGTACTATGAAACTGTTTCCCTGGAAATGAAATGATAAACTTGTGAAAGTTCGTTTACTTGTTCCTAATTATTGTAAATTTTTATTTTCCATTACAACAAGCAAAGTAAAAGAAAGTGTAGGTTGGGAAGGCATTCTGGGGCTTAGCATGTGTTTTGCTTTCTATTTCAAGAGTTGAAGGACCTGGAAAGCAAAATTCATAAAGAAAATTTGTTTTATTACTCATTTCTTGTTGAGGCTCTGGAACACGAGTATTCTTTTGTTCTTTCCTGGAAATTTAAAGTGATAAAATTTCCAATCATATATCTGCTCAAAATCTTGCCACTACTATGAAATAAATTTGGTGAGTTTGGTGGACGTCTAACTTGCACTGAAATATTCTTAGTGCTGCTTTCAGACATATGTTCTGACTCTAATAGACCACTGAATATTGAAATTTATGATGTGAAAGCACCAAGCTTCTAGTTTCTTGACAAAATAAAATAAATAAATAGTATTGAAAAAGAAAAAGCTTGTTACTTGTATTTAGACCAAATGAATTGATGTCTCTTGGTTTTGTTAGCGGATTCTGTTCCTATACTTTCTTGCAATAATATGGTTTAAATTTGCTTTCAGATAGCAATGGGTTAACTCTTCTTTTGGTCCCTTTTCTTCTGTTTTCTCACTTTAAGTCCTGTTTTCTCCAGATTTTACATACCACGATGGGTGATATACATATGAAATTATATCCTGAGGAATGTCCAAAAACTGTGGAGAACTTCACAACTCACTGCCGGAATGGCTATTATGATAATCTCATTTTTCACCGGGTCATCAAAGGCTTCATGATACAAACAGGAGATCCTCTAGGAGATGGTACTGGTGGTCAATCTATTTGGGGTAGGGAGTTTGAAGATGAATTTCACAAGAGGTAATGATTTATTTATTGGAAGGCATCTTAGTTTTTGCCTTTAGTTGGGGTACTTTTATTTCCAATTTACTGCTTCTCGGAAGCTTCTGGAGAAGGCTCCTTTCAGACTTTGCTATGAATCATCGATGTGGTCGAAATTTGTGATATTTCTGAAATCTTCTCTTCCTTTTCTATTTCTAGTCTGTTTGCTCCATCCCACTTTGGTCACTTTTTAATTTGTCCAAACATGATGTAGTGGCATCTTGTAATAATGGAATGTAACTTTTTTTGTTAATGCTAAACGAGGGTATGTAACTTCTGAATTGTTAATCTGCATCTAAGATTATACCTGCGCTGTGCTGGTTCTGACATTTCATTTTGTTCTATCTTTATGGGCAAGCACTCTTTTTAGCTATTCCTTGTAACTATGAATCACACATTTAGATGCATGGTTTTTTTGCCTCTGCAGTTTGCGACATGACCGACCTTTCACTGTATCAATGGCTAATGCGGGCCCTAATACAAATGGATCGCAGTTCTTTATCACCACTGTGGCTACTCCTTGGCTAGATAACAAGCATACCGTGTTTGGCAGAGTTATCAAGGGAATGGATGTTGTACAGGTGTAGTTGACGTTGCACTTCTTCTTATAGAAAAATAAAAAATAAAAAATTGTTGTTGCATTTCTGTACTCGTTCATTATTCATATGGAGACATATAGAGTAAGTTGGACCTGTTCAGGACAAATTTGATAAGCAACGTATTTGACTTATTCTTAAGAACTTACAAATTCTGCGCAAGCACGGTATCACCTTCAACGTGTCTATGTATGTTTGCATATAAATATCTGTTTTGGATAACACCATCTGAGAAGGGAATTTTTATTGACAGGGTATAGAGAAAGTCAAGACCGACAAAGCAGACACACCTTACCAAGATGTCAAAATCCTGAATGTGACTGTTCCCAAGTCTTAAAAGTTTTCCCTTTTAGTGATAGGATATGGGTTATGATTCTTTCCGTTGACAAAGACTGTCTTCAGGTAACATCTCCCTTTTCCCATTGGGTTCACTTGTTTAGTTAAAGCTATGGTTGATTTTTGTAATTTATGTGTGTAACATTATGTGAAGGGGGAGAAAAACAGAATTCAGAAGGCATACGAAAAAATCTGAGCTAAGGTCTAGCTATGGGAAATAGACAAAGCAGCACATATGATCGGCCATTGAAGCTGAACATAGTTCGATTTTTTTTTTTTTTTTGGCCCCATCGATGTGCAAATTGCTTTAAAGGATTGGAAGTAAATCTTAATGTTTTCTATACATCATTAATGTTATGCGAGGACTGAGGATTTCTCCATTTACGGTTTTAAAAGTAACTTTTTTCGTGGTCATCAATAGTGGAGCATAAGAAAGTGGTTTATGGGGCTTAGCTTCTGTGATGCCTGCAACTGCAGCAAATTCTATGTAGTCTTGCATCTGTAGAACATTTCTACTTGTTTGCTGCCTATTTATCCTTGGAGAAAGTCATTTATAATGTTTTAAAATATATTTTTATTAGTAAGTGATGCGACAACCAATAACTCGTTTTTGTTAGTACATGTTTGTTTTTTCTTTGGTCACGTCAATAATTTTTTATGTATCAATTAGAAATTGTGAATTGTGTTTGGATTGATACAATTATGATATGATAATTATGATATGATAATATTTGAACTTGAACGCCACCTGACTAATAAATATGTTAAAAGTTTAAATCATGATTAGTAAGTGTATAACAAGATACATAATTTATTTAATATCATGATTTATGTGTCATATTATGATCTATTTTATATAATTATTTAAATTTAGTGCGACTATACATTATTTAATTAAGCTAAACACAAATAATTATATTTAGAATTTTAATCAAAATCATATTTAAAATATTAATATATGTGTTATAATGACCTATTTAACTAAACATGTTACTAGAGTCATTTTATCTATTTATTTATTATTCATCTTATATGTATCAATCTAAAATTGATACGAAAATTAAATGAGTTACTCGTACTTATTTACTTTGTGTTATTTTCGAGTCGTACTGCCGCGTTATATAGAAAATTATCGGTCTTACAACAAATGCCCAATACACATCCCGGCTCCCTAAATTTTCTTTCCTTTTTGAATTATTTGCATATTGATATTTTATTGGAGTAGAATTGGTAAATTTCTGTAGAGGTAAATAAATTTTTTTTGGGAGGTAAATAACGATTTACATCTACATAGACATAAATGCGAAGGAAGGACCGCTAAAACCACATTGGGCCACCCTACCTAGTTTTCTTCGAGCTCGACTTAAAAGATTTAAATATAGGTTGCAAACAAGCGGTGCTCCAGACATCCTTATCACTATGCCAACCACTACAGATGGTACAGTGGCCTTAGACTTCTTCTTCTTCTTTTTCTTTTTCCTTTTTCTCTCTTTTTTTTTTTCCATTTGTTCAAATATTCAAAATTTCGAAATTTTTTTATTAAATAACTATATCATGTCTTTTTCTTTTTTCACATTTCATTTTAGTAATATCCATCAAGTATTTCTTTTTAAAGCTAAGACCAAATATATCATTTTTTTTAAACTTTTTTTTTCCATTTGTTCAAATATTGAAAATTTCGAAAGTCTTTTATTAAATAACTATATCATGTCTTTTTCTTTTTTCACATTAGTAAATATCCATCAAGTATTTCTTTTTAAAGCTAAGACCAAATATATCATTTTTACAATAAGTATATCTACGGATATGTTATATCTAGCTTATATACTAAGTATATTAGTATTTACTAAGAGAATTAGTTTTTTTTTTTTAAAAAAAGTGGGGTTTAACTAATGATCTTCACTTATTACAAATTAAAGGAAAATTTATATTATTACCCATTCTCCACCCTACCCGATTAGAGATAATATGCTTTCACGCCTATCCCTAGTGTGATTCGAACTTAAGACCAAAATCTTAGATAGTGGGTATTCTTACCACTTGAGACAACCCACTTCGTTACTAAGAGAATTAGTTTATGTACTGGATATATCAACTTATTTTTTGAAAGGATACGAGAACCAAAGTTTGGTGCAAAATATCTGCTTTTACCAAGGCAGGGAGTGCGTAGGAGAAAGACAAGATATACACACAAGTTTACGTTCCTAATCAATGTGTGCTTGCCTTCCTTATCACCTTTGAGTCCCTCACCATTTTCTTTTTTTTTTTTTTTTATGATATCATATTCTCGTTAATTCTTGGAATTTGCCTGCACGGAGGAAAATGATGAAGAGAAAAAATCTTAATTTCATTTATCATCTTACTTCAATTACAAGAAGCCAAGAAGATCCCAGTATTACAAGGCAAAAACGGGAACAAGCAATAAATGAAAATATTGTAGTAAATCCTAAAATTATGAAAATTACATAAATGAAAAGTAATACATGAAAAACATAGGCTTCTAGAACTTGACCCAAAAGAATCTAATAGCCAAGTTATAATTAAATCATAAATTTCCTTGGTCAACTTGTTCAAAAAAACAAAAATTACTAAAAATGGTAAAAGAAACATCCTTTTGAAATCTTAAAAATAAGGAATTTGCCCTAGAAGGCCCACATCATGGCTTAACGTAATGATTATTGATCGTTGGTCAGTTTATATTGAAAAGGCCTAAAAAGGTACCAAAATCTTGCCAATTTGGCCATGACCCTAAAGAATATATAAATTATATATGCAGTTATCGTGTTAGTGTTTAGAGTTTAGTTATTGTTTAAGTGGAGACTTATTTCATATAAAAAAAAAAAATTAATACCCTGAAAGAGAAGTACTGAAGTTAATTAGCCATATCATAATTATAACCCAAAAAAAAAAAAAGAAAGAAAGAAAGAAAAATCAGCATATAGGTATGGTTAGTACTATTCAATTTCTTTTGTTTGGGACAGTCTTGAAATTTGATCTCGTAAAGAGTTGAAGTTAACATATGGTTAAGTTGATAAAGAAATGAAATATCAAATTCACAACTTAATGATATCAAATCGCTACTCTTAGTCATTTCAAATAAAAGTTTGTCAGACCGTTGCCGACTTTTCTTCCAATATATCAAGAAGCACAACAATGGTCTGGGGGATGAACAACATAAACATATCAAATAATTGGGTAATATTCAACTTAAATGCAACCATCAACAAGTATACACTTTCATTGGTAGTAGTGCTCTCATTCACAATGATAAGGATAACCCCCTCCCCCCTCCCTTTTTTTTTTTTTAATCTCTGATAATGGAGAGGCTAAAGCAATGGAAGGGATATTGGCCTTAATTTCAAAATTTTGGAGTCTGGTGGTATAAGACTTCCAGTTCTCTATAACGGCTCACTTTGTCTAGAGTTCGGTAAATTGTTGTCCCATGCATTTAATTAATTTTTTCTTTGAAAGAATTTTAGCTTATTCTCCTTGTTTCATATTATCTAGGTCAAATGTATAAGGTGTAGACGCTAAAGCTACACATGATTTTTTGTCAAAAAAAAAAAACTACACATACTTTAGTTAGATTTAGATTAAGCCCTTGAATGGAACATGTAAATACTCCATTAAATGGAGGAAATAAATAGGATTTATATCATTGTGGACCCCAACATTTTCTTTAAGTATTAATCGGGTCCTCAATTTTCTTTTTGTTAGTTTTTAGATTCTCAACTTTACACATTCATATTATTTTAATTTTTTTTTTAACTTTTTCGTCTAGTTCAAATCTTACTAACAATTTTAGTATCATTTGAGTCCTCAACTTTTACACAATGTATTATTTAGATCCCTATTTCTTATTTTGAAGCTTTTGACTCTTCAAACTTTCATTTTTATAATACTTAGGTTTTTTGAGTTAATTTTGAGTTAAATCTAACTCTAATTAAATTGTATCAAATAAATTAATGAAAACTACTAATTGAAAACTACCAACGGAGTATTCAATATCAATAAGATATTTTTGAAAAAAGATAATCTAAACAATAATATTATCTTTAGTTAATTCTTACAACCCATAACATAATTTAATTGTGAATTCTTACTGATGGTAGTAAAGTTCATTTTCTCTAATTTCATAAACTCATCAATATTTTTTTTAAGTTAAAACTCATAAATAATAAAAGATGTTTAAAAAAATTGTAAATAATAAATAGACATTAATTTTTTAAAAAAAAACATGGATTTTGATAATACTAATAGTTAATAACACAAAAATTAGTATTTATGAATAGATACTGATCAAATACACGCATGGATATAATAAGAGAAAACATGTATTTTTTTTAATGATGATTTAATAATCGTGAAATTCATTTATGCAATGTTATGGACTTACAATCGTTTGAAAATGGTTTAAAAGCCTTCCAACTAATAATTAGACATTAACTTATACAAAAAAAAAATATATAGGTTTTGATATGCGTAATTGTGGTATATATTTCAATATATATCTAATTGAGTTATTTTGCTATTACTTTTGAATTTGGTAGTTTTCATTAATTTATTTATTTATTTAGTACAATTTGATTAGAATTGAATTTTAACTCAAAATTAACTTAAAAGAACTTAAGTATTACAAAAAAAAAAATTAAGGAGTTAAAAGCTACAAAATAAAGAATAAGGACTTTAGTGATACATTGTGTAAAGATTGAGAACCTAAATAATATTAAAACTGTTAAATAATAATTGAATTAGATGAAAAAATTAAAAAAAAAAAAAAAAAGCTCAAGTTATACAATTGTGTCAAGTTGAGGATTAAGAACTAAAAAAAAAAAAAGTTGGGAACCTCATTAATACTGGGAGAAAATGTTCGGACGGAACGATATTAACCCAGAAAAAAATGGAATGTAACTATATTTAAGTCTAAAATTTAGTATATAATCAAATTTAAAAACTTATAATTAAATGTCTAATTTATTTGATGACAAAAATAACAATACAACATATTTTACAACAAAAATTTGAAAAAAAAAATAAAAATTTAGCTATAATTTAAAAAAAAAAATACATCCTAAAAACAAAAAAAAAAAAGAAAACATTTTTTCAAAAAAAAAAAAAAAAGTAAAAAAAGAAAATTAATAGTATTAGCGTGAAACCAAAGCAAAAAAATTAAAGGACCCACTTAATTTTAGGGGTGGAGAGTGTGGACCACGCGCTTGTTGGTGAAAACTTGCCTCTTGTTCAGAGCTTTAGTCTTCGTAACAGCTGAGTAAGGTCAGTCCACGTTAAGCCCAAACCGGCTCATATATATATATATATATATATATATATAGCAAGACCAAAACGTACGCTAGTTCGGAATTGAAGATAATGCCAAACATATTTAATTTTAATGATGCCACCCTCAGTTTCACACCCTATGCACTTCACTTCACACCTCCTCCTTCGGCCGTTTCGGTCTCTCTCTATACCTCTTATAAGGGTTCTTTCCTCGTGACATGTATGAGCCTAACTCCAATATGTACGAGCAGTACTACAAATATGTGTAGCCATAGCCAGCCATTTCTCACACTTGATCACTTCACTTCTCTTTCTCTCTTTTGAAATCCCATTTCAGATTTTTTGTTTTTTCTGCAAAAATGGTTGGCATTAACCGTGCTCAACAGCACAGGAACTTCATTCGCTCCATGAATGAGCAGGTTTCTCTCTTTCTCTGACCCTTTTGTTCAATAATGTTAATTATGTTGTTTTGAGTTTTCTTAAATACGTACGATGACTTCAATAAATATATTTATATATATAACGCATGTGCTAGTGCAGTAGAGATTTTTAACAAAATAAATACTTACATATTGAAATTTGTTTCAACATATTCAATATTCTAACTATTAATTAAAATCTAACCGTTCATATTAGTTTATGTACTCCCTCGCAAATGGTATATGACAATTTGTATATGTGTACTAGATTTTCTTGGTTGCTATGGCAGAGAAAGAACGTATATAATGCTAAATTATAATTTGCATGCAATGATAAATTTAATACTTACCGATGAAGATCCTGTTTCAAACTTAGATTTCTGAAGGGTAAGAAAAAAAAATCTAAAAGATTCTATTTTTCTCTTGTTGGGAATCAAACAGACAAATAATGGAAAAAAATTTTAAGAAAAATGAGAGTTAGATTTGACGTCATTTTTTTTATCATTTTTTAGTTTATATAATTTTAACAAATTAATTAGAAAAGGGAAAAGTTTTAAAATAAAATTCTATAAAGGAAAATATTTTCGTTTCTTTTTCCTTAGCTTTTTCTTCACAATTTTCTTTCTTCTAAAACTCCAGGTTCCAAACGCAGCCTTCAATTCTTTTTTATTAGTTCATTACATGCTTGTTTAAAGTAAGAAAGTAGGTGAAACAATGAACCTGAAGTAATTTTATTTCTCTGTCATGGAACAAGTTGACCCTGAATTGATTCCCTCTTAAAATTTTAGTTTACAAGAATTTTTAGTTTGATAATCTCTGCATGGATTACTGGTTTGAAATTGGACATAATGGCTTTCGGGTTAGTTATGTAGCTTTTGTTATTGTAAAGTTTTAACAAAAAAGCAATCTCTAATCATGGTTTTGGTAGCTGCAGGGTATATTGGACCACCATTTTGGTTATCTGGAAACCTTACGGAGTGATGACAATCCTCTGCATATTTCTCAAGTTCTTGGCTCATTCTTCCGTAATGCTGAATCGCACATTGAAGAAATCACTAGATACATGTAGTTTTTCCAATATTTGTACCTTTGTTAGTTCCATGGAGTTTGCATTTCAATGCCAGTATTATCTTTAATAAGCTTGTTAACTTCGGTAATTTTTTTCAATCAATTTTTCAGGTCGGAGGCTAGGTTCAACTTTGTCAAAGTGCATGATACTGCTCACCAGCTCAAGGGAGCTAGCGCTAAGTAATTAAAACTTATACTAGAGTTGTGATTATATTTTAGTATCAGATGTAGTGCATCATGATTCATGATGTATGTTGATGTCCTTTCTGATTATAACAGCAAACAGAATTTTTTAGAAAAATTTGACGTAGAATTATGTTATCTGTGGCACTCGTTGCATGTTCAGAACATATGGACCATATCATAGGTAAATACTTTGCATTTTGGGATAAATGTGCATGGCATGCTGTTAATGTACAAAGGAATTGAAACAATTAGGTAAAAAGTTTTACATTTTGGGAAGAAGCATGCGGCTAGACGTACAAAATTGTTGATACGAAATCATTTCATTAATGAAACGTTTCCAAATTCATCGTAAGCATGCAAAGTCGAAATGAATGGAAAGTAATGATTAACTAAAACTATATTTTGGTTACATCGACGCAGCGTATCCTAGTTTTCTATATTTTATCCTCCCAAAGACTTATTTTGAATACGACATATCCACGTAGAACAAGTTTGAACTATTCTCCTTATTTATGGATCAAGAAACTCATAGCGAGCAAATATAGGATCTCTTTTGCCATTTACATTTTTTACCCTGACTCCTCAAAATGAAATATTAGCAATTGCAAGTTTAACGAAGAGCATATTTTTTTGTTTTTCAATTTTCTTGTGTTTTCTCCTCATTGAGGTACTATTAGAGTATCCCTTTAACCAATGGCTCATTTGTCTACTTTAGTCTGTCCTGTATCTTTCTTGGACACCAATTAAGGGTGGTGAAAGGTGAAGAGTTGTTGGAACATGCTCTTTCATCCACCAGCAATTGCTATCATTTTGTTTCCATTATAGTCCATTTTTAATCACTGTTATTCAGCCACTCCAATATTGCTGCCTTCATTCTACACTGCCTAGACATCGAGAATAAAATTTCTTAAAAAGAGAAGCTATACACAGCCAAATTGCTAGTCACAAACTTCAGATGCTAGAGAGAAAAGTGTGCAAAGCCTGTGATCTAAAGTTTCTTCCATACATTAAAAAATTGTGATTATCAATAATGCATAGTGCTTTCTACAAAAATATGAAATCTTGAACTATCCTTTCAACACACCCGCCGCTTGTCCCTTCCTCAAAGGGAAATAGAAAGTACAAAAATAGCTTGGACTTCCAGTGTGATACCAGATAACCTTCATCCTTTTGATGGTCGAACTGTATTGGATGTTATATTGCTTCTTGATCTTATTTCCTTTTCTTGAAATTGCAGCATTGGTGGTTGTCGTGTGGCCCTTGCTTGTCAGGAGCTTCTCCAGGCCTGTTATAATAAGGACAAAGAAGGGTGAGAATTTATTTATTACTCAGTAGTCACATTTGTCCAGAATTACAGTTATTGATTTGCTCTTCATAACATTTGTTGTTATTTTATAGGTATATCACATGCTATTTTATATTTACTAAGTATTCTAAGTGGAGACTGCTACCTTTCTTTTCTTTCTTCAAGAAGATAACAAAGATTACAGCCGAGCCGATATATCCCTTAGAGCCCAAAAAAAAAAAGAATGAATGGTAGATATGTCCTTCTCTCTGCCATACAGACATCCCCATCTTCGAGTTTTTACACAGTACAATGTACAGTGACAAAGAACACATGAAACCCATAAGCTGTGGAGGGTCAAAAATGAATACAATCTGTACATACAGTTACACGTTTGACTATTCAGATAATAAATGCTAGCCAGTCAATTCTATAGTTACCTGAGGAATTTGTAATTGTGATGTATAGCATGCTAGCATGATCAACTTTTAAGATCATATTTGGATTTCGATGAATATTAGAGTCGTGTATCTGGTAGGAGTTAATTGCTGAAAGCTATGATTTTGGTTGAAAGCTGGAGCAATAGTTTTCGGTTGCTACTATGTTTAAAGATTTAGATTGATGACGATAACACAAGTTATTAACATTTTCAAACCCTGGAAAGCTCTGAGGTTCAAGGGCGTCAGCTTCAGACAATCACAAGCATAAATTCAACAAATTCTTCTCCTTATCATTTAAGAAGGGGAGAGAAAATGAAAGACAAATTTTGAATCACTTGATTGTGTGACTAATAACATAGCTTATATAATATCATGTTCTCTTCATATGGAGGGCTTGAAGTAAGTGGAGTACATCCACTTTAGCGTCTAATTATGAGTTTCAAGAATGATTTGAGTATTTTTTTTTTTTTCAGCTTTTGCCAACTTCTTGTAGCATTATATAAGAATGTCGTATCAATATTTTGTGCCCTTCTTCGGACATTATACTCTGCCCTGTGTTATGATAATATGCCTTGTACAAATACTTTTCTATAGAAATTTTTTGCTGTTAGGTGCTCCACATCTTTGGAGAGGGTCAAACATGAATACAATATCTTGCATGAAAATCTGCATCGGTTCTGTGAGGTAAGACACCTTGTAGATGTGCTTTTATATTCGTTTTCTGTTTTCCCTTTTTGACATGCTATACCGAAATGGATACATATGTGTATATAAATGGTTCTATTATTAACAGAGATCGTGAGAAATTGATATTCGAGTTGATACACAAGTTAAAGTGTGATTTCACTTTTTCCCCTCCTTTCTGGGGTAAAAGGTACTCGGTACAATTGCATAAAAGGATATTTAGATTAATTACCGAATGTATTTGACTGAAAATTATGGCTATAGCCCTCTTTCTTTGACAAACATCCATTTTCCTGAGAAAATTTATGAAGAAAGGATAAAAAAAGAATTTCATGCAATAGTACAAAAGGTGGTACTACGAAGATATTTTCATTATTATAAGTAGAGTGATGATTAAAGTAGCAAATATAACATAAAACATGGTAGCAAGTTATGTATTACTTTCATCTCACTAGCAAGGAAATACTATACTTTCAGAGATACCTTAGTTTCTATCAGTGTCTTCAGAAATTTTGGTACATCACCAAGTCCTAGTTTAGAGTTTCTTCATAAACAGCAATAAGAATAGGCATGATAGAAATAATTTCCTGCATCATTTGCCCCATCACATGCCTAGGGAACAAGAGGGAAAGATTAGTGATCTCCTACAAACAATACAAGCTAGAAAAGAATGAAAAAGGATTTTTTTTTTTTTTTTTTTTTTTTAAATCCCAATTTTGCCATTGAAATGCCAGATTTTGATTCTTCATTGGCCATATCTTACATCAAAACACGGTGGAAATGAACATTTATATTGATGTTTGTTGTAGCTTGAGAGAGCCAACCATGCTGCTGATGAGGCTAGAAGAAGTCGGCGCTGAAGACGTGGCTTTTCTGCTCATACAAGTTCTCTTGCTGAAGTTGTGGTGTTGACTTTAAGCTGGTCTTGGTTTAAGTTCACTATAAGTGAAAGTAGTATTGTTTGTTTAAGACCGGTTTTGTGGTTCGTCATGTTGTATTTAAGTTGGCTACAAAACAAGTTCACTATAAGTGTACTGTGTACATGGTGTGTGGTGTGTTCATGACAGTTTTCTTCGTTTTCTCAATGGCTGTTCATGTATTCCAGTAGTCTGGAAAAGGTTCTGTTTTAATGCTATCTGAGGATTTGATTCTTGCCGAGTGTTACAAAAAATTTACTGTGGTTGTTGCTAATCTTGATTCTTTTTACCCATATACTAGGGGAAAGAACACTCGTGTAGAATCCACCAATCCATCACCTTTTTTTTTAACTTTATCGTCTGAAAATATGTAGACTTGGATCACGAATTTATCGCTGCAAAACATGGACATTTAAAAGTGAATTTATCACCTTAAGGACACACTTAGATCATCAATTTATCACGCTTGGTTACAATGGTTATATGATATGTTATAATCTACAGTAATTTGTAATTGGTTACCCTTTTTAACCTTTTACTTCTAAGCTAATAGCACCATTCTTTACAGACTACTGACCACTGAGTAATGAGTACACCATCCCTGTATTTCTGTACCTTCCATTGGAAGAAAAGGGGAAATGGAGAGGACGAACAAGATGAAATCAGCAGATAGCTCCCTAAACTCAATGTACCGATACTGTTTCCAGCCCCTTTAAATATGAGTAATGAAGACTCAAAATTGCCATAGAAATAAACTTAGGCCAACTGTGTTATGCGTCGAATATAATGCCACATTATTTCGTGTAAATATAATATATGGGCACCAATAGATCTCAAATTTTTCGAAATTTCATTCATGTTAGTTTATTCAAATTTTTTGGTTTAGAAGCTTTGCAAACAAGGCTATAAAAACCTTATTCGACGCAAGCTCAGATTCTTTAGATGATGACCTATTTAAATTTAACAAGGATTGATTGCCTTCTTACCTTGATCGCTTCTCTTCTACCCATTTCAGACTCACTAGGGAAAAAACTTAGCTAGTCACATAATAAATAATGGTTACACAGGAGCATATTTACTAATCCATTTGAGGAACGATTAAAAGGTTAAGCCAATTACTAAAATATTTAATTATCCATAACAATAAAAAGCAAAGAAAAATAGGACACGGTTAAGCCAAATACCAAGGGCACGTTTACAAATACGTTAAGGAAAAGCAAAGCGAACGAGGAAAGAGAAATCCTCTTTCATGCCTTAAGACACCAATAAGATATACATTACTAACTTAAAGTATTTCTTATTCTCTCCGTTCCTTAATATCCCTTAATATTTTTATTAACCACTTTTATTTGAAATATATAATAAATTTATTTTATATTAATTTAAATATTAAAAAATATGTATAATATAAAACTGACTAGGTCAAAAAATTAAAATAAATATAAATCATACCATTTTGAGTATGTAATTAATAATTCCACACCATTTTAGTAAAGAATTAATTATCCCACACCTTGAATTAGATCTCAATACCAAATTGGCATCAAATATGGATGTAAAATAAATCATCTCAATCCTAATCCTAGTCCCATCTTCCAAACAAGCCTAATAGTTTTCGTTTAATCACTATGAAATATTACTAATTAGCAAACTACCGAAAATGTTTAGTAACAGAAAATAGTGTGTTGGAGCTCCATAGAACTAACGTTCTTTAAGAACACCAAACCAGATTAAGCACCCTGACAATCCCTAACGAGATAAGATAGGATAGATTTTCTCAAAGGCTATAACAATTGGCTTCCAGTACAATGATATCCTCGAGAGAAACACAAAAGGAAGTCGGTTCATCCCCGCGTGCTACACAGAGTGCTTTCTTGGGGTTAATAGAGGAAAAGTCGGAAAAACAGAGACTAAGTGAGAGAAAGCCTATGCAGTGCCTCGCAATATGTAAAAGATGAACCATTAGACAAAATGTAACATAAGCTGAATATGAAAAGTAAAATTTGCACTGATTTGGACAAGCAACAACCAACTAAAAACTTCAAATAAGTAGAGAATAATAGTATCACTTAAAAAGCTGCAGAATTCACTGCAACCATAAAGTCAAAAAAAGATAAAATCGAAAAACTAAAAATTATCTCTTAAATGTCTTAAATTGCTCCTCATCTAAACATCTAAAACCAAATCCCAAATACAGACCAAAAACTTATGATGCCTTCAAAACAAAGAAAAACACCATCTTAAAGCTCTTAGTCGAAGAGACCGAAACCCATATCCTGAAACAAAAACAACAATAATTCCCATTAGAGAACAATTAAAAGGGTTTAACCAAAAGTAGTGAATTCAATTTAACAAGCAAAAAACTTACATCATCTGACTCCTCTTTCTCTTCCACCTTCTCTTCCTTCTTTGACTCGGCAGCAGCGGCAGCCGGGGCAGCCCCACCACCAGCACCACCTGCCGGTGCAGAGTAAGCAACTGCACCGCCGCCAGAAGGCACTGACGCCAACTTCTCCCTTCCAGATGCAATCAGCTCTGCGAGATCTCTTCCCTTAACTTCATCCAAGAGAAAGGAGACTCTGTCTTCTGGGACATCGGCTCCAACTGTAAACAAATAACATCAATTTTCAATTTCCATATTTCCAGCAACATTCATCAATGACCACAAGAACCCATGAACAATTTTCATTTTCAAGCAGAATCAGAAAATGAAATAAGTCATTCATTAAGTGGAAAACTTAGCAAAAATATTAAAAACCAATAATGATCTTAATCTAACAGAGATTCATAGTCCATCAATTGAATCCATTCAAAAATAGTATAAGAAATTATCAATTCAAAAACCAAAAAAACAAACAGAACAGTTGACCGGAAAAGCTTACTATCTAATTCTTCAACAACAAAACTGCTACACAAGAAAAGAAAATGCCCCAGACAGAAACATTCAATCCATGGGTAAAACACTGAATCCATTACCAGAAAACATTCATAGTCCAAAGCAAGCAAACAAGTCCTAATGAGTTTAGCCATGGAAAAACAAAAATGAAGACCCTAATTCTCAATTTTTTTTTTTATAAAAAAAAGTATGAATCGGAATTAACATAAAGACATACCTGATTGGAGAATCTTTGCCACATCATCGGCGGAAGGCGAAGCGTTTCCTCCCAAAACGGCCAACAAGTAAGCACCAATCACCTTCATTTCTGTTAAACCAAAACCATTATCAGATACGATATAATGTGTGTGTATATATATATATATATATATATAAATATATAAGTGCATATAGATGATGAGATAGAGAGAAGAATAAGTACTTTGAGATGTTGAGATCCGACGAAACGTGAAGCGTTGGAGAAGCTCTGAGGCAAGGTTGCTCTAGGGTTTAGTTTAAGAGGAGGACGCCCGGTTTGGCTGGTTAAGCATGTTATATAGAGGCAGAGACTAGGGTTTTTCCTTCTCCGCCCTGCTTTCGGCTCTGTTTGGATGTATTCGGATCCTTATCCTGTACCGGGTCTAGGATTTCTTGGACCACAATATGGATATTTTAAGTTTGGATAACAACAAGCCTTTTTATTTTTATTTTTATTTCCTTTTATTTTTGCTAATATACAGTATAATACTCTCTGACCCCTTTCTCCGTCTCTCTTTTTTAATATATACAAACGGGGAAAAACTATTGTGCGACCACATCTTCTGCCCTCACCGGCTATAGGTATTTTTGGACCATTCGATCAAGATGAACGGTGAGCAAAAACTTGTGCGCACGGAAAATTTCCCCAAGGGAAAGGGTTAAATAACTTAAATATATCCATCATTCTTGAATTATACTTGTTCTATCGACTCTGTCCCGAATTTTAATTTTAATTCTTCAACTTACACGATAATAGCCTTGAATTATACTATTTTTATAGTAATAATTTTTTTATCACAAACTTTAATTTTTTAAAACATAAAATAGTTATAGACAAAGTATATAATTGGGCATTATATTTTTTTATGAGTCAGAATCTCGTTTTTAGTCATAGTTATTAAATTATATATTTTGCACATAACTCATTTTTAGTAAAAATTTATCAGTTTGTGAAAAAAAAAATGATCATTATTACAATAATTACATAAGTTTTGGTAGCCTACTATGTAAGTTAAAAATTCGGAATCTCACGCTTGACCATATTTTCCAAACCGTGCATTCTGTAATGANAAAAAAAAAAAAAACAAACAAACAAACAAACCAAAAACAATCTTTCTCTTCTCTATTTCTCTGATTAGCTCCTCTGAATTGGTTTGCTAAATCCCATATTTTCTCAGATTTCATGATAAAAACTATAAGAAAGGAATTGAACCTATTTTTTCTTCTTTCTTCTTTACTGAATTTTTTTTTTTGCACAAATCCTTATTTGTTATTTTTTTATTTTATTTGCTGAAGCAGTTTCAAGCTTGAAGCTTTTATTTATTCTTCTTTTCAGAAACCTTCATTGGGATCAGAGCATAGCCACATGGGACCCAAAAGGGGTAATTGTTTCTTCCCCTGAATTTTATTTTTCTTATAAATAACATGTAATTTTTTTTCAAATTTAATATTTTCCTCCTCTAAATTTAGTCTTTGTCTCCCATAATTTTTATAATTTTAAATACACCCATCGAGTTTTGAGTTAGGTTATTCCTACAATTGTAACACATTTGATTTTAATCTCATCTGAATTAAATTTTTAGCTCTACACCTAATTGGAGCATATATCCAAATTAATATATATATATATATATACATAATATTAAAATATAAAATGATTTTGTTGATTTTGTTGCCTCGCAACTTTATATAATTTGAATTCATCTATCTTTTCCTTCAATGAAATTTAATTTATCACACGAAATGAAGCCCCACTTGGTAAACATGCTTACAAAAATTGAAAAAGATATATAGAATTAGGCACATGTGAGTAAAGAATAATATACAAGTTGTGTGTAGAAGCGGCAATTCAGGTCACGACCCGAAGTTAATAGGTTTGTATTTGACTTAAATAAGTACAGGTTAAAATAGGTTAAACCAAATTAGTCTCGATTAAATAATAAGTCAAAAGCATGTGAACCTGCTAAACCTAAAATTGACACATTTAACACGATTAAATTCAAAATTAATTAATAGATTAAAGTCATGTCAACCCAAAATTAACCCGTTATGAACCCACTTATGACACACAAAAATATAAAATTTTAAAATAAATCTAATAAAAAAAAAGAGCAAAATTACCTTTTAGCCTTTCAAATTAACCCTAGTATCCTATCAATCCTACTCCATTTTTGTCATTTTACTATTTTATGAGTAAACCCTAGACTCACACATACCTAAAACTCAAAATTCATAAACAAATAGCTAGTAGGTGCCTCTTATCTCCTCATTTCTTTCATGCTATCTATGAATCTATCTCTCACGGACTCCCACTCATCTAACTCTCATAGTTCTCATCTCACTCATTCACAAATTCACTCATAAATCTCAACCCCTCACACAAGAATCTCAAGGTCTTCAACCTTTCACCCACGAATCTCTTACTCTTTCCTACCGATCTCGCCTCAACCGTGAATGAAGCCACTTTTGACATCCTAGTCTCAAGATCTTACTCTTGACCTTGTACTCGGACTCACTTTCAATCTTGCTCTCGCTCTCACTTCCCTCTGTCCAGATTTTCCATTTCAACTCTCTTCAAGGTGAATCTTCATTCTCTCTCTCTCTCTCTCTTCCTTTCTTTCTTTATATATATACATGTATTTATATTTTTACAGTTTATATATTCATTGTAATGCTTTTTGTTTGATTTGATTATTATAAAATGTATAATTGTGTATCCATAGTCACTAGTGAGAGAGGTCGTTAGAGACTATGGAAATATTTATATATTTTCCAATTTTATGTCACAAGTACGTTTTTGAAATCCTACAACTTTGATACATGTATAAAATATTGTAATAATTATACTGACATTTATTGTGAATATTAGTTTATTAAACTTCTAACAATGAATTTGGAATGATTATTTGATTTTTTAAGGTACCTGGTATACTAATTGACTTGATATGAAAAAAAACGGGACATTTAACTCTAGTCGAATTGTGCAATACGGTTTGATTGGATTTGAGTTTTGTTTTCCACTCGGTTTCATTGGAATTCTATGTGGAATCTAAATAAAAAAACCTTTGATTTTTAAGGAAATAAAAAAAGTGCATCATTTTATATTAAATCCCTTTTTTTTTTTTGCTTTTAATGTGTTGCTGATTTTTTATATATATATTTTGATATACAGATGGATAAGCAAAGACTTGAAATCAATCTTAATGATTTAGAGTCTAGCAGTGTTGATGTAATGAGAATGATAGAAGTGGTGGTGTTGACCAACAATTGAAGCGTAAGAGAAGGTTAACTTCCAAAATGTGGCAAGGTTTTGACATGCTTCCTTTAGGTACTAATAAAAAAGCAAAGGGCAAGATGTAAGTTATGTGGAGTCGAGTATTTTGCTGATAGTAAATACAGAACAGGTAATTTGAAAAAGCATATTGATTCATGTATTAGGAGAAATCATCAGATGTTGCCCAATTATTGATATCTCAAGATAGTGGTGCAATAAGTCTTGGTGGATCTAAGTTTGATTCTGAAAAATTTTGCAATATAGTCCCACATGTTGTAATTATGGATGATTTACCTTTTAATTTAATTGAATATAAAGGCATAAGAACAATATTTACTTATTTGCATCCTGCAATACAACTAGTATCTTGAAACACTACAAAAGCGGATGCACTTAAGTTGTATAAAAAAGAAAAGGCATTTATGAAATCTATGTTAGAAGTAGCTCATGATAGAATATCTTTCATATCAGATTTATAGACCCTATTGACAAGTGATGGATATTTATGTTTGACATACCATTATATAGATAAGAATTGGTGTTTGCAACAAAAAAAAAAAAAGTGTTAAGTTTTACCTTTATGCCTCCTCCACATAATGGTTTAGCATTGTCTGAAAAACTACATGGCTTGTTATGTGAATGGGGGCTTGAGAGCAAAGTATTTAGCATTACTTTAGACAATGCCGCATCCAATGATGTTTTTGTTGAGATGTTGCAATACCAATTGAATCTTAAAGGGCTACTTGTATGCAATGGTAAACATTTTCATATGTATTGTTGTGCTCACATACTTAACTTAATTGTTCAAGAAGGGTTGAAATAAATTGATCTATCCATTATTAAAATTGGAGAAAGTGTTAAATATGTCAAGGGATCTCAAGTTAGAAAGCAGAAGTTTTTAGAACGTGTGAACTTAATATTAGTTGGTTGCAGGAAAGGGTCATACCAAGATGTATTTACTAGATAGAATTCTACTTACCTTATGTTTCAAAGTGCTCTATCTATCGCAGAGCCTTTCAACATATGGAATTAAGTGATTCAAACTATAAGAATTGTAGTTCAAGGGAAGAGTGAGAGAAAGTGAAGAAAATTAGTTCATTTTTGAAAGTATTTTATGATGCTACTCTTATGATTTTTGGCACAAAGTACCCCATTGCCAACTTGTATTTTCCTACAATCTATATGTGTCTATATGTGTTATGTGTTATTAAAAGGAAAATAAAGAGGGGGAAGATGAATACATGAAAGCTATAGCAAACAAATGTGGACAAAATTTGATAAATATTAATCTGAATTTAGTACAATTTTGGCTATAGTGGTTATTCTAGATCCTCGATATAAGCTGAATTGTATTCACTTTTGTTACAAAAAGACTTATGGAGAGGATTTTGTTGAGTATTTTTGTGTTAACAAGAAACTAGAATCTTTGTCTGAGGAATACAAGTCAAAATCTACTCAACTTTCAACATCTATTTCTCCATAAAGGAAAAATGCCAATAATATACCTTTAATAGATGATATTGATACTAGAATGGGAGTATTCAAGATAATGTTTCTTTAGCATTGTTCTTTAAGTGTATTTTATCCATTTATTCTTTCTTATTCTTAGTTTTTAATATATGTTCAATATTTTGTGATATAAGAATTTGATGATATGTCAAGTGACGAATTGAGCAACTCTATGCAAAAATTTTAATTAGAGCTCTACTTAGATGTGCCAAGAATGGCTCGAAATATAAAGTTAGATATCCTAGCTTTTTGGAAATCTAATTAATTCCATTATCCATAACTTGTTGCTATGGCTCACGACATCTTGAGCATTCTTATTTCTACTATTGCTTCTGAAGATTCATTTAGTGTAGGGGGAAGGCCTGTGCTAGACCAATATCATATCTTACTTAAACCTAACATAGTGGAGGTAATTATTTTCTTAAGAGATTGGATATATGGAGACAATGATTAAATTATTATCTCATTTTTTTTCTTTTCAAAATTTAATATTTGTATTAGTTTGCATATGCTAATTTCTTTGTTTTGTTTGACTCTTTGATGTAGATAAATTTGAAGATGACTTGGATGATATTACTTAAGATATCTTCAAGATGAGCATAAATGAAGAGGGGTCATCCTCAACAACTTGCTCAAATTTTGTTGGAGTTTGAGTTGTACCTTATTTCATTTTATGTGATGAGGCTTATGTTTGTCATATATCATATATGTCAAAGTGTTGAGACTTATGTATATTTATGTTATAAACTTATATGTGTGCTTCCTATTTTAGTTTGGATCTTTGAGACTATGTTATATCATAATTCATATACGTGTTGAAACTTTATTTTTATGTTTGTTTAGATTATTGAGACTATATTATGTTATATGTATTTGAGACTTCAAACTACATTTTTTATTTGATTGCTTATATATCTTGAGGTCATGTTGGTTATATTGTATTAGAAATAGAAATTATGTTAATTCGATTTTACTAGTATAAGGAGTGGGTTAATTAGATTTTATCATGTTATACTGGAAATATAAAAATAGGTTAAATTGTTTAGCTTAATAGGTTAATAATTGTGACAAGTTAACCTATACAGAACCTAATTAGCTTTAACAAGTAATTTGATTCGTTTAATAGATTATATGGTAAACATGTTAATATAAGTTATACATAGCCTGAATATGACCTATGTAAATATCGTGTTAAATGTGTTGTATCATGGGTGACTTACTAATTTAGCAGGTCGTGTATATATTTGTAAATGGTGACATAATTATTAAACATGTTATGTTCGAGTTTAGCATATTCTTGTTATATATATATATATCTCGACACGACACGATTATGACACAGCAACACGAATTGCTACCTCTAGTTGTGTGTTTGTCTTTTGCCTTCATCATCTTCTAAAATGGGATTCTTGAAGACGAATTTGTGTCTTTAATTTATTTGAGATCTAGTCATTTTCTCATCATTTTAATTTCTATGTCCCAAGGAATGATTTTTCCATTTGTTTTAAGATCAAAAGTGAAAAAAGATAAGAAACAATAAATAAATAAATAAATAAACGAGGTAAGAAAAGAAGACTCAAATTCTTAAGGAAGATGAACAGTTCACAATAAGGTATAATAATGTGTGATTCATAGGAGCTATAAAACCATTTGATCAAATGTGGTGCTTTTAATTTGCCCTTACATGGTGAGGCTTAAGAATTGGATCCTACAATAGTCTTTTGTTATAAAAATAATATTCATATATGAGAGCTTTATTTTAGAACGTCTAGAAATTTTTTTTACAATTGAAAATTTTTCATAAGTAAAGTTACTTTTGATTTTTCACTACTTTGTACACAAAATTCATTTCTTGTGCATGCATATTGAATTGTCTTATTTTTAAAAAGACAACAATAGCCTTGTTAGAACAGTGATTGGTTTTTTATTGAAATATTAACCGTAGTCAAAGTATGTCACTAGAGTGAGTCAATTATATAAAATTCTTAATCATTACATGAGTAGATTTTTCACAAAATTAAAAATAAAATTGAAATTGTTTGTATATTATGCAAAATCAAGTGATTATTAACAATTAATCCATTGGAAAATACAATGCATAAATAAAAGATTAACTTACTAGCATTATACTAAAATGATAGAATTTCATCAAGTATAAGTGAGTCCATAAAAATAAATACATACATATCCTTCCAATATGTCAATAATAAGACGTCTTACAATATGTCATGTTTTTTAAGTTCATGAGTTTATATCAGTTTAGTTTCTCTATCGCTAAGAATTTAAAGAGATATAAGTAATCTTCGAACATTTGGCATCTATTGGCCTAAAACTAGTTGATAATGGAGGAAACAAAATATAATCTTTTAAAGAAAAAGTAAAAAAAAAAATCGATTTAGGAATGTCCCTATTGGCCCTCTCACTATTCAAAAGAACCCTCAGCTTGATGGATTTAGGATTCTTATATAGAATATACATATAGACAAAGTTAGACTTCTTACATTTTGACATTTTATCATCCTTAATAAGAAAGTCATCAGACGCCCTCTTTCCACTTGCATTATTCCATTATTTTCAAATGATTTATCCCTTTCCCTACTAGCGTTACGCTCCTTAGTAATATATACTAATGAGAGAAATATCTATATAGAACATATCACTAGCATAGTTGACCTCATCGTCATCTAATATACTATAATATTTATCACTAACAAGTAGATTAAGCCTATGTCTAGATAACAAAATATCTTTATCGCTTGATAACATAACTACATATATGGATAAACTTGAACTAAGTCGACCCCTATAAGAAGACATTACAGTCTTACAAAAGAAACAACTAAGGTACCGTAAGGATTGTAGCCATCTATCAATTAAATAGAAGTTGTAGTTATCTAAGGCTATAATCATACTATAATCTCATTCATCCTATAATGGTATTACACTTATTTTATGTCCATACTAGATAATAATCATGATACAAATATAGTCATTATAAAGGGTGTTATCTACGATACTATAATCATTATTAACACGAAAATACTAATCGATGGATCAAAAATAATTTCCAATAAACATAAAATTCTAAAGGTTATAGGGAAAACAAAATCAATATAGAGAATTGACAAATAGATTGCAGAAAGAATGATGCAAAAATAATCAAGAACATTTGAAGAAATATAAGGAATTTCAAGAAAAGAACATTGTGAATACAAAGCTTCTTCAGGAATGCATTTCAAAACTTTACAACCTCCAAGATGAAAAGATAGAGATGACAAAAATGAAGGTAGTCCTCTATATTTATAGGCAAGAATGACTCCTAAAGAAAATGGGAGCTAGTCATAGATATAAAGGTTAACATTGTATCCAAAAATATTATACAAAAAAAGTAAGAAATTATAAGCAGTTTGTTATTTTATATTATACAAATAAAACAATCCACGTTGTGGATTGAAGGGAGAGTCAAAATAGGTCAAATATATAAATTAATGCGACAAATAAAAAAAACCTACTCCACTTGCTAGATTAGCAACTCTTTAATATATAATCAGGCTTGAAACTAATACATATATTCTTATGTCTTATTTAATTATTAGGCTTTATTTAATTTTGAGTAATTAGTTTGATTTTCCCGTCTATGATTGTTTTTAGAATTTTTAGTTCCCTTATTTTAGTTCAAGAGCTTATTTATAAATAAGTTTCTCTATGTTCATTATTTAGAAGACTAGATTATTAATATATAACTATTCATAAATTATTTATCTAATATTCTTATTCTCTCTCTACAAGTCTTTCTTTTTCTTATATGAATTATTCTTTTTCTTCTTCCTAAATCTTTTTATTTCTCTTTTTCCGTTTCTCCTTTCTAAATTCTCACTTTTATTCTATACGACCAACTCTAACTCGAATTCCTACACTAGACAAAGGAAGTGGATCCATGTCCTCAACTATCCTATAGATCTTGTAGGATATTTAAGATATCCCATGATTGGAGGAGAATAAAATGGAGCTAATAGTCATTTGTTATACCTATAAATAACTTGACCTCTCAAAAAAGAGGGACATCATAATATGAGTAGCACCTATACTCTCTTGGACTTTCTCTCAATATCTATTATCTAAAATTTCTCTGTTATCTAAAATTTCTCTATACAATAAACTCTTAAATTCTCAGGTTGTTAAGCTTTAGTCTGACAATAGAGCTACGAGTATTTGCTTTCACTCAACCTTTCCTTTTTAACATTATTATCTTTATTTTCACTTTTACTTTA
Source organism: Parasponia andersonii (assembly GCA_002914805.1). Taxonomy (NCBI): domain Eukaryota; kingdom Viridiplantae; phylum Streptophyta; class Magnoliopsida; order Rosales; family Cannabaceae; genus Trema; species Trema andersonii. Next base: position 161,739 of record JXTB01000503.1, on the reverse strand, counting down.
CTTTTTATCTCGTATTACGATAATTGACTTGACTATCGAAGTCCCTTTGGCCAACACCATCCCAGTGTCATATAAGTTTTCTCATGATCTTTTTTTGTTTTGTAGATTATTAGTAGTCCAAAAGATTTCATAATTTTACATTTGACTATTTATAGGTATACGAAAATGGATGAAGTCAGGTATATCAAAACGTACACTAAATTTTTAATATTAACATATATAATATATGAGTTGTTTCTATTCAATCATATACAAGTACTAAAGATTAATAAATTCAATGCTATGCCATGTATATTGAGGTAATAGCATCATTCTAAATAATGAAAAAATGGGATAATAAAAGTGGTGTTCAAAAAATAGGATAGCAAAACCTGCCGGAACTAGATTGGACCATAAACTATGAATTCACTAAGGATATATTTGTAATTCCCCAAAATTCATTGTATGTCCCATTGTTTAAAAAAGTTCAAGATGGATACTGTGTTTTCAAAGTTATAGTATTAGTAGGGATGGAATAATCTTTTTTATTTATTAAAAAGATGATATGGAACTCATTTTTCATACTAGTGTTGAAATTTAGAACCAAATGAGATAGCTGCATAGCTAGGAAGTTTAGTTCCAAATTTGTTCGACCAATACGACAATGTTTTTTACAGTCTCCTCCACCGGGGCATCAAATCAGAAAGTTTCTCCAACATTAGGGGTATTTGCGTCATTACAGTCCAAATAAAATAAGCAGTCTCAAGCGCGGGAAAACGCTGTGCCTTTAGCCTCCGAGCCAGTCCCCGCGGCACCATTCTCAGATCACAGAAGGGTTTCTTTCTCCCAATCCTTCTTTTCCACTCACTCTCTATCCATTTCTTCTCAAAGCTTTCCGCCATTTTTGATCCAAAAATCGCTCTCAGAACTCTCGGTCTAGGAGCACAGCCATGAATGGCGATGGCCGAAAATGGGACCGCAGAGACCTTCGCAACTCCAAGAAGCAGAAACTGATTCGTACGGCTGAGGAAGAGCTCGAGGCCAAATTAGGGTTTGATCTCTTCTCCGAAGGCGAAAAGAGGCTCGGGTGGTTGCTTACTTTTGCGTCCGTAAGTTCATTTTGCTAGTTTCAGGTTTTGGTCTTGTTATTCTTACCAATTCGTAGGAAATTTGGTCCTATGCGGTCTGTTTGGTCAACGAGAAAGTGAAAGGAAGAAAATTGATGGTTAATTTTAATTTTTGGTCTTCAACGCTTTTATACTGGCAAATGGTAGATGAAGTGATGAACTGAATTTCATGAATTTAGTTTTTTTAATTATGGATTATTGATAAGTCCTTTTAGCACTTAGTTTGTTATTGTTTTTTCTCTGTAGTTAACTAATTTCTAGGTTTTCTGGACCACTGAAGCCATTGCAGCAGCAGCACCTTTTGTTTACGTATTTATCACAATTACTGGGTTTTGTTTATTTTTTATTTTGCAGCTAAATCTCCATTTACAACTATTCAATCATATGTCAGTTCTAAAATCAAAACCACCAAGTCTACAAAATCGATAATTTACTTGTACCTTTTTTGAGTTTTTCCCCAAATGCGGTCTTTTACTAGATATTTTGTTGTGATTTATATAGCATTAGATTTATTGTTGACTGAATTGGTTGTGATAATTCACTGAGGAATTGGGTTTACTTTATGTGAATTGGCTGTCATAGTTTTGTGGACTCAACTGTCCCCCAAGATTCTTTTACAAAAAAATCAGCTGTGATGAACAGTTTTAAACTTGATAACACCAGACAATTCTAGTTATTTGTGGCAAAAGTTTTAAATGGCTTACATATGTTTGTCCCTACTGCATATTCTGTTAAAAGTGGTTTCAAAAGTTTGAGTTACTCAAGCACTAAATGCTGACGTGTGGAGTGATGGATCCTCATTGCAATTTTGCAGTCATCTTCGGAAGATCAAGATACTCGCAAAGTCTATAATTGTGTGGATCTATATTTTGTTTCACAGGTAACTGTTGTATTCTAAGGATCAATGCCTTTAACAAAACATGTCTTTGTTTTTTTGCTGGAAAATGTTAAATATTTTAAGATCTTTCCGGTGATTTATTGTGTTCGCTTATTATTTCAATGTTCTGCTTTTGCAGGATGGTTCCACTTTCAAATCTAAATACAAGTTCCGTCCTTATTTTTATGCAGCCACAAAGGTGTCTATCAGTCTATTTGTCCACCTATTAGTTTCTGCATTTTGTTTTTGTTTGCAGTGTTAAGCATGACTGTTGTTTCCATAACGTTGATGTTATGTTCTATCAATTCTTTCTGCTCACTTGACCAAATGGGATTATGGATGTTAAGACACATCTCTAACTATGGGTTAATTTCTGCATTTGTTTCTCATGAGGATGACAATTAACACTATTAAGTTCTATCACCGATGATGACAATGGTGATCGTGAGATGAGATGACGATCATGTTAAGTCCTATATGTCTTATTGTTGTAGGACCAAATGGAAATGGATGTCGAAGCATATTTGAGACGACGTTATGAAAGTCAAATTGCAGATATTGAAATCATGGAGAAAGAAGATCTTGATCTTGTAAGCCGCTTTTTCATTGGTGGCTTCAATATTTCTACTAGTCCTTAATGGTTTTGTCAGTCATTGCTTATCATTTTCTCACTGGTATGTAAAGAAATTTGTAGGAAAAACTTAGAAGGGGTTGTCTGTATAGAATCTAGGAAAATCTAGGAAATTCAGGAGTTGTCTGTATATTAATCATACAAATAGCAGTCTCAAGATTCCTAACCTTTCAACTACCACTGGTTACATGAAAGAGGAGTACAAATTGCTTTGTCAGATACCCAAATGTACCTGCCATGTTAAGCCTTTCAGATTATAAACTAAATCTGGAAGCTCCAATTGAATTCGTATTGCGAAACAAACCCCAGTTTGCTGCAAAGCTGTTTTACAATGTAATAGAAATTAATCTCCAGATTGACTGATTTTTATATATCTATATAACCAGCATTTTCCTTTGAATAAGCTGCATCTTTCTGTCCTAGATGGTAATTTTTTGAATAGCTTTGTGGGTGCTTTCTTCTTCTTCTTCTTCTTCTTTTTTTAATACGATGGATTTCCTTATGTTGGTTAATAAATATGATTAAAGTCTGAAGTAGCTTGAGTTAAAAAAATTGCTTTATTGATACTGGTTGCTTTTTAATATAAGTTAATCCTTTGTAAATTCTTTCAGTTTATTAATTGGAACTAACTACTCTAACTTTGTTCTCTTTTTTCGGGAACTAATGTAAAGTTTCTTTTTATATACTTATACGAGTTGATGTATTCTAATATCTGTGTTCATTCCTGGACAGAAAAACCATTTGTCTGGTTTATGCAAGTCTTATTTAAAACTATCATTCGACACTGTTCAGCAACTAATGAGCGTAAAGAGCGATCTATTGCATGTTGTTGAAAGAAACCAGGCAAAATCTGATGCTACAGAAGCTTATGAGTTAATATTAACAGGGAAAAGGTTAGGTTTTTTTTTCCCCCTCAATAGTGATTGCAATTGAAGGATGAAGTTCCCTTGTTTGGCCTGAAATGCTTGTATTAATGGTTCTTTGGTGAAAAGTTATCAATTTATGTCTCCTGTCTGCTAGTGTTTTTTTCTATTTTTATTTTTATTTTTATTTTTTAAATGACATAAAAAGCTGTTCCTGGTGCTATTTTTTTTCTTGGTTTGTAGAGAACAAAGGCCCCAAGATTTTCTAGATTACATTGTTGATCTCCGAGAATACGATGTTCCTTACCATGTTCGCTTTGCCATTGACAATGGTAAGTTTGTTCCGTTGCTTTTCAGACTTGCTTTTTTAACAAAGGTTCTGACTCCAAAATAAAATTGTTCATCTTCTGTGACACGTCATGCTTCCTAGATATACGCTGTGGGCAGTGGTATGACGTTAGTGTATCTAGTAACGATGTTATGCTGGAGAGGAGAACAGATCTCCTTCAGCGTGCTGAAGTCCGTGTTTGCGCATTTGATATTGAAACCACAAAGCTTCCACTGAAATTTCCAGATGCTGAATATGATATAGTAATGATGATTTCATACATGGTTGATGGGCAAGGGTACCTGATAATTAACAGAGAGGTACTTGTGATTGGGTCAATACTAGTAAATTTTTTTGCTCTTTCTGGTTTACAATTTGAAATTCGCCCATATACTTAATCGTTGGGTTAGTTTCTTAAATGTGCTTTTAATTAGATACATTTCGTTGTTCACATGCTTCTAATTTAAGTTGATCCTAAGTCCTAATATCCATGCCCTGCCTTTTTCTCTTTTTTATCTGTAGTGATTTATAAAGTATCAGGATTTGAGAAGATGCTAGAAAAGCCTTATTCTTGCAATCAGTAGAACTGAATTGACAGTTTGTTTGAAAAAAAAAAAGATTTTACCTACCCAATGATTGGTTCTCTTGGTCTTCGAAGAAGTATCATCTTCATGAATGGTCCTTGAAGGCTATAATAGCCTTTGAATATGGTAGAGTAAGTCAAGATGCTCTACTTGTTCTTTCCATTTTTTATTTTTTATGGCCTTCCATTTTATCACATGCTGAATTTACTAATAATTACATCCTCATGTATAAGACTGTTTTTCCAGACTTTAGAATTGGATGAATGGTAAAATTTAGCTTGTAAACCAATATTTAGGAGTTATTCTTTGAAATGTCTGATGTTAGTGCCTTGGCTGTGACAGATTTACCGTATTGTAACTTATATTGTTGTGGTCTCATTCATGTGGCTCTTGCAATGCTTTGTCAGCACTGGGCAATCCACCTGATATTTTAAGATTGTTTCCTGATAGATTACATTCGTTTATTGGCAACGCTTAAAGATAGTCACTTGGTTCTTGCATAAGCTTCATTAGTGCACTTGCCTTTTCATTATTGCACTTGCCTTCTAGATACTTGTTACTTGTTACTTGTTGTTCATATAGGCATCAATTACATGCACCTAGGTATATGATATCTTTTTTATGCATGTATTCTATCCTTATGTCCTTAACATAATGTGTTGTCTGTTTGCAGTGTGTTGGCGATGATATAGAAAATTTGGAATACACTCCAAAACCAGAATTTGAAGGGTATTTTAAAGTGACAAATGTCCAAAATGAGGTAATGAATTCTCATAAAAATAATGTATTCATTTGCATGTATCTGTCTCTTAATTTGATTGCTTAACTGTTTTTTAATTCTGCCACGCTATTAATTTATGCAAAAGGTTAAAAGATTTCGCTTCTTGCAGCTAGAGCTTCTTAAAATGTGGTTTTCCCACATGCGGGAGGTGAAGCCTGGTATATATGTGACATATAATGGTGATTTTTTTGACTGGCCTTTCCTGGAAAGAAGAGCAGCGCATCATGGGTTTAAACTTAGTGATGTATGTAACTTCTGAGTTCTTTCTTAAATCGCGTTGTGAGGTTGGAGTTTTTGCTTGTTCTGTGCTAAGTAAACTAGAGTTCTACTGTTATCATCCTTTTGGTGTGCACAAGTTGAAATATTCTGCATGTTCCGATTATATTACTTAGTGGATTTCTACTTATACTTATTAACACAATGCTCTAAAGCTTACTACAGTTAGCAGTGAGATGATCTGCTTATGGATTGTCCCTTGTAGCCTTCGTCTTTGAGTTATCCACTGCATCCAGCTGTCATATTAACACACATTCTTGGTTATGGATCAAGCTAATTTAAAATCCTGCTCTTATTAAAAGATTGGGGATTGTGCTATCTTGGTCTGGGTTTGAGTGATATAGATAGATGGAAAGATATTAAAATGACACTTGAAGACAGTTCAAAGGACATATTTTATTTAGGCAGAATCAGATATTGGGTATCAGGATTTCTGCTTTGTGGTGTTTTGATATGCCCCTATGTATATTGTTTTCCTTGGATTGGAAAGTCCTATTTTAGGATTTCATATCTTTATTTTATGTTTTATTTTTGTTTTTTAGTTTTTAATTTTTATAACAGCTTGTTGTATTTTCATGTTATTTTATTATCTCAATAAAAATTTACATCTTATAGAAATTTGTTTCTTAGTCTCAGATTTTCAACTGGAATGTTAGCTTGTTCTTTTTCCTTTGGAACAAATTAAGCTTGTTCTTGAATTGTGTGATCTCAGAGATATTTTCCTATTATATATTTATGAGAGTTCTTGGTTTCAAGCATATCCTGTATGCTTTGAATAATTCTGTTTTTTATAAATTCTTTTGGTTGAGCTTTCAGGAGGTTGGATTTCAATGTGACAAGAATCAAGGAGAATGTCGTGCTAAATTTGCTTGTCATCTTGATTGCTTTGCTTGGGTCAAGCGTGATAGTTATCTTCCCCAGGGAAGCCATGGTCTTAAGGTTCAAATTTTAATCCAACTTGCTTATTTTGTTTTTATTCAGTTCAATTCCTGTTTCATAATACATGAAACAGTAACTTCCATATTATTTGGCATTATATCTTGGCAAGGCATATGTTGGTTGCTAAAAATTAGATGCATTAGAGTTCCTTTTATAGCCTTTTTCTTTGATCTTTTATATTTCCAGGTGGTAGTCATATAAACTCTTTTATAATTAGTATTGCAATTGCTTTTATTTATTATTTACTAATATGGATATTTGCCAATGCTTTTGTACTAAAATCTTATCTTCCAAAATTCATACTACTTTTTCTCTAAAATAAGATCTTGTCAGTAATCTTTTTTTCTTTTTTTTTTTTTAATGGCAGTTGCTTCCTAACGTAAAGGTCACTTTGTATGATATCAATTTATTCTGATAGAATTTATAGTTGAAGGTTCTTCAAATAACTTTTGTTAAATTTATCAGAAAATTTTCATAAATGTTCAATAATATGGTAAAATTTCTGTTTTGGGGTAAGTCCTTGAATTTGATTAGAATGATTTTAATTAAGTATTGATCAATGATAGATTAAGTTTGAATATGATTAAAGCTGAAAACAGAACAAAAATAGAGAAAAAGGAAGTAGAATAGTGCTATTTAGGGGTTACAGATCCTAAGCTAAGGTATCCTTACCCTATAACTTAAACCCTTTTAGAGGAATAAGAGTGTGAGTTACATACACTAAATCAAGGAATATCAGCCACTATTACATGCAGAAACTTCCTAATCCAGTAATATGTTAATTCCTAGTAACTAACTCCTAAACCGGATGGTTTCTTGTTTACCTTTGCTGGTTTTGGGTGAGACCGCTGAGGTGGCAGCCTCTAAGTTGCTTCCTAAAGCAGTTTGCTAAACTCTAAACTGGTTCTTAGTACTCCCATGTTCTATAATTATTGTTTTTCACTAAAACCATGGCTGGAACTAAATCCTAGGAGACAAAGAAAAGCTGTTTTTGGCTACTTGGCAACCTTGTCTCCCACTAGTTTCTTGGCTTCCAAGTTTCAGCTTCTTATAAATAGAAGCAGCCCTTTTACACCAAAAAAAAAAAACAACAGTTCAACAAGTCCCTCATACACAAACACTCATATATAGTCTCTCTCTCTCTCTTTCACTCATCTGCTCACGTTTCTAGTCATTGTAGTGACTGAAACTCTCACTTTTCTTGCATTTTAGTCCACCCGATAGATATAAAATCTTTCCTAACCTCCTATACATCACTCTAGATCATGTTCCTAGCTGAAGATTACTAATTTAACCTCATTCTCGTGTCAGAAAGTGATCTTTAGTGACTTTGCATGTATAATCAGCTACTGTTTATACAAAAACAGTGGCTGATCTCAGCTGCTATTATTTTTGTCACTACTGGGAAGTTTATTGTTATTGCTCTTATTTCAGGCTGTCACAAAGGCAAAGTTGGGCTATGATCCCCTGGAAGTGAATCCCGAGGATATGGTTCGTTATGCAAAGGAAAAGCCACAGGTAAGGGTGAATGGTTTTTTTGCAGTTTCATCACATGATATCTTCTCTTTTTGTTTTTTTAATCATTATCAATAGTTGAACCGCTGTTCCATGATTGCATCAGTATCTTATTTGTTTGCATGGAATGCAGTGATTAAGGCTAGGGTTACAGATGGTTTGTTTTGGGGTGGGCTGTGGGCAATGCGAGATGCAGAAATTTGGTTTTACTACATAATGATTGGAAAGCTTTCCTTTAAATAAGGTTCAGCATGGTCCATGGTCATAAATGCTTAATACATTATCCAAGTAACCAGCAATTCCTAGGGCGCCCTAAACTCATTTCTCACAAGCTTCTATTTTTTCTTAATTTAGGTAATTGTTGGGAATGGTAGTAATTATGAGTTTGGTAAAATATTTTATGGTAAGACTTTTCAATGTCTGCTTCCCCAGATTCATTGTTCTTGGCCTAGAATGCTTCCATTTAATTGGTTAATTCCTTTAATCTATGTCCTTCTTAGCACTACCTGAAGTCTCTCCCAATTGGTTTGTCTCAGATATGAGACTTTGGAATCTGGATTCTTTTGGTACCTTTTCTTGCAAATTATTCTTCCATTCTATTAGTGATGATTCTGCCTACCTAGATTTTGAACCTTTGCTATTTTAGCAAAGAAATCTCTCCACACCCCCATCAAAGTGCAAGTTTTTGCTTGATTAGTTGCTCAGGGAAAGGTTTAGCACTTGTTGTATGTTGCAAAGGAGGAGGTCTAGGGTTAACAAGTGAGTAAGGATTTTCATTTCCAATCCCGGTGGAGGTTATTGGGAGTTTGTTTTTTGCTCTACTGTTTGTCCATTTATCATTAAAAATTAAAAACATAAAGGGATATCTTGGGTACATTTGCAGACTGTGATATGGAGTTTCCAATTTTGGTGTTGAACTTTATGTTGATACATGAGGATCCATTTGTACAATGAGATGTGCCCAACAACCACAAATTGCAGAAAGCCCATAGCAGTTGCAACTTAGAATTGTTGATGAATTAGATAAGGAGACAAGAATATTGGACTGAATTTGATGGTGTTGAGGACCCATGTTGAGAAAGAAGGGCAATTTCTATTTTACAACTACTGGACCAATTATATTTTATGCAAACCATTGCCATCAATTATATCTTGGGGGATTAATCTATATTTTTCTTTACTTTTTCTTTTCAGTAAGGATTCTGTCGTCGTATTTTAGTTTCTTTTTGTCAAAGGATTTTTGCTGATTCCCTCAAAATCTGTATGTTATACCTATAAGTAATGAATCTTCTCATTTCTTATTAAAAAAAAAGAGTTAGGATTCTGTTTGTTATTGCATGCTACTTTACATAAGAAACTTTTTTTTTTTAGTTTCTTTTTGTCTGAGGATTTTTGCTGATTCCCTGAAAATCTGTGTTATACCTATAATTAATGAATCTTCTTGTTTCTTATAAACAATAGAGTTAGGATTCTATTTGTTTTTGTACATTACTTTATATAAGAAACATTTCTAATGTCTATGAAACTTGTTACAGATGATGGCCTCCTATTCTGTTTCTGATGCGGTTGCAACTTACTACTTGTATATGACCTACGTTCATCCCTTCATTTTCTCTCTTGCAACCATTATTCCAATGTCACCAGATGAGGTCTTGCGCAAGGGTAGTGGGACCCTCTGTGAAATGCTTCTGATGGTCCAGGTGGGTTTTTCCACTCATATGCTACAACACTATGCCTTTGTGCTTTTTGTGGTGCATTGTCCCAATTTTTTTTTCTTTTATTTATTATTTCATAACATGTACCCATTCAAGGCAACCTTGCTTTTATTCCAGGCATACAAGGCAAATGTTATTTGCCCTAACAAACACCAATCCAACCCAGAGAAGTTCTATAGTAATCGTCTTCTTGAAAGTGAGACATATATAGGCGGTCATGTGGAATGCCTTGAAAGTGGAGTTTTTAGATCTGATCTTTTAACCAGTTTTAGGCTTGATCCATCAGGCTATCAGGTATGTTCTCGTGATCCACTAGCAATTTCCTTTTTGAAAATTAACTGTTCTGATCTGATTAATCGGTTACTATTATCTCAAAGCATCGTGGTTGACCTGAAGTGACTCCTTTCTGAGTACGTATACTTGTATGTTTATTCATTGATCGAATTTGATTATTAGACAAAATTTGTCTCCTTGTTTTCCGTCGCCTTCCAATTTCTCCTTCTATTAAATAAATCATACGAGTTTATAATGTAAATATTTTTTTTTATTACTCATTAAGTAATAAGCTTATCGACCTTTTATCTAGCAATTCAATCTCGCAGTCCTTTTCCCAAAAATATTTTTGTTGAGACAGAATGCCTGCATAGAAGTGCAGCGGAAAGGAGAAAGCTTAAAATTTAATCTTGTAATGTGTTTACTAATCCGTAATTGAATTAAATTGTGGAAGAATTGGTTAGAATTTGATTTGGAATTTAAGGATTCTGGTACAATGTTCTCTCTTTAGGAATTGGAAAGGGGAGGAACTTAATTCTCATTCTAGTCTTTACTTGTTAAAAAAGTAACTGATTATTAAATACCTTACGTTTATTTTTGGTTAAAACATCTTATGGAGGATATATTGGAAACTTAAAAAGAATATATCATGTAGAATCAAAGGAGAAAAGAGAAAGAGAGATAGAAACAGAAGAATTTATCCAGATTAGAGAGACAAGAGAGGGAATTTAGAGATAAAAAGAAATTAATAGAAAGAGATAATATAATTCAATGATTCATTCGATCATAGTCTGTAAAACTATGAACATAGAGAAGATTATTTTATAGGCAAATAAACACAATTGGGAAACTAAACATGAACAAGAAACCAAATACAATTGAAAAACTAACTTATATGACAAAAACCTAATAATAGTTCTAAATAACAATACTATGAATTCCTAATTTAATCCATTCTTGTTCCTCATGAATATTGGGAATGGAAACTTAATTCCCACCAGGAAACGTGTTCCCCCTAAATGTTAATTTGATTCCCAATTTCATGGTTTGGAATTAAATTCCTAATGCACAAGTAAACATAGAAATTGGAATATGCAATTCTATGCCTTTCATTTCCTAATTGGTAAACGTGCCATTAGTATCAAATGTTTTGAATCCATATGCAATTATAACTCCTTGATTTTAATATGTTGTAAATTTATATGGAAATCAGAAATTGCTAACTTGTTCTTGCCACTTTGGAAGCCATGAAATGAAATATTGGGGTGTATAATGTTTGAATCTGAGTCTTATTAGTTTTTACTCACAATATGGCATGTTGTGAGATAGATTTTTGAATAGGATAATGCTAGGTCCCAACTCTTCTTCCAACTTTTTAATACCATCTTATATCACAGGGATCCCAATTTTTTATGACCATTTTATATGACAAGTGAGTTATCATTAGCTGATTGGTGAATTAAAACTTACCACAAATAAGTTTAATCATATTTACAAATTGAATATTGATAACTCACATGTCACTTTAGTATTAAAAGTTGAGATTCCCAGCATATAAAAGAATGTGTGTAGAAAAGCCAAGTTTGTTATATGTCTTCCCTATAACCTGATTGGCTGTGCATGTTTTTTTATTTCTTTTTATTTTTTTATTTTATCTTCCATGGAAATAGTGACTGCTACCCAGTTGCAGTGTTTCCTTGTAATGTGAGAATTTCATTTTTAAATCTTAATGGATCATGTAATTTGACACAATGATACTGCCAACTTTCATTTGCAGCAATTGATTGACAACCTTGATCGTGATCTGCAATATGCTATAAGAGTAGAAGGTAAGATGGACTTGGATTCCGTATCTAATTATGATGAAGTGAGGAGTTCTATCTTTGAAAAGGTATTGCTCGCTTTCATTTGTCTTAGATTAATGTTGTAAAATTGTTGCCTGAACTCCCTAATAATACCTTTTAAATTTCAATTATTATTGTGTTCATTCATTTTCCTCTCGTAATTGAAATACTTAACTCCTTATAGAGAGCTTCAGCTTGCTTAGTTTCATGTTATATTAATTTGTTACTAACTAATTGTTCTGAGGCAGCGACATAAGATTTATTTCTATACTATTTCTCCCCACAATTCAGTCTATTCTGATGTCTTCCTTCCCTCGTTTTCAGCTTGTAAGGTTGCGAGATGACCCCATGCGAGAAGAATCCCCCCTTATTTATCATCTAGATGTAGCTGCAATGTATCCAAACATTATTTTAACAAACAGGCTTCAGGTTAGCTGGTTAACCGATTGCTTTCAGCTAAATGTGCTTGACAAATTCTAGCTATTATTATTTCATATTATCTTTATGGTCTGCAATTGCAATTGCTTATAATATGAGTAGCCATCACATAATTATGACTTAAGAGTGTCTAACATGAAAATGAAAATGTCTGAAGTATCTGTTACGGTATCCATATCTCAATGTTAACATGTGAACATGATCTTTGTTGCCCAATGTTTATGATTGGGTGTAATTTATACACAACAGTCAAGTGACACCTTTCTCCATTATGGTTATCTATTTGTTTGGTGTCATTGCTAAACGTGTTTGCTATAAATTTGGCTATGCTTTATTCTAGTTATCGTGAAGTGTCTCAAGTATATAACTTTGGAATGGCTTAAGCTTCTCAAAATTGTAGAAACTGAGAGATGTATTCATTCAATTGGGATAGGATTTAAAATAACGTCGGTATTGCATTGATTAGGGTAATTCTTTACCATCAATGTGACGCAAGAATTCCTTTCCAAGTCCAACCTGTATGGACACAACATAGTTACCATGTGGCATTTTATATTCTTTGGTACTTGGTTTAGACTGGGAAATGCTCCGCCTGTCTTTATCTGCTTTATGCCAGGCAGAGTTTTGCCCTGGCCTTGTGAAGGTTAAAGGTTCAGCAGAAAGAGGAAGCTACTTAGCATTCATGTGGTTTTCTCTTTATATTACCATAACATTGAGCTATAAATTTGTATTAAGGGAATTTTGTGCTCCAAAAATAGGTGCGGTGATCATCAGTAATTTTATCAGAAACATTCATTCATTTTTCTTATCGGCAGTTTCTGATCCTTACCATTGCTTGTGTCTATTCCTTTTTGTGAACTATCTTAGCCATCAATTTATATTGTAATCACGGTTCTTCACTTATCAGTAGCAAAGAAAAAGAGAGAGTATTGATGCATTCTTGTTATAATTTTTGTCTATTTCAGCCACCGTCAATAGTTACAGACGAGGTTTGCACTGCTTGTGATTTCAATAGACCTGGAAAAACTTGTCTTCGGAAGCTTGAATGGGTCTGGCGTGGAGAAGTCTTCATGGCAAAGAAAAGGTCTTTTCTTTTGGACTAATAAAAATTTAATTATGCCTCTTTCCACTTGCATCCTCAACAAATGTTCATATACTTTAACTTGAGTGTGTCAGCAAAAAAGTACTTCATGATTGTGCTTGGATTTTTTTTTGAACAACAGTGACTACTACCATTTGAAGAAGCAAATTGAGTCCGAGTTTGTTGATGGCACTGATAGCCAGTTAGCAAAATCTTTTCTTGACCTACCTAAGACAGAGCAACAATTGAGACTGAAAGATCGTCTAAAGAAATACTGTCAGAAGGTATACTGTCCCGCCTTTCTTTGCTAAATCCTTTTTACTTAAATGATGCCTGATTTAATTTTGCATGCCTATTAATTTTGCATGCATCTTGGTAGGCATATAAACGAGTACTGGACAAGTCAGTTACTGAAGTTCGGGAAGCAGGAATCTGCATGAGGGAAAACTCATTCTATGTTGACACTGTGCGCAGGTGAGCATTTTGGATTTGCTAGCACAAAAGTTTTCTTCTTTTTTCAGACTGTATTTGCGAAAAACACTTAAGATATCAATTAAGATTACTTTCAAATGACATTATTGTGAAAAAAGACATTAAATTTTGGTGAATTTGAGGTTTACTGGTAGGCTAATAACTGTCTATCTGTCTCTCTCTCTCTCTCTCTATATTCATATATACATACGTTCCAAAATCATCTTCTTCTTACTAAGTCCTGTGTTTTTTGATTTTCTTTCAAGCTTTCGAGATAGAAGATATGAATACAAGGGACTTAATAAGGTCTGGAAAGGGAAGTTGTCTGATGCCAAAGCTACTGGAAATTCTATTAAAATCCAGGAGGCACAAGTATGACAAATTTTTCTACTCTTATTGAACATTTGTCTACAGTAACAGTCACCATGATGATGATCATCGTCATTATTAATACCAATGTCATACCTTGAAACTTGCGTTAATTATTTGCTCACCGATTTGCAGGATATGGTAGTCTTGTATGATTCATTACAACTTGCTCATAAGTGCATTCTCAATTCCTTTTATGGATATGTCATGCGAAAGTGAGTTTTATTGATTTCCTCTGTTTCCTAAATTTGTAGTATTTATTTTGTTTTTGTTACAAAAGCTTTTCTTGGTCTTCCAGGGGTGCAAGATGGTACTCTATGGAAATGGCTGGAGTGGTCACATATACTGGGGCCAAAATTATTCAGAATGCCCGTGTACTGGTTGAGAAGATCGGAAAGCCACTTGAGTTAGACACAGATGGTATCTGGTGTGCACTTCCTGGATCTTTCCCGGAGAACTTTACATTCAAAACAAAGTATGTATAACTCTTAGTATCATCTTATTATTTGCATATCATCATCTATGCTGGTGCCCTTTTTTTTTTTAAATATAATATAAATTATCTGCATCTGTATTTATTTAGCAATATACTATGAGTTTGGGCAATGTCTGGGTGCATTACTGTAGTCATCTTTTAGTTGAAGACATTCTGGTATTGTCTATCTAAAGATGCTGACTACTTTATGGGAAAAAAATGTTTCAGAGACTTGAAGAAGAAGCTGACTATCTCATATCCATGTGTTATGTTGAACGTTGATGTGGCAAGAAACAATACAAATGATCAGTACCAGGTCATCTTGAAAATTAATTTTCTAATTTCTTGTCTTTTGTAGTGTTTTGTTACTGATTATTATTATTATTATTATCATTATCATTATTATCAACATTCTCTATACCGTGCAATATGAGCTTGATAGTGTGACAGATACCTTCTAACACTTTTCCACTTTTCTTAACAGACCCTCACAGATCCTTTGACAAAATCTTATACAACTCAAAGTGAATGCTCAATTGAATTTGAAGTGGATGGACCATACAAGGTGACATGTAGTATGTAATGAATTACAGTTCTTGCTTTCTTAGTTTGTTGCTAATGTAATGCTTTAATGCAGGCAATGATTCTTCCTGCTTCAAAAGAAGAGGGAATTTTGATTAAGAAGCGTTATGCAGTTTTCAACGATGATGGGACCCTTGCTGAACTTAAAGGTTTTGAAATCAAGCGTAGAGGTGAGCTGAAGCTCATCAAAGTTTTCCAGGTATCCCTTTCACATCCAATGTTATGCCTATACCTACCATAAAATGAGAGTTATTTTCTTCACTCTGTATTAGTTTTTTTTTCACGGGCTAGCTGGGTTAAATATTTTCTCCTTCTACCAAAGACCTCACATAATTTCTTTCTTTCCCATTGTTGTGGAGTTCAATGGCTGGAGAATAACTTCTTCTGTTGCTTTCTACTATCATCTGAGCAAGACAATTTATATTTTTGATTATTGGGAGCTGGGATTATACTTATCTTTCTATTACTAAATGGATGCTGAAAGTGACCGAATTCTGGACAAAATGTTCAATAGAATTATCCATTTAATAACTAGATATTATGTACTTTGGAAGCATCACAGGGAGCTGCTTTAGGAGTTCTGTATTGGTATGAAATTTGATTCGGAATTAATTCTACTGTAATTCGTACTTACTTTAGACCTTTTGTATCTTTTATGCTTTGTTTATTTTCTGTATGTTAAATACCTTTTTAATTTCAGGCTGAGCTTTTTGACAAGTTTCTCGATGGCTCAACCTTGGATGAATGCTATTCAGCTGTTGCTTCTGTTGCCAATCGCTGGCTTGACCTTCTTGATGTATGTCAAAATAGACTTTGTTCCAGTGCTGTTCTGCTGTCTCCTGTTCGATCTTGGCACATAATTTTTTTCCTTGTTCCTTTTTGTTTCACAGAATCAAGGAAAGGATATTGCAGACAGTGAGTTGCTTGATTATATATCAGAATCAAGCACCATGAGCAAGTCCCTAGCAGACTATGGTGGGCAGAAGTCATGTGCAGTGACCACTGCAAGACGTCTTGCTGATTTTCTTGGTGATACAATGGTCAAAGATAAAGGGCTTCGTTGTCAGTATATTGTTGCATGTGAACCTAAGGTGAATTCTTCTGTTCGGCTAAGAAAGTTGCTATTTCAGTCCTTTTAAATTTTACTAATTGCTAAAAGAATCTAGTGTCATTGAAAGATTGGTCACCTAATTTGTGTTTCTGTGCATTTTGGTGGATAGGTGTCATTGACTTATTATATGAAATCTTTAATATTTCACAAAAAACATTTAGGTTCACATTATCATTTTTCCTTATTTCGCTCTTACTCTTTTGACTTTTTTTTCTTGTAGATAACATATCCTGAAGTTTTAGATCTAGTTTTCTACGATAGAAACCTAAAGATTCTCCACCTAATTCTGATTATTGCATTTCTTTTATCTTTTCTGTTTTACATGGTGTTGATTGTTACAAACCGTGCCTCTTAATATTTATGTTTGTTTCACAAGTTAAACTCTCTGACATGTTATTAACTTGAGTAGGGAACGCCTGTGAGTGAGCGTGCTGTTCCTGTTGCAATATTTGAAACTGATGCTGGTAAAGTTTCTGGTACTGATTTCTTTTTGTGTGCTTTCTATATCTACTAAATTAAGCATATGTCTGATTTTTCAGAGATAATGAAATTTTATGTACGGAAGTGGTGCAAGATCTCATCAGATGTTGGCATTCGATCCATCATTGACTGGTCATATTACAAGCAACGACTTAGTTCAGCAATTCAAAAAATTGTCACCATTCCAGCTGCAATGCAAAAGGTTCTGTTGCTTGTGAATATAAATGTTGGAGTAATCAATCTCTAGTCTCAGTCTCTCTTTCTCTGTCTCCTTCCTTTGTGTCTGAGTTTGTAAATATACACCTATTTACTTAGTTATTGACTGCATATGTATGTGTTTTTTTAATCTTATCTCTATGTGCATGTGTGTCTTTCTACCTAATTTTATCTGCTGAAAGATAATAATTCTTTAGGTATCAAATCCTGTCCCTAGAGTGCCTCATCCTGATTGGCTGCACAAGAAGGTTCGTGAAAAGGAGGACAAATTTCGCCAACAGAAACTAGCTGATATGTTCAGTTCATTAAAGAAAGATGATTTGTTGAAAAGGAAGAATGAGGCTGTTGGAATGAGTAATGCTACGGAGGAAGAAGTCGTCGGAGATCTGGAAGACTTCCAAAACAATAACAGTTCTGTAAAGGGACCTAGGCCAGTTGTTCGATGTTATGAAGTTAATAAGCACAGTTCAGTTGAGAATGCACAAGTGGGTCTGCAGCAGGCTGATAACAACGAAAAAGATCAGCAAATACAAAAGTCTCTCTCTTCTGAGAGTATTGACAGAAATGTGGACTATCAAGGATGGCTTGAAATAAAGAAGAGAAAGTGGAAAGATACTCTGAACAAGAGGAAGAAGCAAAGGTACCCTGTTCGAAACCTTCAAATAAAGTTCAAAATATTAACAGAACAGTTGATTGTTTATTCCCAAACTAGAAATGTCAATGGAGGTATTTAATTTAGACAAGGTCCAAGGCATCGTTGATGCAAAATATAGGGATTGTTAGTAACAACTGTTTTCTGCATTTATTTCACTAATGTTTTGATACATACAGGAGTTGGGCCAACTATGTTTATCACGTTATAGGCTAAAGAACATACTATCTTTTTCCCTTTCTGGCCTGGCCCACACTACTTGAATCAAATGCTATCAGTTTTATGTGCAACAGCTTTATAAAATTTAGACAACTTGGTTTGGTCCATGTTAGATTTGCTATTGCTCCCAAAATACTTTAATCTGTTGGAAGTTTGTCTAGCATATATACACCCTCCATGGAAGGTTTCTCCTGGTCTCCAAGAAGGTGCAACATGTGAAATTTAACAAAAATTGACACTTGCAGATCTGATCTTTACGTTAAGTCACCAACCCAAATGTTTACACTAATGGTCAACAATTTAAATTATGTACGTCAAGCTGAATACTAGAGCATAGAAATTTACTCAATTGGAGTATACATGCCAGTTTTCTCAGAAAAACTATCTTACAATGAGCATTTGGAGTTTTGGTTTGTGTTATAGTTGGTAAGTTTTTCTCAGTGGTGATTTAACAATGCAAAATTGTTTCAACAGACTAGGCAATGCAACTACGCGGAACAAGGCTAGTGGTCTTCCTAAGCTGCTCAGTCAAGCAGCAAAATATAAAGAAACTCTGGGTAGAACAGGTGTTAGTTCATACTTTAGGAGACATGAAGTAGCTATAACACGATGCCACTGGGAGGTAATGATGCAGTCTTTATCAACTCCAAACAGTTTGATGTAATTTATAATTTTTAATGGCTTACCAGTTTTATTTTTATTTTTGTGGTTCAGATAGTACAACTAGTCCCAACTTCTCAGAGTGGCCAATTTTTCGCTTGGATTGTAGTGGAAGGAATCATGCTTAAGATTCCCATAACTGTTCCTAGAGTGTTTTACATCAATTCTAAAGCTCCTTTAGAAGAAAAATTTCCGGGAAGGCGTGCCAACAAGATTCTTCCCCATGGAAGGCATAGTTATAACATATATGAGGTACTACCGGTTCTACTGCTGTTTAATAACTATGTTCCCTTAATTTGTTTGTGGCTAAGGATTTCAGGCCAAATTTTCTTTAACTTTTGAGGGAGTTTTGCAGGTTGAAATTGATGAAGGTCATTTCAAATCAGAAAGCAAAAACCTTACAGCACTCCTTGCAGATCCAGAAGTTGAGGTCAGCATTTATAGCTAAGAAAAGAGAAATTAGAACATAAATTCATGGTTCTTATTGATATAAACTGCACAGAAGTGAGTATTGTCCTCGCTGTTAAAAAAAAGGTGGGGGAGGGGGTTTAATTTTCTCTTATTATATATGTAATTTTTGGGATTAAACACTTCTTATTTCTTTATTTATCTAAAATAAGAAGACTATTCGGTAATCTTTGTTTTCTTGGGAGGACTTGACTTGCTGTTAGTTGATTATGTACTTTTCAAGTTTTATTCAGAAAACTTCAATTTCGTATTAAAGAAAGTGTGAATTCATAAATTATTCATCATTAAAATGGAAATTTAGAAGACCGATCTGCAGGCTTACAGTTATATTAGCAATGAGAGTTTGATTGGGTTTCTTTTCAATTTTTCGATCAGGGAATATATGAAACAAAGGTACCATTGGAGTTAAATGCCATTGTTCAGATTGGTTGTGTATGTAAGGTGGATAAAACTGCTCAAAAGCAAAGTATCCAAGATTGCTGGAGTCTGAGCGAACTTAATATGAAGACTACAACTGAATGCTCTTATTTGGAGCAATCAATCTCTTTCTTTTACTTGTATCATAGGTAACTTTGTTGGGTACGAAGTCGGTGATATTATTTCATTTTGCATTATTATTTTTTTGTATGATTTCAAGCAATACTTCAATTCAAGGGTCAACTTAAACTTTGAAGCATCTTTGCTTGTTTTACGTGCTTGCGCTTTGTTTGAGTGGGGCACTTTATTATGTATGGATAGATCTTTTGTGCTTGAAAGTTGAAATACCATTTAGCAAAAAGGTTGGAAAGATAAGAAATAAATAAAGAAAAAGCAGAAAAGTTCATGAACGACCAAGGACCAACTAATTCGTAAATTGTCTTTCATTTGCTTTTTTTAAACATGTTAAATATCCGTTTCTAATCTGTACATTTTCTACTTTTAATCAAAACAAATTGAAATACTGATCCTGTTTATCTTGTTAATTTCAGTATTTCTGAAGGTCGTGCTATATTTGTTGTTTATTTTCCTTCTTCACGAACAATATTTGCTGTGGTTGTGAATCCTTATCAAAATAAAGATTTGTCGCCATCCTTTCTTGAAAAGCAATTCCGAGATGCTTGCCAAGCGTTATCTGTTCAACCACCTCCTCCAAGGAACGAATTCATATTCAAGGTCAGCCTGTAGCTTGGTGAAGATACATACTTTCCTGTTGACTTGATATGATTTCTCATTTATTCATTTTTTCTAAAACATTTACCAATTTCAGGTTGAGTATGTTGGATTTGTCAAGGATGCTGAAAAGATTTTGCAAAGAACAATAAATCAGCACAGGTCTAATCTATCTGAATTTTCTTTTTATTGCTCCTGCTTTTCTGGTGCAATTTTATTTTTCTATTTTCCATGTTGATTACTTCATGCTGAATCTACGGCATAGATAGCAGTTTCCTCAGTCACATATATTTGAAAAATAAATGTTATCTTGCGGAACTTGGACAGACCCAAAGTAACTGTTATTTTTTCCTTTATATTAAGTGAATGGCTTGGATATTTTTTTTCCCTTCCTGAAACACTACGATTTCGGTGCATAAGTATCTTAATTATTCTTGTTTCTTAATTTTACTTTTAGTATGCATTCGAGCTGGTGTTTCATTGATTGATAATGTGTTACAATGCATTAACTGTATGGAAAACATTTTTATAACTTAAAACACAAGCTGGCTTTGAGGCTTTCTATTTGGAGCCCTTTTAGTATTCTATCTTAGCATTCTATCTGGCCAAGAAGGTTGCCTCTTTATCTTTGCATCCATACTTGTATTAAAATTGTTTCCAATTCATGCTATGTAATAACATAGTTTTCTTTTTGAGTTATTTGACAGAAATGAACATCGTGGACCCACAATTGCGGTTATTGAATGCCCAAGTGCTCAATCAATGAAGTCAGGTATACAAGCTCTAGATGAATTCCCATGCGTAAGCATTCCCTCCAATGCTCGTGATTGTCATTATCAGGTACTAAATTCTGAACTACTCGCTGCTTTGCATTCATTTTTTTGCTTTGTGTGCATGTTGTCAAATTTATTGCTTTTGAACCATGGTTTGTGCAGGTTCTTGGGTGGCAACAAGTAGCTGCAAGAATTGGAATGCAACGATGTGCTGCATCATCCCAATGGTTGCATGAGAGAATTTCTCTCTCTAGATATGCCCATGTATTGTCTTTATTTCTACAATGAGAATTTCCCTTTGTTGGTGTGGGATGTTAGTACAAAAACCAATTTCTCAAATTTATCGTGACAGGTGCCACTAGGGAATTTCGAACTTGATTGGCTGATATATACAGCGGATATCATCTTTTCAAGAGCACTACGTGATCAGCAACAGGTTTTTTGCATGAGCTGATATCTTGTCATGTTATTTCTAAGTTTTTAGGCATTTGGGCGACTTTTTAAAGGTGTTTCACTTGCAAGAGGGATGAGGAGTGTACTGAAAATCCGTATATGAACGAACTTGGACTTTTTAGATAAAATTTTATGCTTATTATAGATAATTAAAGATAGGAAGAAGTGATTTTGTTTTGGCTGTTCCAGCTCTTTGCTATGTTAGTTGCTTGGGTTTACTGTTTTAAAATCTAACGTTTTTTCTGTTCTTTCATTGTTACAGGTGCTTTGGATATCTGATGATGGAATTCCAGATCTAGGAGGCATTAATGAAGAAGATACATGTTTTGCTGATGAGGTTAGTACAATCTTACATAGAAATTTATAAGAAATACTAGTTGCTTTGTCAAAGTTCTTTGTATCATTACCGAACAGAACTTTACCTTGTGATCATCGTTTGATATTATTGTTAAAACATATACTCTCTAACTCCTTTCTTCCTCTGTAATACCTAATGTAATATTCATACTTATTTAAAAAAGTAAAAAAATTCTTTTTAATCTGTCTCTCAGTTGGCCGGTATGTGTTAAATTGCACATTCCATCCGTGATCTTACTAACGTTTTAATTACCCAGGTCCATCAACCTGTTCTTACATACCCTGGAGCATATAGGAAAGTTACTGTGGAGTTAAAGGTTTTGAAAATGCCATCATTCATTTCCTTTCCATTTTTTTGGTTAGATCTTTGATGGGCTTACTGAATATTTTGTTAATGTCTTTGTGAAGATTCATCATCTGGCTGTAGATGCTCTTCTCAAAAGCAACCAAGTAAATGAGATGGAAGGAGGTGCTTTGTTGGGATTTGAGGCAGATGTTAATTCTGGAGCACCTGATTCCAATGAACAGAGTGGCTTTGATGAGGCTAGCTCATGTGCGCCTGCTTTTCGTGTTCTAAAGCAGTTGATTCAGAGGTGCCTTACAGATGCAGTTACCTCTGGAAATGTATATGCTGATGCAATATTGCAACATCTATATCGGTGGCTTTGCAGGTTACTGTGTTCGACTTGTACATAGTTTTTGTTTTTACTGATAACATTCATTTCCCATTTTGCCTTCTATGGCAATACCCTATGTTTTCTGCTTCTTAACGTTGTGTGACTAAACACGTAGTTTGGACTCATGGTCACTGCTTTTATTTTCATAATGCAGCCCTCATTCCAAACTTCATGACCCAGCTCTTCACCGTCTACTTCACAAGGTGAATGTTTCTTATTAAAGTTTTTATGTGTGCGTGTGTGTGGGTAAGGCTAGATGGGGATCCATGATGCAAGAAGTAATATAAATTCTTGCCTGGACTCTTGTCTTCCAATAAATGTCTTTTATTTCTTTTCCAAGATAGTGTAAAAAGGGATAGAGCTGCAGATGTGGACCAGGCCAAATAAGCCGGGCCGAGCCGAGGTAGTAAGCCCGATTGGCCAGGTTGGCTGGGCCCGGTTGTTAATTTTTTAAAAAATATATAATTAGTATTAAAAATTGATATTTTTACAAAATAGTATCGGACAAATTTTGGCTCGATTTTGGCCCGTCCTAGAGTTTAGCCATCGGGCCATAGGGCCGGGTTTTATTTTTAGATTTCGGGTTAGTCCTGCCCAAATTTCGTTTTTGGCCTGAACGGGTCAAGTCAATCCGAACAGTCCATATTTACAACTCTAATTAGAAATATTGAACTCAAAAGTGGAACATGTAGGAAATTTAACCTAATTTTGTGATTCATTGGGTCAAAGTTAATTAGTTATTTTTACTTGGAACTGTTTGGTCCATTTAATTAAGAGTTCTAGTAGTTTTTGTTAGATTAATCATATTATAATATAGTTAGTGTGGTTGAATGGTTGAGAAATGAGAATAAATATAGGGGTTTCAATGGTGCATTAACACACTATATAGAGTAGTATAAATAGGGCTGCTCTCCCCTATTTTATAACAAGCCAAAAATTAGATATCAATCAATAGTAAAGAAAGAAAAATCCTCTTCCACAAAATTCTCTCTTTTTTTTAGCCAAAAAAAAAATCTCTTTTTCTAACAGAACGAATTGATTATAAAATGCATCAACTAGCCTTCCTGATAAAACTTCTTTTTACCATGAAAGACAGGGAATGAAAGATTCAAATCTCAAGTCTAAAGAAAATTGAAAAAATAATCATAATCGGAAGTATCCAACATTATGAGGTACTCAAACTTATAAATGGCAAGAACTGAGATGAAAGATGTCGAGAAACCTGAACCAAAAAAAAAAAAAAGCATCTATTTCGAATGAAAGACACGCAGGAAAAGCTCTTCAAGTTTTAGTTTGAGAAAATTTGCCAACGTTAAATGCAAAGATTACTATAATCAGATTCAAATGAGGAAAGAAGAAATGAACTAATGGGGAAAAACCCTTTTTTTTGTTTTAACGTACAGGGAAATTTTCACGTTCAATTCTCGAGTGTATAGAAGATTTAACAATGGCTTATAATGTTTAACATAATAACGTGAACTTCCAGACTTGGCTTCCAATCGAACACTTATCCCAAAATAGTGAATTTAAATAATTTTTGTTTTGTTATTTTAATTTTTTTATCTAAATATTAGGACATAGGCATGCTTGTACACACTTTCAGTTGACTATTTATAAAGAATACAAAAGAAAATTTGTTAGCGTTTTTAATTTTCATCTTAAAAAAAAAAATGCTTAGTAGCTCTCCAAATGTTGATTATTAAAAAAAAAATCCAAATCATTAACATTTTAAATAAAAAAAAAATAACTTGATAATTATGATATGTTGAGAAGTTTTTGGAATGCTAACATAATCATTGTTTTATGATGCTGTGTTTCTGTCGTGATTTATTTTGGTTTAAGCAACAACATTTTGTTCTCTTCTTTCTACTGAAGGCTTTAAGTTTTATGCTTAAAAAACGATAGCTTACAATATTCTTAAGTAGTTGGTACCCTTCTTGTGGTTGTTTTCTTTGTGTGGCATGGATATTCATCACATTTGATTGTTGATGTCTAAAAGATGGGACTAATTAATTGGTTTATTTTTCTTCCAATTATTGAGTTCTATAGGTCATGAAAAAGGTATTTGCACTATTGTTGGCTGAGCTACGCAAATTGGGTGCCAATATTATATTCGCAAATTTTTCCAAGGTTATTATAGACACAGGGAAATTTGATCTCTCCGGAGCCAAAGCTTACTGTGACAGCTTACTTAAGACTCTGCAAACGAGGTTCGTCTACTCAAAGACTAGTATCGAAATATAGATTTATTTCTCCATCACCCTTCTTGTTACTTATTGTTTTGCTTTACAGAGACCTATTTGAGTGGATTGAGCTTGAACCATTGCAGTTCTGGCATTCCTTGCTTTTTATGGATCAGGTTTGGTCATTATTTTTCTCATTGTCAGCAACTATTAAAGTTCTTATAGATTCTATTTAACTAATCGATGTTTAGTTTCCGTTGAAATTGTCTTTATACTGTAATTCTGAGGTTCTTTTCATAGAATGATTAAAGCCTGGGTTTCTTAGAATTATCCAGGTTCGGACTGGGGTTATCATCTTTTTCCGCTGATTGTATATATTATATGTAAATGCATATACACTTCTTAAATGGGTTATAAACACTACCTAGACCAGCGAGTAAACAATATAAATGGATAACTTGGATCTATAGACAGGAACAGGTAAACTATTGCTTCTTCCCTAAAATTTTGTTTGTTTTGTTGCTTGGAAAAAATGGAAAAAAAATTCGTATGTACTATGGACTGCCCTTGACTGTGTTAGGAAATGTGTCCCTTGAACTAAATCATAGTCAAAGATCAAAACATCATGAATAGTCTTACATGTTTCTCTAAAAACTTATGAAACTTTAAGCTGTTATGATTAATGATTTTCTAGTTTATTTTCTTTGTCTGCGTATTATGTGTTTATTATGTATCAGTAACTTGTTTGATTTGCTGTTTTCTGTTGTAGTATAATTATGGTGGGATTCCTTCGAGAGCTGATGAGAGCATGCATGATGAATCTGAAGTTGATATCATATCAAGCTGGAATATTGCTGAATATTTACCCAAGAAAATTCAGGTAACGTGCCAAATTTTGTTATAAACTGGGAGTTACGGTTATGATTGAGTAGCATTATTATCACAGTACGGTCGATTTAGTTCCGGTGGTTTGTGAAGATATCATTTTACTATGGAGTGGGTCTTATCAGTTTTGACAAGTTCAATCATCTTTTGCGTGTTTTGCAGGACTATTTCGTTTTTATCGTCTCTCAATTTCTTTATATCCCATGGAACTATGCAAAGAAGCAAGCTGCCAATAGAGCATCTTTGCAAGATGGCATCTCATGCACACCTTCAATTACTGTTTCAGCAGCTGAGAATTTCGAATCTCATTTAACAGAATATCTTAAAGGGCAGGTACAATGATGGTAACAGTTGCCGAATGCCCAATTGTTGTATAATCTCTTGTTTTCAGTTGGTTAATTAAATATTCTTCATTTTGTTTATGTTTTACAGATCAGCTCATACTTTACCGAGAAACTTCTGGGAATCGTGCGAGATACCATTCTTCATATGAAGGAACTAAGTAGATCTGAGAACGAAAAATCTACATCTTCAGGGATGACACAACTCTTTAGTAACGCCAACAAAGGGGATGCAGCACTGGAATTCATTAAGCATGTTTGTGCTGTTCTGGCTCTTGATCAGAGTGTTCAGCATGATGTTCTGGTATTATATTTATTTCTTTCTACTCTTACCTCTCATTATCCAGGACATATGATTTGAAACATTTTTACAAAAGAAAACAAAATAATAATAATAATAATAATAATGATAATTGTTGCAAACTTTTTAATGTTGTACACTTGCTACTACTGTGTTTTATGGATAGGCATGACTTCATTTAGCATTTGACTATTTTATTTTTGCTCATGAGCATTTGACTCTCTTAGAATATGTTTGTCCTTATTTCTTTTGAATCAGTGTTATCAATATCCTTGTATAAAATGCTCTCTAGTTTCCCTTATTGTCCCTTTAGGCTCGATTAAATCTCGTGATGGAAAATTTTGCCTGGAAATTTCAAATTATCTTAAATCTTGTGATGGAAAATTGTTCCTGAAATTTTCGAATTATCTCCTTTTAGCAATTATTGCTATGTTGTTTTTTCAATTAATTTTCTCAGTTCTCTGATGCCAATTTAGTACTGCGTGCATATTTTGACCAAAAAAGGTTCCTTATAGTAGACTAGTAGTGTTCATACGTTCTGGTTTATCTTCAACTGACTGCTATTTGCCAGTGAAGCTCAATTTTTTGCTACGATGGATACAGTAATTGCAATTTTTCTGATAACTGTTGTTATGATTCACTATGCTCCTAACTTTTGTTTATGGTTTTATTCTCTTCCGCAATTCTACAGGTAATGAGAAAGAATCTGCTAAAATATGTGCGTGTGAGGGAGTTTGCCCCTGAAGCTGAATTTTCTGATCCCTGCCCCTCCTTTGTCTTGCCAAATGTCATTTGCAGGTAAAAACGTAAACAGCACTTGTATTCTGAAGTTCCCGTGTGCTTTTCGAAATGTGAGATTAGTTCTTCGAATTCAACATAGAATGCAGCACTATTTTTTGTTCTAGACGCTTGTCAGAAACTCATGCTAGAGTTTAACTGGACCTCTTTTTAACCTGGTTAAGAGTTTTCAAAACAGTTGCTGCTTTATTTGCTATTTACTAGAGTGCAAGTAAAATAGGGCATATATAGATAGAAATAAATATATACCTATCACTAGGATTTAAGTTTTCAAAAGCCTAAACTGATTTGCTGTTTACTATTTCATTCTTTGGCAGCTACTGCAATGACTGTAGAGACCTGGACTTGTGTCGTGACTCGGCTCTATTGGCTCAGGACTGGCGCTGTGCTGTGCCACAATGTGGACAACCCTATAACCGTGAGGTAATGGAAAATTCTCTTCTTCAGATCATACGTCAGAGAGAACGTCTCTACCACGTGCAGGATCTGGTGTGTCAAAGGTGTAGGCAGGTGAAGGCTGCACATTTAGCAGAGCAATGTGCCTGTGCTGGCTCATACAGATGCAAGGAAGATGTAACCGAGTTTCACAGAAAAATGCAGATATTCTTGAACATCGCCACTCGCCAGAAATTTCAACTTCTCGAACAGTGCACATCATGGATATTAGGAATCCAGTAGCTCTTTACATATGCTCTATGTCGTATTCATTATAATTGGGTGCCAGATTTGAAAATTTTCAAGGTATCTGATATTGCAATCAGGTTCTTATCCCAATTTACTGCAAAGTACAGGGAAGCAAAAATCAGGGTGGGATGCCTGATATTGCGAGAGGCAGACAAGGCTATGTTGTTGAAACTAAAACAAAGAAATGGGGGAAATCTGGCTAATTTTATCAAGGTTTTGGTTCTTTTCAAATCTGCAGATGTGTATTAACTAATATTCTATAGTTGGTGGTTGAAAACGAATGGAGAGGAACTTCATACTGTCATAACTGACAGCTTCATATCCTTACTACCAATTTCCGTAAATCTTTGGCCAGGGGAAGGAAAACTCTGATTAGAATTATTCTTGTAGCAATTATTCCTCTTTTTTCTTTGCTTCTTTCGTCTGTACATAGGATGTAGTGTTCTATTATATATAACAAAGGTGTACAACTTTAATAATTACGAGCCAATTAAGTTTATAAAAAATTACTTCCTCAAAAATACATTATCAACAATGTATAACCTTAGTTTACTGTTGTTCTTAAGCTTTAACTGACCATATTTGACACATTTATCGCAATTTCTTGTATCAGCAACAGTTCCCAGTAAAGAAGGGAACAATATGAAATATGAACTTTCCAATTCTTTTGCCAGCTTAGTATTATTATTTATGTGTACTTTTCTTATTCTTGTCTTTATGGAGTATCTTTCACAACACAATAAATATGTTTGGATGACCTATTTAACTTTTTGTAACAGAATTCAGGTTGAATAGTGTAATACAAATAACTAATGAGTAGAGTTTAGGTCAATCCAAGTAATCCAAAAATGACATGCCTAACTCATTTAATTAAACAAATTAATTTTGTATCCACACGACATAACTTATAAGTGACAAGATGAATAATTGTAATATTTTAAAAGATTCTTTAGTTCATTTTAAGCATTTTTTCAACGAGTTGATTGTACTTAATTAATGTATAATTATTTTGATTCTAAGTAATTTCATTATTCTGTTATTTTAATTTACACGCTTATTAGGTGGTTCATATATATGCTGAGGTGCTATTATTGTATCATAATCCTCGTCTCAACTCGAATGGAATACGACAATTAAGTAAGGACAACACATTATTACCTAGATAACAAGGCAAAAAGAGAACTATTTCCCTTTCTTTAATGACATATTTCCTCTAATTTTACTATTCTCACTTGGACTTCACAACTTGCCTCGTTGGGGTGGTGCCTGCCCCTAATGGTGTAGGTTTGCCCCACAATAAACCAGGCGGGGCAGATTCAAGGCAAGTTTCAATTGTGTTGAAGCGGGGCGAGACGAACAGGCTTACTGATTCCTAGAAAAAACAGTAATTTACAGAAAAATCCCCAAAGTTTAGTGCTTTTAGCATTTAGGTCGCCATCTTTTAAATCTTGGCATATAAATCCCAAACCTCTCAAAAGACTTACATCTGTTAGTCCTTACAGAATATTCTGTTTGTCCTCCACACGAGGCCATGTGTTATTCGCATGATCCTTTTAGAGTGTAATTCACCAGAATAAATAATAAATAGACAAACAAAGTCCTTTCTCCCCATTAATAAAACCTCCTTGGGAAAAAAGGATAGCTAAAATAGAGAAATTAGGTTAAATATGCATCATTAGAGGCATATTTTGGCACATATGCTTCTCTCAATAAAACTTTGAAAAATATGCATATACCCACCTGAAATGTCACTTCTGGCCTTAATAATTGGTTTATAATGTATATGTCGCTCTTCTCCTCTTTAACCAAGTTGTAGCTCCTTATTCCTCCCTCTATATCGTCACAATCTTTCCTGTAATCTCATGTTTGAATTTATCACATTGTCTAAGGAGCTGAAATTCTAAGAGCAGAAAAGAAGAAAAGGAGAAAAGTTGAAAAAATAGAAAAAAGATTTGGCAGTAAGACGGAGGACGAAAATCCGCGAAATGGGTATGTAATTTATATGTTCAAATGTTATGGGTACTGTTTGAAATTGTTTTTAACTGAGTTGTGATATGTTACGAGCATAATTTATTCATTAAAAGTTGTTTTCTGGGTCTGAGATTATCTGCAAAAGTCTGGATTTCTCAAAAAATAAGACTGCCTCAGTATAAGCATTGAATTTTCAATGTAATTTCGACCATATTTCAATGAAGTCTGAGATATAAGAATTTCGTCGACTATATTTCGATTATAATTCGATGGTAGTCGAATTTTCAACCTATTTTCGATGACTATTCGATGGTAGTCGAATTTTCGATCTATTTTCGATGACTATTTCGATTATTTTTTTCGATGACTATTTCGATTATTTTTTTGATCAATTTCAATGTATTTCGATTATAATTTCGACCAAATTTCGATGAAGTCTGAGATGTAAGAATTTCGTCGACTATATTTCGACTATAATTCGATGGTAGTCGAATTTTCGTCCTATTTTTGATGACTATTCGATGGTAGTCGAATTTTCGACCTATTTTCGATGACTATTTCGATTATTTTTTTCGATGACTATTTCGATTATTTTTTCGATCAATTTCGATATATTTCGATTATAATTTCGACCAAATTCGATAAAGTCTGAGATGTAAGAATTTCGTCGACTATATTTCGACTATAACTGTCATAAAGAAACAGTCGAACTAACATCGAAAATTTAGAGCATCCTTATTTTCTAAAATGTCATCGAAAATGTATCGAAATTTCAGCACTATTCATCGAAACCTCATCGAAATAAAATCGAAACACAGTCGAAATAGCATCGAAAGTTTATTTTACTTATTTTAAAATATTATCGAAATGGTATCGAAATTTCGACTCTGTAAATCGAAACACAGTCGAAATACCATCGAAAACATGCGAAATACCATCGAATATCATCGAACTGTCATCGAAATACAATCGAACTAACATGGAAAATTTAGAGCAGCTTTATTTTCTATTTTAAAATGTCATAAAAAATGTATCGAAATTTTAGTACTATTCATCGAAACCTCATCTAAATAAAATTGAAATACAGTCGAAATAACATGGAAAGTTTATTTTACTTATTTTAAAATATTATCGAAAAGGTATCGAAATTTCTACTCTATAAATTGAAACACAGTCGAAATACCATCGAAAACACGTCGAATATCATCGAACTGTCATCAAAAAACAGTCGAACTAACATCGAAAATTTAGAGCAGCCTTATTTTCTATTTTAAAATGTCATCGAAAATGTATCGAAATTTCAGTACTATTCATCGAAACCTCATCGAAATAAAATCGAAACACAGTCGAAATAACATCGAAAGTTTATTTTACCTATTTTAAAATATCATTGAAAAGGTATCGAAATTTCGACTCTGTAAATTGAAACACAGTCGAAATACCATCAAAAACATGTCGAAATACCATCGAACACACGTTGAATTTCACGTGATTTTCTTGTAATATTTTCAGCCATACTCATCGAAATATGATCGAAAATTTAGAGCAGCTAATCGAAAATGTATCGAAAAAATGTCGGAATGAAGTCAAAAATTTCTAAATAGTCTTCTACTACAAATGCCCTAAATTCAAAAAAAATAAAACCCTCAAATCATATTTTGCTTACCTTCTTTTGGGGACTCATTTTTCTCAACGTAATCCTAAACAGTGAGAGAGATTAACGATAGACGGCACGACGAGTTTTTCGTCTTCCTCGGTTAACGACACGATGGGTTCTTGACTCTTCAGAGAAGGAGACGAAAGAGAGAGTTGGAGAGAGAGAGAGAAATGAGGAGTTTCTGAGGAAAAATGCATATTTTCTCTTAGGTATTAGTAAGGGTATTTTCGTCTGCAAACATATTTTTCAAATATTTTTTAACTTTTGCATATGTGCCAAAATAAGGGTATTAAGGAGCATATTTAATCTAATTTCTCATTAAAATATCAATATCGATAATAACGAAATTTAATTTTACGGATAATGTCGATAATAATATTGATGCCAAAAATATTTGGGGAAATTAGCTAAATTTATCTTGAAACTCAAACTCACAAAATGATAATATTCTTGTTTTTTCAATTAATTATTTCGCCATAAGAAATACGGTCTAATATGGATCTTGTGAGTAACACATGGTCTTTTAACGTGAGATCAAACGGAATAGTCTACCAAGGACAAACGGACGCAAGCCTTTTGGAAGATTTAGGATTTATATCCCCAGAATTTAATGGGTAGGGACCGAAATGCCAAAGGTACTAAACGTTCGAATTTTTGCTGCAAATTACCCAAAAATAGCAAAGTTTTCATTTTTCTTCTCTCTCCAAATTTTCAATTTCCTCTCTCTCTCTCTCTCTCTCTCTCTCTCTGTCCAACCAGAGAGAAAGCAAGAGCTACCAAGGAGTCAAGGACGTAGATCACGCAGCCATTTTGGTCTCACGGTACGCCTATTTCGAAAATTTTCATCTGTTTAACTTTCGGTGTGTTTGTATTTTTCCTCTCTTCGTGTTTGTTTGTCGAGAAAGTGAAAGAAATGGTGGTGAAATTGGGTTTTTCAGTTTTTCTATATATATATATATATATATATATTTTTTTTTTTCTGGGTTGAGGATTTCTGGGGTACAAAAGCTTAAAAGCTTAGGGCCTGTTTGGTACCAAATTCGGATCCGCTTTTTTTAAACCCAAAAACTTTGAAAACACGGAGTCCAATAAATACTTGTTTGGTGGGCTTGTATCACAAAACTGTTTCCAAGCCCAACTCGAAAAATAGGCTAAAATTTAGAAAACGATTTTTTTTTTTTTTTTTTAATCGTTTTTGGATATTACTCAAAACTCTAAACCCATGCTCTTTCCTCTGCGCAGCCATTGACGATGCTCGACCCAATTAGCTCCTCTAACCATTGACGAGCTCCACAGCCATGGACGAAGCTTGAAGCTGACTCAATCAGATTCCTCCTCTGCCATCGACGAGCTCCGGAAATTGATGAGGTGGACTCAATCTATAGCAGGTAGCGTCGACATTTCCTTCTCCTTTTCTCTTCCCTTGCATCTGCATCAGTTTTATTCTTTTACACAAAAAAAAAGTTCAAACGATTTCTAGGGTTTAAATTCGAACAATTTCATTGCATTTGAATTGGAAAATAAATTAGGGTTCTCCCTCGTAGACAATTTTTGAGTGTCTTATTACTCTTATCCAAGTAAAAATGATTTTGCTGATTAGGAATTTTGAGTATAGTTGTGAGATTTGTATGTATAGTTGGATTGTTGTATTGGGTTGTGTTTTGAACTCCTTTTAACCTGTTTGGTTGCTGAGAAAATAGAGGGATAGAAAGAAATTTCATTGTAATCAGTTTATTTATTCTTCTTTTTGTATAAGAGGAAAAACCCATTACTCTTTTTTTGTGATTGAATAGGAAAAGAACGAACTATTGCTCTGTTGTTCTCTTCCTCTTAAATAATTGATGTGTTGGTCTTATTGATTCACTATCCCTCTTAGTTTCTGGAGAAGAAACATTGTTCTCAAATAATTCAGAATGAATTAATTTTGCTAGATTCTTAGTTGCCAAAGGTTGTTTCTACTTCCCACAATTGGGTGCTTATTATTTGATTGAAGTAGTTGTATCCTAGAATTGAGTTAAGGTTTAATACTTGTATTGCACATGTCGCTGTTTATTTTGCACCATTTTTGTATTTGGTGAGAAGGGTTTGTTACTTTTTGTTTAATTCGTTCTTTAAATTGTTCAAAACCCTGTACTTTTTTTGGGGGGTAGAATACAGCTTTATTGCAATTACAGATGTTAATAATTTTGTATCACTTAAAACTTTATTTTTATTAAAATAATTAAATTTGGGAAAAATAGAAACTGTTTTCAAAAATTCTTAACCAAACACAAATTTCTTGTTTTCGAATTCGAAAACCATTCGAAAACACTTGTACCAAACGAATTTTCAGATTTTCAAAATTTTGAGTACAATCCTTGTTTTTAGATAGAATCTTACTTTTTGAAAACTTTGTTTTCAAATCCTATACCAAACGGGCCCTTAGGATTTTGTTGAACTCTTTTTCTATGTTATTATATTCTTGTTCATAGGTCTTTATGCACACTATGTGTTTGATGCTTTGACTCAGAAATGGGCTTGTGTTTCTCTTTGTTGAGTTCTTGTTTATAGGTTTTTGAGGTCTTGTTTATGCTTTGACTCAATGAAGTGAGCAACAATAAATGCTAATTTGAGAAAGATGATTGGTTGGAACCTTGGTAATATGGCCAAAATCAAAACTGCCTGAATTAGTCAGTGCCATGAATGAGATAGACCTCAACCAATACTCTATCACGCTTGAAATTTTTGGCTTAATTAGTCAATGTCATGAATGACGACAATTCAACGAATTTAACCATGTAGCATTGTGTAATATGATGATATATATGTATATGTACATGCGTGGTCTTAATAAATGAAGGTGATTCATGGCAGACTCGGACTCGTATACCAGTGAGCTCTTTGGTCATCAGTTGGTCTCTTACAGAGGCAAGTTACATCTCAAACAAAACTATTGTTTTCTTGTTTTGTCCGTTTTTCTGAATTGTGTGAAGAGATTTAATTACATTGGTAGTACTATAAATTATTATAGATGAAGGTCTTCTTATTATAGATGCAGCCCAAGCCCATATGTTCTTTGCTAGCTCAGAAATTCCTCGAGTCTTTATTATGAATCTCATAGTTTTCAAGATACTTAGCTAAGCCAATGACTGCCTCAAACACTAGCAAGCCCACCAAAAATAATAATAATAAAAGGATTTTTGTCTCGATATTATTTGATCCAAGTTGATGCTTTGTTCTGGCTTGTATCTCTTGGTTATGGTCCTATGAGTAGAAGATTGCTTCACTTGTTAATACTAATTTATAAACATATGATCTTATTTTTATTTTTGATTGATTGTGCAAATAGCAAGAACTACGTGAAACGAGTGCTCTCTTCACTTCAGAGTTTTGGTGCCTAGTATTCGAGTTATGTAGTTAATAGAAAACAATTCTTGCCTGACTGCTACTGTTTCTTCGCTTTAAGTTTGTTTGTTTGTTTTTTTCTTTCTTCTTTCTTTCTTTTTTTTTTTTTTATATATATAAATCTGATCACATTATGTTATCTGATTAGTATGATAGTTAATGAGAGGTTTGATATGTGCCTCATGGATGTCATTTTAAAACTAGACATAAATATTCGTATGAAAGTCCTAGAAGGAATAAAGATNGTTTCAAGTTTAAATGGCTATGTGACTATATCACATGGCTAAATTATTAGCTAGGAATATGGAGACCTCAATAATTTCTTTCTCAAAATTAGGAATCAAAGATTGGTGTCAATGTTAAAGTTACGTAAATATAGTTAAGGCTGCTCAAGTGCAAAACACGTGCGCCTACCTAGTAACATAGTTTTTCTTTTCTTTTTTTCATTTTTTTTTTTTTTTTTGCTTCAGGTTGAAGTTAAGTTATATTCATATAGAAGTGAAGGTAAGGAGTTCCTTAGTTTTTGTGAGTTGCATTCCGCATAATCATGTGCTTGATTTTATACTCTTATTCCATGCTAACTTTTCCTGTTTGAGATATTGAGAAAACCTATTTTTAGTACTGTTCTTAAATTGATCTCTTTATGATAGTTGCCGTTTTTTTCCCCTTCTTCTTTATCATCTTCACGAAAAATTTTTGTTGGAAAAAGGATTTTAGGGTTTAGGGTTTTAGAGTACTGAGAGATTAAAAAGTAAAAAAATAAATAAAAATAGTAATAAGGGATTTTACTTTAATGAATTAGCTTGATTGTAAAGATTAATCAGAGAATAATAATCTTTCATAATTGAATATTTACACAGAGATTGAGTATAAATACAACATGTCAACCTTAGGACACAGAACAGAAACGGCCAAAAAACAAGGAGACAAAATAGCACTATAGTAGACAATAAAAAAGTACTTAGAAACACAAGAGTATCCTGAAAAACCAGGTTTTATATGGTTTTTGTCTCCACCTAGTATACGTCTCCTTCAACATTTATTATTATTATTAATATTACCTTTTTCATGACTTGGTAGGAAAGTATATAGTCGGCTAAACCTATAATGAAAAATGGATAATGTTTGAGGTACCAACTTTTGTACCAAATTTTTAATACCAACACATGTGGCATGTGATTTGT
The DNA here is from genome assembly GCA_002914805.1 of Parasponia andersonii. NCBI lineage: Eukaryota > Viridiplantae > Streptophyta > Magnoliopsida > Rosales > Cannabaceae > Trema > Trema andersonii. Next base: position 125,988 of record JXTB01000503.1, on the reverse strand, counting down.
CACCACTCAATTGGTGATAATGTTTAATTTATTTGTAGTAAGTTTTAACACTCCAATTAGATGGTGGCAACTTACATGTCACCTGTGTTAGTACAAAAAATTTGGTACAAAAGTTGTGATATGTAGTGTTATTCATGAAAAATTGAAAAATACATATTTTTGTATATTCCATTTAGGTATCTAAATATTTTTAGAAATTAATAGGAAAAACATTTTTGCACTTACCTTATCCAACTGAGAATTTTAAGTAGTTGAGTTTAAAGTAAATTATATGGCCCTTGTTAGAAGTATAATAGGAAGTTATAAAGTTATCTATGACAATATTTTATCATATGCCGACCAACAATGGAGAACTTTTACTCGATGGAAATAGAAATAAAATAATTTAAGGATAAAAAAAAACGTTGAATATACGTGTGTATGTGTGTGTGTATATATATATACAGTTTTTAAATTTTTTAATGAGGTCCATTAAATTAGGGGTGCATTTATGCGACCTGGGTGCAAATATAGACCCCCATTTATTAAAGAATAAATATTCAGGGATATTTGCCAGTCCTTGCCATAGTGTGCCCCTGGGGACCTCTCAATAGTGTATTGTTCTTCTAATCTTTGAAAATATATATATTTTTTCCCTTCTCTTCTATTTACTTAAAGTCTTAATTTTAAGAAGTAAAAGCACACACAAACAAAATGGGTAAAAAAATTATCCTCTCACAAAAAAAAAAGGTAAAAAATTATATGGCATCGGCTTGAAGTGGGGTTTTGGGCAAAACCCCTAAATGCCTATGGCGTCAGCCGGTGTCGGCATTGCTTTCTTACCTTCAGAGTGAAAGTGGATTGTTTGGTGCAAGCTTTTGTTTTCTCATCTTCTTTTTTTTTTTTTTTCACTCCATGCCATACTTGTTGTATTTGATCTTTCATGTTTTGTTTTTCTGTAATGATTTCCAGGTTTCGACTAAGATAACAGAGTACTTTGTATTGGATTTTCCAAGTGGAACAAGTGTACCTGAAAAGCAACCATGGACGGTATGTTTAAAAAGACTGCTACTGTCTACCTCTACTCCTCTCTTTTGATATTTTATTTATTTATGCCTTTCAAAACATTCAAGGATCAAACTTTGTATTTGGCTTGTTTCTTCTGCTAGGAATATTCTTGATGAATGTAGAACTTAGACTTTTGGTGAAAGAAGAGTGAAATTTAGATTATGTTTCTTGTCCATTTTAGTTTTTTCTTAAATTAGTTTCATGCCATATTATTAAACTTGAAATTTTTTTTATCCATCTTGAAGATTTTTTGAACTAGCAGTACTAGTGCTTCACATTTATTATTGTAACAAGTAACAACTCAGCTTTTTCTCGAATCTGTGGGTTTTTTTTTAAAAAAAGTTTAGAAATCAATGTACGATAAATTTTCATGAGTTGCTACTTGCTACCGTTTCTGGACTTCAGTTGATTCACAACCAACTATGGAGGAGACTATTTTGGTTGGTGATGATCTGATGATGGGCCCACCTTCACCTATCATTCCACCTGAGATCGCTTCTCATGTCGTTGAAGGGGTCGAATTGTGCGACGGATTATTGAGAAATCTATTTTTGTGTAAGTTCTCTGTTTTTAATTCATTGGTGAAGGTTGACTCTTGCTTTGATGATGAACCTTGATCTTTTTCAGAATTCTAGTCTTACATTTCCTTTGACAAGGTATTGTTAGCCTATCAATAAAACTCTATGACTGGATTAAGTGATTATGTTAAACTATTATTTTGTGATCAGAGCTTTTTCATTACAAGTAAACATCGTAAATTTCTCATCTTCATAGGAAATAGGCTAAAATGCATCATTTGGGACCACCTGCTTTACCGTCTATGTGGTGTGGATTAGATCAGTAAGTTATGCGTACGTTCGTTTGAACTGTAAAAACTTCCTTTTTTTTTTTTTCCCTCTTTTCTCATCCGCGTTTTTTTTACTTAAAAGTAAAGGGAAAAAGTAGATAAGATGCTGGATGATGATTCTTGTAAGTTCTCTGATAACTAGCACTTTGATAAACACCTTACACTTGCATAGGAGTTCAACTGTTATCTTGTTTAATTGGAACTTAAGTGTCACTTTTAAGTTTCTATACAGTTTATCAGAGTAACAACTATGTTATATTGCAGGCTTGCAAATCAATGACATTGAGCCATTTTGTCAGGATGAGATTGCGTTGTATCGGGAGTGCACTGAGAGAAGGGTGAGGAGCTTTTCATTGATTCAATTTTCCCAACAATGAAAAAGTTTGGTCTTTGAATTCATGTTGGGGAAGCATGTATCTCTATTTCATATAAATGAGGTGTTTCTTTGAATAAGTATGGACTATGGAGTACAGACTTTGTTTTGGATTATTTGGCTGGGATTTCATAGACAAGTCTTTACATAGGATGAAATTTTGTCTTCTCTTTCAGTTTCTACCCGAAGGATTTTAAAGATATCCCTTTCCTTTTAGTTATTTTAAGTTTTTGGCTCTGAATTTAGTTGGAAGGCTTTTCAAGATTTTCCTTTCTCTCACTCTCTCTCTCTCTCTCTCTCTCCCCTTCCCCATCCCACCCCAGCCCCCCGAGATATTGACTGTTCTTTTCTTCTGCTTGTACTTCTGTACAATACTTCATATATCTTTTTTGTTTTTTTTTTGTTTTTTATATATATTTAACACACAGGATAAAGAATTAAGGAAACGGCTTGAGGAAAGCGAGTGCAAACTGGGATCATCAATGCCTTTTGATCATGCAAAGGAAAGGGCTACCCAGCTTGAATCAGAGATCACATCATTGGAGAGGTAAATTCTTATATTATGAGTCTAGTATTTACTTCACTTTTATCATGGATTCACTCTGTAATATTGTACTTTAATTAATTCAAGCAATGTGAGATAGTTGCTCATTTCTCAACCATTCTGATATTGATAATAAAATTTCACGAATTGCAATTAATATAACCTTATTTAGGTAAATGTTATTTTACTGCACATTAACGTGAGTCTGGAACTTTTCATTTCTGCCAAATCTGAAGCACGGGAAATCATTTCCAATCATTGGGATGTAACAAGTAAACGTATGAGCTGAAATGATAATTTGTCCAAGCATGGCCTTTGAGCATGTCTAAATGGATTATAGCCTCACCTTTCTATGATATTGTGGATCTCCTTTGTTGAGAGGTCACGACTTGAAAATGTTACAGAAGTATCCAGCCTGTTGTATGTCCTGAATTGTGATACCCCGAGCAATGTCATGTTGGTCATGCAGTCATTCGGAAACATGCTTACTGACACCAAGTATCATGTGGAATTCATTTGACCATCTTTGAGAATTATTTTCATGTGCCATTACTTCATATGCAGGCGCTTGATTCTTGCTAGTGGAATTGAAGGTGTGGAAGGTTTTCGCCAGAGATGGAGTTTGCATGGTCGCCTTACAGACACCAAGTATGTTTATCATCCACAGCATATCCTTGCATTTTCATAAAAAGGACATGTTTTTGGCTGCAATTTCTTTACAGAAAATTGAATGATAACCTCTTGTTCGACTTGTCTGAAAACTAGAAATAACTTGTTAGTTGCTGTTGTTGCAACTTTCTAGTGGATTGTTTTGTTTGTTAGAGAGGAAGTAACCCTGATTCAGTCTGTCGTAGATACATAGAAATATTATGGGAAAGGATACAACCCAACTTTCCAAGATTTGCAGAGGAAAAAAAAGGAAATGAAGGGAAGGTATCTGATACGATTGAAGTAAAAATGGGAGCCAAATTGTCTCAGATACCATTGATAAGAGCTGGAAGCTCTTGAAAAGTACAAAACCAGGTTAGATTTGAGAGCCCTGGTACTCTCCCTTAGAAATTCTAGACTAAATTCTCTATAACTTCCTACTGACTATCATTCCCTCTTTAGTCTTCTCTGATCCTGACTGCCTAACTGAACCACTCATCAAGCAAGGACCCTAACAGAAAATTAACAAACCTCATAAGACTCTTTTATCCTTACTAACAAACTCCCTTTCCCAAACCGATATTGATTAATTAGTCTACCGCTAATTCCTCCCCAAACTTGGATTACTGCTGCCTCTTACGCCTTGTATAAGTGAACCAAATTGGAGGCTCAACAGGATCCTATTGTACAAATACAGGAAGGGTCACTCTGTTCCCACACATGTGCTTTCTGTCCCACTGACCTTTAAAAGTTTGCTGCTAAGGTCAATAGAACTCTTATGGCCTCTTCACCACTGGTGCAGAAGTTTCTTAACAGTCGATCCCATAGGACTGTGTAAAACTCTAATAAAGCCTTGGTAATTTATATTGATGTGAACTCCCATTTACATCCAATTTTGTTTTTATTATTTTCTTTTCTTTTTTTCCCTTTTCTCCTAACAGCTCCATAGTTTCTCAAGTTTATTCTTTTACAATGCTTGCATTTCTTCAAAACTGGCTCTCTTCCACCTAGGACCTTTTAGAGCCTGTTTTTACATCTTTTGGAACTATTTCTGAGGACAAGTTAGTTATGAACACTCGTTGGACCTCTAACAGGTGCCTATTCTTTTTGGTCACTCCATTTTGATGGGGTCTAATCAATCCATGGTATTTGATGACTGAGCTCATTTACATCACTGGATCTAAAAATCTGCGGATCTGCATGAAATTGAGTTTTGATCATGTTGTGGAAGTCTTTTAGAAATGAGTTATAAGACCAATCTCAGGTTGGTAACTTGAGTGCAATACTTAATAGAAGTACAAACCACTTAAATTTCCCAAATAGAAGAAACTGTAGGACTCAAGCCTCATTATGAAGCAATCAAAAAATTATGAAGCAAGCAAAAATGAAATCTAAAAATTTTATTACAATGAAGGAAAAAATGCGTGGTATTCTACTCTTCTTCACAAGTTTACAGATTTCACATCTGAATTTTGAAACATGTAGAGTAGAACATAGATATAAGTATTTTAGAGACGAAAAACCCAGATACCAAATCTCTTCCCTTTGACTCTCCTGGAACCAACCAAAATGGGCAAAAATCTACTTCCTCCACTTCTAGGCATCATAGTCCCCTCTCTCCGCAGCATTGCCAATCTTCCTCCCAGTAGTTAAAAGCTGAAAACACATTGATTTGGGAAGAAGTGAGTGAAAAATTTGGAGACTTTGTTATCTTGCTAATACACAACAAATTGTTGATAGGTCAGTAAAACAAGATTTGGTTGAAGATTACCTGATTGTGCAAGGAAGAGGAGGAAGGTGAGACCTCAGATTGTTGAAACAGTTGACAGAAGTAATTCAACTGCTTCACAGTGAAAGGGAAGATTGAAACCAGGATCTGTCCTCAATTGTGCCTAGTACACATCCCATTTTTCCTTTACTCTCGAGAACCAGCTTTGGATATTGGGACCACAATAAAATTCTCTCCATTGAGTAGCTCTGGAGTGATATGAAAAGTTGGATTGTCTTCTTGGAACTTGACCATTGAAACTCTTTGAAATTCTTCCAAGTTTGGGTTTGGAAAAATATCAAGAATTTGAATTTGATTTGTTCTCTGGAGAAGTATAGAATATGAATATAACTGTACTTTCCAAGACTAGGAGGAAAAATAGGGAATAGAAGCGCGGAAAATTTTAAATATCCTACTTTACAAGGAAAATATCAACTATTTTATTTTACAAATATAGCACAGGGTCTTATAGCAAAATGACGAAATTTTAGGCTCATTTTAAATAAATATCTGTTTTTCAAATGCTGTAGCAAAATGACCTGTATATCAGTCTTTATACAAGTAAAAAATCAGTGTAAAAGTTATTATACATGGTACATAAACTAGAATTGGTATATAAGTAGCTACACCAAGTGCAAAAGTCCATACAGTCTGGCCGTTTAACCATACACTGGCCGTTTAACCATTAAAAGACACATAACACTAATCTCCCAATTGCAAATTACGCAATATTTGACCTACCCCGAAATACACCCTAATTTATGCCTTAGTTAAACGGGGAGGGGGTTAGCTTTCCAGTCATCTTTTATGCATCTCATTCCTGCCCCAATAATCATTTATTTGGTGGACCTATTTAATATGAATCTAAGAGGGCTAGCTATTTTTCAGTCCAAATTAGTCCATTAAAGAACCTAATTTTTTGGAAAAGTAAACTCATAATTGTAGTTTTCAAAATACGCAAATATTATATTAGTGTAACGCATGTAAAATTGTGTACATTATATAAGCAGGGTGGGGCGTGTAATCCTAATCCCAACCCACCTCATGCCTAATTAAGCATAAGCTAGTATTTAGCACCACATACCGCTAACCAATTATCTCAGAGAAAAATTGCGGTGCGCTGTAGCAATGGGTAAAAAATATATGAAATCCTTAGATCAAGCCAATAAAGTTACTTCTTTTTTTTTTTTTTTTTTTGGGAAGAGTTTATCCTTAATAATAATTTAGCAAAAAAAAAATTTACGTTAGGTATTGTACTATTAATGTATTATCTAATGCGTTTTCGCTTTGTTTTAGATAGAGCCTCTAAAATGTTACCTCGAAACTAAATTCTTCGCAGGAAAAGATTGGAATCTTTGAAGCAGGGAATGGAGACTAGGGAAAAAAATGAGCGAATCGGGAATTCTAATACCAAACGAAGATGGTTCTTCTGGTGAAGATTCATACTATGGATGGACTTCATTTCAGGAATAAAAAAAATACACAGAACTCATTAAGAAGATCAACATGAGAGGAATAGTGATTTTTTGTGTTACCATTATTCACTTTCATCCTTAAAATTTTTGAACCTTTCATTCTAGCCAATAGCTTTGTATTGTTATATTTTGATAATTGTGTGAATACAGAACATTTCATTATTTATATATAAAGTTGGATTTAAGTTATTTGTTGGTTTCATGCCACATTTTTCACCTTACACAAGACTAATATGATCTTCGAATTCTATGAGTTACGGCACATAAAAACCATAGAAGGTAATGTACAATGAAATGAAAAATTCTGTCCTGTAGTTGAGAGTAACTTTTATTTTATTTTTTTTCTCTCTCTCTCTCTCTCTCTCTCTCTCTCTCTCTCTTTTATTTCTTTTTTCTTTTTTCTTGAAATGCTTGATTTTATATGCACATATTACACCTATGTACCAAGACCAAGTTAAAAAGGGTGAAATATATTTTGTTCTTTTAGGAACTAAAATCTATAGTGTGTTGCTTATAGTTAAAAGTTCAATGAAATGTTCTCTTATCTACTGACACAGCTTTGCCAAAAGGCAGTCCCAAAAAGAAGATTAGCTGCACTTTTCTGATGATGAAAAGCATGAAAGGAAGACACGACTTAGGGGTCTCATTGTAAACATAATAACTATATTAGGCGGGACATTATTGTATTATTGTGACAATGATTAAGCTCAAAGACTACTAACCTCAGCATCCCACAAAAATGTCATATAACGTGAGAAAAGGAAGAACTGGAAAGAACAAACCTAGAGAGGAAAGAAAAATTTCAACAATAAGGAAATCAAACTGACTCGGATTTCTTCCAAATAATAATAATAATAATAATAATAATAATGAACGGACTCGGAGAATGGGAAAACTATCATCAGAATGGAAATGATTTCTTGTAGATTTTCTAAATCTCAATTATCCAAGAGCGAGATAAATTTGGCCTAAAGCGGTGTTGACCTTTATACTTAAATGATTCTTCAGTTAGGCTTGTCCCTTTTTTGTGCACTACAAATCCCAAAAACTACTTGCACTACAAATCCCAAAAACTACATTATGTTTTTGCCATTTTGAAAACAGCTAAATCAAATCTTATAAATGCTTTTCAGTTTTATCAAATTTGACCATGGAGTTGACATCTTCAACGGTCTTTTACACAATCATGAATCATGTCATAGGCACATTAGTATGTTGCCCGGACACTTTTAATCTGAAAGGCAAGAAAATGTAAGAGAATTTTTAACCCGGACACTTTTAATCTGAAAGGCAAGAAAATGTAACAGAATTTTTAACCCGGACACTTTTAATCTGAAAGGCAAGAAAATGTAACAGAAATTCTGGAAGGGTATTCAGAAGGTTGTTTTTGTAGCCTCACTTGGAGATATACAAACATTTTATGTCACCTATAATCAATTCAGCGTCAGATTTGCCCATTCTTATTCAGTACAGGTACTATATTAGCTAACTATCGTGAATGAACACAAGTGTATACAAATGCAGCTTCTGTATACATCTCAATCTCAGCCCTAATTTGTGGTTGGATTCAAGTAACAAATTTATTTGCAATTGATTTGTCACATCTAATCTTGGAATTTATAGACAATACAAATAGAATAATATTTTACTACTCAATCATGTCGTAGTTGGGGAAGCATATTATATTAGAATATGACGTAACAAAGATTGAAAAAAAAAACACGATAATATTATTAATAAACGTATCAAAAATGTGAACACTAGCACAAAAGTAATTTAAAAAAAAAAACTTTTTAATAAATAACTTTTGAATTTGACACGATCGTGCACTAATTAAGTAAAATAAACACATTAGAAAATATCTAAAAAAGAACAACTAAAAAGAAAATAATCTTCAAAAACAATAAAACATCATTAATCTTGTGACTTACATCATGTCGTATCGATGGCCCCTATCCTCCATTCCTCCTGCATTCTTCAGCAAGAACTTGACCATAGACTTGGCAAAGGAACAGAAGACACTTACTCCCCAAAATTTGATCTCTGATGTGATGCATGTCAGGGTTCAAACCAACCAGAAATTCAAATACCCTCTCTTGTTCTATGTGCTTCTTCAAGTTGTCACGATGTGCCGGTAGTAATCAAGCTCTAGCCAATAGCTTCGTAGTTTGTTGTAGTAGGCCGTGACTGAAGACTCCCGCTGCCTAGTAGCACGAATCTTGAGTCTTAGTCCATAAAGATGAAGATTACAAAAATTTAAATTCAACATAACAAGAAGATGAAACAATTGGTTTAAATTTAGAGTTGTCTACGAAATTTAAACTAAACCCAATAATTGAAAACATTAGTTTATATTTAGAAATTGTTAACAAAAATATAAATCAAACACAACAAGAAGAGGAAACACTAAGTTGAAAATTGAAAGAGAAAAATAGAAAAAAAAATCCTACGTTACCATGTTAGGACTTTATGAAATGCTAGTACGTTCACTGTAACAAAAAATACCTTTCAAGGTGCTTTATAAGTGCCTTAAAAGGCCTTTCACGGTGCCCACAAAAGCACCTTGGTTCCAGGTGCTATGATAGGCCTTGGCTACAAAGGCACTTATAAAGAGCCGTAGCAAGGCGCCTATTAGGCGCCTTGAAAAGCATCTTCCACGGTGTCTATAAAGCGCCGTGAAAGGAATCTTCCACGAAGCCTATAAAGCACCGTGGAAGATACCTTTCACGGCGCCTATTAGGTGCCTTGGTAGATAATTTACAGAGGGTATTTGTAACGTATTTATCTATACTACCCCCTAGAATTTTATAAATGTAATCCAAATTCATTACATATACCAAATATTTGAAATAAAATGGAGTATAAATATATATTTACATAGTAATATTAAATTAACATAATAATCCATATAGTCTATATATACATTAGTTTTCTTAGCCAAACTAACATGATCATCAAAGACTACATATACCACAAATAAACAAAGATTAAGAACCTCAAATGAGAAATTGTATTAGTTCTTCGACCCACTCTTCAAGAAGTCCGTTGATCTCATCCTTTGTATAGAAATTTTGTCTATTAAACTACAAATTCAAACACCTTATTTGTTAGAAAGTTATCAATCAAACTATAAATTAGAATAGAACTAATAAAACATGTGGTTACATACCATTGTGGTAAATGATTTAACATTGGCTTGTTTAATGACTTCTCTCATAAATTTACATATGTAGAATCCGCACTCAATATTTATCGGTTGTCTTGGGTAATATACATAAGCATAAAGTAAACATAAGTAATTTTAATTAATCTTCCACCTAACAAGTGTTATTAATTCAAATTTAGTACCTTTATTAACTTATAAACCGGACCATTTGATCTTCCTTTCTTTCCTTTTTCTACATTATATATCTTGAATGCATTTTGAATTAGAAATGCGCAAACAAAATAATAAAAGATTAGCAATAGCAACCATAAGTAAAAATACCATAAGAAACTAAACTATAACAAAGTAACTATTAGATAACTTACTCGATTATTGTTAAACCAATTTCCTCACGGAGAGCTAAGCTGAGAAAATCTAGAAACCATGCAAAATCTTTAAGAGGATAAATGATAAGCAACATCCAATGGTCTCTACTCATAAAATTGATGATAAAGATTATTAACATGTAACAATTAACTTCGTATAGGAAGTAGTTGATCATATGACAATTTATTAAGTTTAAAATCTTACCCATAATTCCAAGGTGTAATTAAAAATTGATGTTCATTTTCCATGGATAACATCCGGGTTACTAAACTTATAGCACGATCCTCACGTGGACTACCTTCTGTAGCAAGTGCACTAGGATTCATGAACATATACCTAGCTTGATAGCCATATTGGGTCACTAAATGATATAAATGCCTACAAGTACAAAATGCAATGTGAATTAAGTGTTGTATTATATAATTGCCAACTATAGATACATGTATATATATGAAGTTCTATATATATTAAAAAAATAAACTTCTTACCTCATATATAACGTAATAGGCACGACCCCAATCTTTTATAATGTGCAAAACTCAATTATATCTTCTTTAAATACGGGCAAATAAAAAGCTTCTCCAAACACTTCTTCATCAAAGGGAACATTAACAACAACACCTTCATCTATTCCTTGAATAGTATTCAATAGTAATTTTATAGAAGCTGGTGCACTATCAATAAATTTAAACTGTGTTTGTGTAACAGATTCTGCTTTATTTCTTTGTGGATGTACTCTTTCTTGTGTTTGAGGTGGCTGTAGTTGTGAAGATTTATTTTTCCCCGTTTGATACCTATTTATATCATTAAACTCCTACAATCTAAATAAATAATGAAATGTTAACAAACAAGTTAATAATTCACATTAGAATTCAATAAAGGATGAACTTATTTGGAAAATGGATCTGCATACCAAATTATCTTCAAAGATGACAAGCATCTTAGGCCATGCAAGATACGATCCAAGTGCGTCACTTACCAATCTTGTATCATTATATGGATTTGAAATAGGAATTAGGGCTGTAGTATCAAGAATAACCTCTACTGATATACGAAAATTATTCTCCCCCAATTTTCTGCCATGAATAATAGTTAATGAGGTTAACTCTTATACATGTCCTAAAGCAACTATATTATCGCGAGACCCCACTGCAAGCATGCATGGTCGGTTCTACAATAAAAAATCAAACACAATTTATAAATACAAGTAGTTAATCAATATGTTAAGAAAGAAACTCATATAAACATACTTTTTTGAGTCGTAAAGATGTTCCTATAGCCACCATTATATTTACATGTATCTCTTGTGGTTGCACTTCTTTTCTTTGAACTTCTGGCCGTGAAGGAGTTGTATTAGAACTACTAATATTACTTTATTGTCCTACTTGAATCTTAGTAATTTCTGTTTTGAACTGTTCTTCTTGTTCTTTAAGCATTTGTTGCATCTTGCGTGTTTGTTCATCTTGCCATTGTTTCAAATCAAATGATTGTTGCTTCTTTGTTGGAGCAGGTTGATGAAAATATTGTCTGTGACTAATGTGAAATCCCATTCCCCGTACACATCTAGAATATTTAGGAATACTTAAAATCATTGTTAAGATATCATTAGAACCGTCTATCGTTACACCATTCTTGTTTCTCAAAGGTTGCAAGAATTGGAAGGTTGGCACTTCTGCGAGAGTCAAGTGTTGATTCCACATCTCTGTGGATATCCTGTTCATTGTGTGCTTAAGTTCCTTGTCAGGTTCATTTTAGCCAGCGGGCCAACCACCCCTTCCCTCCCCAAGTTTGACAGTTGCTCCTTTTTGGAGCTATCCAGGGAGTTGTAATCTTGGTGTGATCCCAACTAACTATCATCACAACATTATTGTACTATTTTGAACTTTATTTGTTATGTAGCCAGAGATAAGGAAGAAAAACAATGTGTTATGTACTAAGTCTAATGTTTCAGTTATCTCTAGTTCATCATTACGTTTTGCAGTGTACTAATATCCCTTTGGCTTTGGTGTTGGCTACTCCCTTGGTTGGACAGCTTTCCTCTCAAAAGCTGACACAAATTGAATTGACAGGAGTAATCACAAACTCGTTTGGGCGTATTTACAGTGTACCCCTAAAATAAAAGCAACCAACTTTGTTTACTATTTCCAACATTTAATGTTAATCATATGATTACTTATGTTCGCATTTTAAAGTATTTTGACATGATCACAGGTAATGTAGTTATTTGGATTCTAATTCAAGGACCAATAGTTGTAAATTGGACAATATATAGAATTATATTGCAAAAATACTTGTATCAATTTTCAGAAGGGATAATTACAAAATTCATCCTCCAAGTTTTACCTAAAGTGCATAAGTGACCTGTAATCTTTGTATTAAAAGAAAAAAAAAATCTTATATTCGGATTTTAGTTTATAAATAAATTTGTGAAAATTAGATCTCGAAACCTATTTATTTTTAGCGTATTTGGTTATATATCGCCTTTTTGGTATACATTTTACGTTTATTTACATTATAAGAGTATCTACACAGTTAAAAAATGTATACCCACTTTTAAGGATACCTTTTCTACATGAAGGCCATGTTTACCGATTAATCCGTAACGGAAATGAGTTGAAACGAAACAAAGGGGAATAAGGGAGAATGCTAGGATTACTTTTCTAATTAATTGGTATATGAACACGTTTCCAATTCCCCTATTACAGATTAGTGGAGATAACCGAAATGTAGTGGAGATAACCGAAATGTATATCTACGTATATCTATGATATATATTTATGTACGTGGCATACATTACCAAAATTAAAAGTATAGATTTATTAAAAATAGAAAAGGAGTATCTATGTAAATATGCTAAAAACCATGCATTTATGTACTTTTCCCCCAACAAATTTCTTCCATTTCATTTTGTCAAATCAAAAGAAAAAAAGACAAAAATGACCTTAGCTATCAAATACTGATTAGAGGGGACATTTACACCCAAAAGAAAAAAGAAAAAAAATCCTGTGGACGTGAACGAAAACTGTTGCGTTCCTCAAGTTTGCAATTTATGCTTCTTCTTGGCTCCTTGATGAAGGCTTCCACTGATAATTTCCTGTTGATTGGTATTAAAGGGGAGTTTTCTCCCAACAACCCTCCCCAAGTTTGATGAGGAACAATACTATTGAAGTGTTTTGTTTTTTGATTTCCCATCCTTTACAAGTACAAATTTGAATTTTGTTACACAACACCATCCTTCACAAATACAATTTAATCAGAACATAGCACAAGTCATGGAAGATATACAAAGTTTCCTGTAATTCACAAAATAAACAAAAGTGCAGTTTTTCTCATGTAACCTGCCCTATCTTATCCTAGTATGAATCTCAAGCACGTCTGTATTCATCTCCACAGTCTCCAATTACTCTAAGCAGATCTTTACCTTTCTGCGAAACTTCCTGTATGCTGTTCACATCTTCTTCATCAAGAGAAAGAGAGAAGATGGCATTGGTGTCTTGGATGTGCTCTGCCAAACCAAGTCTAACGCCGATCATTGATCCCGCTACAGCTGGCTGCAAATTTTGCAAAAAGAGATTACATGAACTTTTTTCACTAACTGAATGTTAAAATTTCAGAACATTAAAAAGAAGACTCTGCATTTTTATAGATAACAAAGTGAACTGTCATTACTTGATCTAATATGTATTTAACAGCAATTGTTGGAATTGAGACACCATGTTTTGAAGCAACTCGTTTGAGGGTCTGAAGCAAACTTTGGAACAAACTCCATCCTCCCCAAGCATCAACCATCTGTCACATACATTGCAAACTTATAATAAATACAGTAGTATCAATTGTACATATGTCATATGAATGGAATCTGAATTCCCTACCCATTCCCTACTAACTCATGGAGGAGTAGCATTATTGCAATATTGCTTTATCCTCGAATTTTCTGAAACACATTTAATTAACCGTAAATTTGTACCAAAATACTCGACTAGCTAAGAAGCATCATAACTCAACTAATTCTGGCAATGAATTCAAGCGCCGTAACTTGTATAACACCAAGCATTCTTCTCCCTTGTTAATCTTAATATGATATTTTCAACTTTGTCAAATCTAAACCTATCAAGACCATCCCTTCTATGTCTTTTGAATGGAAGCTGACTTTCAAGGATTTTAATTTCCACCTTATGATGCTTTTAGTTCTAGTTTTACTTTGGATATCATACCTCAGCATACTAGTGTAAATGAATACAAACCCGTTTATACTTTTGGAGTGAGGGAGTATTCAGTGGAGGACCGGCAAATGGAATAGACAAGTTGGTGTCTAAGAACTTTTCAGATAATAGACCACCCATTACTGTACCATACCTGCATTTTGGAAGCATAATATTCAAACAGAATCCATATGAATGTATAATAGCAGCAGTGGGAATAAAATGCATAATCAATATGAACAAAAATTGGCACTGTTTCTAGGGCTCGTACTGGATAACTCTATAACAAAAAAAAAAAAAAAAAAAAAAAACAGAAATCTCTTTGTTGTATTCAAAAGCAATTAGCGTAATAGAAAAAAGGAATCATATATAATTTGGCAAATAGATCAATGGTTATTCAGGTTCAATCACATTTTATTGGTGGTTTATTGAATGCATGAAATCATCAAGAGAGAGAGAGAGAGAGAGACGTTATAAGTTTCACTCCTGTAAGCTGGCAAAGCTCTGCCATTTTCTGTTGGGGACGCATGTCGACAATTGAGTGTTGCACCTAAAAACATCGAGTACATGGATGATAAGCTTAGAAACAGTATAAAGAAGTCAGCAGAAGAAAGAACAAAATCAGTATGGCCTAACAAGAGCATACCTGATTGCTTACAACAGGTATATCATTTTCCAGAATTATTTGTAGTCTCTCCGTGTCAAAATTTGTCAATGCAACAGTCTTAATTTTACCTTCAAGAGCAATGTGAAAAATGCAATGGAATTATAAAATCAGCCTCTTTTACTGTAAGTTAGAAAGAAAACCAGCATCTTTACCTTCTCCTTTCAAATCTGTAAGGTGTTTTAAGGCATCAAGGTAACCAGGGTTTGAATAATCCCACCTGTTTCACATGGAATGATGAAAAAACAAATCAACAGAATAAATTAAACAGCACAAGTGCAACATCAAGAACTAGGCAAGTACTGGTACATATCAGTTAAATGAAATTTAAGTTCTTAACCTTAACTGTGAATTAACTGTAAAAATATGTTTGCTATAGTAGGTTGTAGCACATTAGAAGAATTCTAATGAAGAGAACCCTTTGCAGCCTGCTTCTCAAGAATATTCATGAGGCCATAATTAATCAAGAACGAGCCTAGTTGGTTTAAACTAAGAATAGAACATTTACTGGTTGCTACAAATGTCATAGGACTGATCATAAAATTAAGATTGTAATGTATTTTATAGAAAGGTATATCCCGAAAAAATGGCCCTAGAAAAAGTCTTTGTACTGTAAGCTCAATAAAATCACTATCAGATCTTGGAACAACTTTTCTAATTTGATATCTAGCACCCCTTGTACAATAATATTTGTTACTGATTGAGCATATCTTAATTGGCATTGGTACTGAAAATTTTGCCACCCTTCAAAAGCATATGAAAGTGAATAAACTGACAAAATATAGATTAAGTTCTGAATGCATGGCTAGACAGGTTTCAATTTGAGCAAAGCAAGGGATGCTTTTGAGTATCTATAGTAAACAAGACATAGAACATTCCTTCCAAAAAAGAAAAAAAAAAAAAAAAAAAACCAAAGACCTAGAAACATCACATGAAGTGAATAAAGAGATAAATACCATAAATAAATGGTAGCAAAAAGAACGCTCAATACCAATGGAACTGAAGCATGTCCAACGAAGCGACATCCATTCTCCTCCGTGAGAGGTCGATGTTCTCCCTTACATAACTACTAGTCATCTTAACAGGTGGTGGCACCCATTTCGTAAGACTGCATGTCATAATAGTACTTAATAAACGGTAAGTGAGAATGGAATCATTTCTCTGCATTGACTTGGCTTTGGTTTAAAGAAGAACAGTGGCCTAACAATATTACAAGAAAAACCCTTGTACATAAAATTTTAAAAGTCCAAGATATTTCAGTTTAATGTATCCGTTTGTTAACTAGTCTTCATTTTTGTAAACAAAAAACTCTACGGGATTGATTAACCTTCTGCTAAAACCAAGTCAAGTGACAGAAACTTACCCTCTAACCTTATCCAAGAACTCAGGTGGGCGCTCTCGACGAACCCGGTTGATCAAAATACCATACAAATCTTCAGCTGGGCCATCTGGAAGTTCAAAGATCAAACCAAACATGAAAACCAGAGTACCCCCCAACTTCAAATTCACAACATAAAAGTTCTTACCGCAACACAAAGTTTATACATTCAACAATTTATAAAAGGACTATACTAAGCTTCTAACTAAGTTATCATTACATAAGTCCTCATACATATATCAGCCATATCAAAGGTAGTGAGCCCAGAATCAGCATATTTGAGCATAGCATCGACAGCAGAGTCTCTCTCAATCCGACCCCACCCGCCACTCGTTTGCCACATTCCATTTACCACCCTGCAAATGTCCAAGCCATCTTCACCATTTTTAACCACAACTCTTCGGTTATCCTCTCTCACAACACACTTCACCTCCACCATTAATGGCCTCCTACCACTAAGCTTTGCTACCCTTTTGGTCCCTCTTTTCGCTGAAAATTGACTCAGCTTCAGTTTTCCCCAAAGGGGTTGGTTCAACTTCAACAAATCCGCCATTTTCAACGTAGAAAATAGCCAAAATTTGCTCCAACCGGGAACAAACCTCTTATCTGCCTTTCTTTCCCATAGCTCTCCTCCATTCATATGCTAACATACATTATAATGCCACGTCACTTGATTTCGATACGACATCGTTTGGAGCAGACCAGTTATTTCGTTTTAATTTAAAATAATTGGAATTCAAAAAAAAAAAAAAACGCACAGTGGTCGGCCATGTCGAAGGTGAAGAGGCCGGCATCGGCGTAGCGGAGCATGGCGTCGACGGCGTCGTTTCGGTCGATTTTGCCCCAACCGCCACTCGTCTGCCACATTCCGTTGAGGATTCGGCATATCTCTAAGGAATCGCTCCCGTTCTTCACCGTGACTCGGCGCGACTCGGCGGTTCCCGTGGTAGTACAGCACCTGATCGAGTTAGCGCATGTGAGTTTTCTTGACTCGGGCCGAGTCGATTTGATAGAGTGGGTTAGTCGGAAATGGTGAATGGCGGTGGTCGCCATGGACAGAGAGAAACCAAGCACAAGGCGGAAGAGTGGATAAGAAGACGGGTCTGGAAACCGCGGGACTATGTTCTATCATCCAAGATTTTCACGTTTTTCGAGTGCTCAAAAGACAATTTTGCCCCAAAAAAAGATCCACTTCACTTTTTCTTTTTTGATTTTTGTTTTTGGGCAATATTTCTATCATTCCTCACTTTTGCTTTTAGTAGCCCTCTTTACCTTCCTCGGTTTGAATTTTCACGTAAATGTTTTATTTATTTTTTATTTACAAATATGGGTGTCAGTTTGTCTTTCAAAAAAAGTGGTTTCAATTTGCCCTAACTAGTAGATTTTATTAGACATAGTCATGTTCGACGTGCTTAATTGTGACACATTCGTATTTCTTGTGGTTTCAAGCTTATATCGCACTTATGTTACTTATGTCATGCTCTTATTTATTTTGGTATTATTATCGTATGTCTAATTTCATACTTAATTATCACTGTTTTCAATATTAAGCTATTTTCGTGTTTAATTGAGTCTATTTTTTTGTATTTTATATTTGTGTGCCTGATGATATGTTATTTTTTAGTTAAATACTATATCCAATATTATTTTTGTGCCTAATTGTGTTTGTTTATAATATTATGTAATTTTTGGGTCTACTCATGTCTAATTATTTTATTATATATAATTTTCTTGCCTAATTATTTATGTTTTTGAACACTTTATTCTTACTATGTCATAATCGTGCTCATTATCATTATTTTTTTCAAATTTAGTTGTTTTAATACTGCTAGTAAATAATTATTTTAAGTGATTACAAAATATTAGTTGCTAATTGTTATGTAATAATTTTCTTTTTTTCTTTGTTGGTAAAATTGAGATAAGCTTTTTGTACAAAAACTCTAAAAATCGAAATATTAACAAGTATATGTGAGAAATGAGACTTAATTTAAATTTCTATAATTTGACTATCCCAATTAGGTTGATATCCACACAAACTATATTAGAGTACATAACTCAAGAATTAAAACTAGTTTATGTAGATAAATCAATAATACTAACTTCTATAATTTGAGCATATTTGAACTAGGTTGGCACCTTCTTCAATTATGTTTATATTCCTAACTTTTTAAGGGCTTTCTATTAGACATGGGCTTTGCTCCTAGGCCTTTAATATCTTTGAATTCTTGATCCAAACTTATAAGTTTTGAATTAAAAAAAATAGGATTATGTTAGAATATGTATATTTATTTATTTGTATCGAGAGAATTTTTTATTTTTATTTTGCTAATTTTTTTGTATATTTATTTGTTAAGTCCGGTTACTCGACTATTTTTTCACGATTTCCAAATTTGTAGAAAACTTAATGCAGAAAGTAAATTCGAAATTAAAGAAAGAGACATACGAGATTTTATCGTGGTTCAACACAACTAAGTTGTGCCTAAATCCAGAGGACCTAATCTAATTAGCAATAATCTACTAGAAGTATAAATAAATTATAAATACTAATCTTATACAATAAATTTATAACTCTCATCTAGTTGCCGCCGATTTGTGATTCTACTTCCTCTTGAGAATTACTCTTTAAATTTGGTGTTGAAATCCTTTTTAGCTACTGTTCTCGAGCATTTTAGCTCCAACACACAAGATCCCTCTCGTGCCCAGTTAATCACGAGCTCCTGCAAATGAATTGGTTGATGAAATCCCTTCAGCTTTTGCTGTTCCTTAGCTTCCTAGCTTCATCACAAATACACAAGATCTGTTACTTGTGTTCAGACCATCATTTTTCTCACTATCAAAATGAATTCAATAGCTAAGCAACATGCACAAAGAACTCAGAGAAAAAAAAAACACCTAAACTCTAAGAATTTTCTTCTTGCTATTCAAGCAAGAGAGTCTTTAGAAATATCTCTAGGGAAGCATAGAAGACCTCACCCTATCACCCTATTGGAAAAGAAACTTCCTATGTATATACGCAAGTACCAGAATGACTAACTTGGATAATAAAGACAAAAACTAAAATTGTCGTCTTGACAAAACATTCAGTGATCCTTATAAAACAAACTATACATAGTTATGTATGACCTCAGATTTAAAAATATCATCTTGATAAACACAATCTGTTACATTGATGAGACAAAATTAAACCTAAAGATGACATCTTGACTAGATAAACTAAGATATTAATAAGCTGACTCATAATACGCAAACCTCTTAAAATGTAAATCAAATAAACATATAAATGTTAAGACCACCGCATACATTGACTAACAAAGTGTGGTGTGTTGCCACACCAAGGCCCATGGTGCCCACATCTAGTATGCACTTGGTGCCTACGTTGTACCCACGGTGGTGCCAACGAGTGAGGAATTTTGTAATTATGTAAGGGTATTTTTGTCCAGGATCATTAGTCAAGTCCGTGGCCAAATATTCCATACTTGAGGGCTAATAATTAGGAAAAAATTGTTGTAAGTTTGAATCTCCATTATTTTGCCTCAATTTTGCCATATACTTTCTTGGAAAAAATCATGTTTCCTTATGCCAAAAGGCTAAAAGCTCAAAAAGCTCTTTAAGGGGGTGACCCGAGTGCCCATGGGAGGCCTTGGTCACTAGCATGATAGGGGCTTAGCTGTGTACCTCCTTTCCCTATCAATGAAGGAAATGATGTTTATTCATGTCCACATGTTGCCTATGTCTTGCTTTCATTATTGCTTGTTTGTTACTCATGTGTTGCCTCGATATACTTGTTTTGTGCTCGCTTATTATATGATTGTCGTTATCAAATCTGCTTGCTTAACGCTATGTTATTATCTTATCACAGTGTTGCTTGTGATATGGCTAACCAATGGGTTTGTTCGCCTATAGGCTTACATTCTAGGCTGACTTGCTAGCTCCGAGCAATAGCAAGTCGCAAATTTCGTCAATTTTGAAGTGCCAAAGAGGTAGCTCGTGACAGTTATTATCAGAGCTTCGGTTAGAAAGCTTAGGAAAGCTTGTTGGGATAGCGAACAATACCTAGAGGATCATTGCGATTGAGAAGCGCCTGGGAGAATTCGATGGGATAGAGTTCAAGGTTAGAGACCTCACCAGCGCAAGAGATGGATTTGATGCTATAGGATTACAACAAAAGATCGAGGCTATAGAGAGAGATGGGGAATATATGCTCAATAGAATAAACAACCTCGAATGGAGGGGAGGCTCCCCAAGCCTCTCCAGCCCACCATTGGGCGATGAACGTGTCGAGAACTTAGAGACATCGGTGAACAATCTCCAAGGCACGGTCAATGACATGGTGAGAATTGTCAGGGGGCAATAGGTGCACTGAGGCATGAGATTGAGGAGACAAACACCAAGCTCAACCTCACCATCCGAGCTGTGGGGACTCAACCTATGGCCACTCCAACGAGAATGGCTTATACGAGAGCTATGGTGCCAAAACCACGACATTATGGGGGTACGAGGGATGCCAAGGAAGTTGAGAATTTTCTCTTCGATATGGAGCAATACTTCCGGGCGGTACAACCCGACTCGGAGGATGCCAAGGTTGCAATAGCTACTATGTACTTGTCCGTGGATGCCAAAGTGTGATAGAAGACAAAGTATGATGATATTCAGCATAAAAGATGCACCATAGCCACGTGGGATGACCTTCGAAGGGAATTGAGAACTCAGTTCTTCACTAAAAATGTATCATATCTGGCTCGACGCCAGCTATAAGAATTGAAATAAATGGGCACTATCCGCGAATATGTCAAGAAGTTCTCAGGACTAATGCTTGACATCAAGGATATATCCAAAGTAGATAAGCTTTTTCACTTTTATGAAGGCCTCAAGCCTTGGGCTAGAATAGAGCTGCAAAGGCAAAGGATCCAAGAACTTGCCACAACTCAAATGGCCGCTGAGCATTTCACAGACTATATATCGGAGAATACCCAACAAAAAAAGAATCAACTCACTCAGAGTTCAAGCAACCCGAGTGGAAAGAAACAAGAGAAGCCAAGGCAGAACAAAAGTGGGGGAGCGGACAAGAAGAACAACGAGTCTAGAGTAGTAATGCCCTACCCTATGGGAAGAAACCGATATCTTGCTTCCTTTGCAAAGGACTACACAAGGCCTTCGAATGCCCACATAGGCATAAGCTGAGTGCTATTCAGGCCTTGATTGCTCAATAGGAATAAGGCAAGGGTGAAGAGGATGACGAGTGCCAAATGGGGGCCCTAAGCCTGTTGAATGGCCTCAATAAGCATGGAGCGGAGGTATAGAAGGCTCTTGAGAAAAGACTTATGTACATAGATGCCACATTGAATGGGAAGCCTGCGGCTAGTGTGATGATTGACACTGGTGCCACCTATAACTTTGTATCGGATGCTGAGGCACGACGCCTTAGACTCAAGATCAAAAAAGACAGTGGCTGCATGAAAGCGATCAACTTGAAAGCCTTGACTACGACAGGAATAGCCAAGTAGGTACGTGTCAAGATTGACATCTGGAAGGGACTGACTGACCTGATCATAGTATAAATGGATGACTTCCATGTTATATTAGGGATGGAATTCTTGGTGGAGAAAGGTGCCATCCCTATCCCATCAACGGGAAGCTTGTTAATCAACGGGGAGAAACCCGTCGTGGTGCCCACGAAGGTTAAACAAGCTAATGACATGAAGCTCTTATCCGCTCTATAGTTTAAGAAAGGCGTGAAGCAGCAAGAACTAAACTATATGGCCATCCCTTCTATATATGAAAAGGGAGGTGAAGAAATTACTCCACCCGAAATCAATGGCGTGCTGAAGAAATAAAGGGATGTGATGTCAGATCAACTCCCCAAAGCCTTGCCACCAAGACGAGGCATCGAACACCAGATCGAGTTGGTGCTAGGTGCCAAGCCACCTACTAAAGCACCCTATCGGATGGCATTACCTGAGTTAGAGGAACTCAGGAGGAAATTGAATGAATTGCTAGAGGCGGGTTTCATCAGACCATCGAAAGTATATTCGGAGCACCGGTGCTATTCCAGAAGAAACATGATAGAAGCTTGAGACTGTGCATTGATTATAGAACTCTCAACAAGGTGATGGTGCAAAACACCTACCCTATTCCGCTGTTTGTAGACTTGTTCGACCAATTGAGCAAGGCCAAGTACTTTACCAAGCTTGATTTAAGATCAAGCTACTACTAAGTACCGATTGCTAATGGGGATGAGCAAAAGACCACACGTGTCACCTGGTATGGGGCATTCAAGTTCCTCGTCATACCATTCAGG
Source organism: Parasponia andersonii (assembly GCA_002914805.1). Lineage (NCBI taxonomy): Eukaryota > Viridiplantae > Streptophyta > Magnoliopsida > Rosales > Cannabaceae > Trema > Trema andersonii. Next base: position 103,212 of record JXTB01000503.1, on the reverse strand, counting down.
TTGACCAATGCACCAGCCACTTTCTGTACACTCATAGACCAAGTTTTCCACGAGTATCTGGACAAGTTTGTGGTCGTCTACTTGGATGATATCATCATATATAGTGCATCAATAGAGGAGCACAAGGAGCACTTGGCCATGATGTTTCAGAAATTGAGGGATAATCGACTCTATGTGAAGCAGGAGAAATGTTCGTTCACACAAGAGACCATCAAGTTTCTAGGCCATGTAGTTGAAACTGGCCATATCCGGATAGATCTAGAGAAGGAAAGGGCCATCCAAGAGTGGACGGCCCCTACCAATGTGAAAAAACTATGCTCGTTCCTTGGCTTAGCCAATTACTATCGGCGTTTTGTAGAAGGCTACTCAAGACGAGCGGCACTCTTGATAGAGTTGTTGAAGAAGGGTGTTACTTGGGAGTGAACCGTAAAGTGTGAAGAGGCTTTTGAGAATCAGAAAGAAGCTATGATGAGAAATCCTGTCCTTTCCTTACTAGACATTGGCAAACCCTTTGAAGTACGGACGGATGCGTCAGATTATGCTTTGGGAGGGGTGCTATTGCAAGGGGGCCACGGGATGCAAGGGGACCACCCTGTGGCATATGAGAGTCGTAAGCTTGCCGAAGCCAAACAAAGATACACAACCCAAGAGAAGGAGCTTCTCGCCATGATCCATTACTTACGGGTATGGAGGTATTATCTGTTGGGGTCGAAGTTTTTAGTGAAGACGGACAACTCGGGTGTTAGTCACTTCGTCGCATAGCCAAAATTCACCCTAAAACAAGCCCGATGGCAGGAATTCGTGGCCGAATTTGATTTTCACTTTGAACACAAGGTGGACTGCTCGAATCAGGCAGCAGATGCCTTAAGCTGCAAAGTGAAGCTCATGGTTTTGAAACTTCTAGCTAACATATCAGCTAGTACGGTGAACACTCCTATCAAGAAGCGCATCAAGGTGAACCTGGAGAAGGACTCTATTGTCAGGACCATCCTGAAGCTCGTAGAAGAAGGCAAGACTCATCAGTTCTGGATAGAGGATGACCTTCTATAGGCCAAGGGTGGCCGTTTGATGTCCTAAAGGCGGGAGACTTACGGAGGGCACTCATGAGCGAGTGCCATGACACTTTATGGGCAGGCCATCCAGGGTGGCAGAGAATGCATGCCCTTTTGAGCAAGGGTACTACTAGCCGCAGATGCGAGATGAAGTGGTAGAGTACACTAAAACCTATCTTAACTGCCAACAAGATAAAGTGCTGAGATAGAAGACGCCTGGGTTACTGGAGCTACTACTTATCCCAAGCAGACTATGAGAGAGCGTCTCGCTTGATTTCATTGCAAACCTGCCGAAGATAGGGGAGCATAAGAATATCTTGGTGATAGTGGACAGATTTTTGAAGTATGCAATTTTCATTCTAGCGCCAAAGCATTGCACGACAGAAGAGACAACAAGACTATTTTTTAGACATATCGTGAAATATTGGGGCGTACCCCAGAATATTGTCAGTAACCAAGATGCCAGCTTAACGGGATCATTTTGGTCCGACCTTTTCTATCTCCTAGAGTCACAGCTTAACATCTCCTCGAGCTATCATCTGCAGACCGGTGGACAGATGGAAAGATTTAATGCAATATTAGAGGAGTACTTGCAGCATTTTGTTAGTGCGAATCAGAAAAATTAGCCGCAACTATTTGATGTAGCTCAATTTTCATTCAAAGCTCAGAAGAGTTCTTCAACCAATAAAAGTGCTTTTGAGATTGTTAATGGCCAACAGCCGTTGTTACCCTACACAGTGAACAAGTATTGTGGAAAGAATCCCTGAGCCTTCAACTTCACAAAAGAATAGAGAGAAAATACTAAGATTGCCCGAGCCTATCTAGAGAAAGCCTCAAAAAGAATAAAGAAGTGGGCAGATCAAGGTAAACGGTCACTAGAGTTCCAACCTGGAGACATGGTGTTGATCAAGCTTTTGCCTGAACAACTGAGATTCAGAGGGGCCAAAGATAAGAGACTTGTATGCAGGTACGATGGTCCCATACCCGTTCTTTCAAAAGTGGGCAAAGCATCTTACAAGCTCGACACCCCTGCATGGCTCAAGATACACCCAGTGATTCATGTCAGCAACCTTAAGCCATCACGAAGATCAAGCAGATCTAGCACGCAACCAGTCGACCAGAGGACCTATTAATCTTACGCCGTAGAGCAGCAGAGAACCTGAAGAAGTCCTTGTAGAGAGAACAGTGACTGTAGGAACCAGACTGCTGAAGAATGAGTACCTCGTCAAGTGGAAGGGCCTCGGAGAAGAAAAAGCCAGCTGGGAGAATGCAGACGACTTGAAGAAGCTACTGCAGAAGGTTGAAGATCGTAAAGCTGTCAAGTCATCGAGGATGCTGACAAGCTGAGTAGGGGAGAACATGGCATGTTGCCATACCAAGGCTCATGATGCCTACACTTAGTGTGCACATGGTGCCTACGTTGTGTCAATGAGTGGAGAATTTTGTAATTATGTAAGGGTATTTTTGTCTAGGATTATTAGTCAAGTTCATGGCCAAATACCCCATATTTGAGGGCTAAGAATTAGAGGAAAATTGTTGTAAATTTGAATCTCCATTATTTTGCCATATGCTTTTTGGGTAAAAATCATGTTTCCTCCTACCAGAAGGCTAAAAACTCAAAAGGCTCTTTAGAGGGGGTGACCCGGGTGCTCATGGAGGGCCTTGGCCACCAGCATGATAGGGGCTTAATTGTGTACCTCCTTTCCCTATCAATGAAAGAAATGATGTTTATTCATGTCCACATGTTGCCTATGTGTTGCTTTCTTTGTTACTTGTTTGTTGCTCATATGTTGCCTATGTGTTGCCTCGATATGCTTGCTTTGTGCTCGTTTATTATGTGATTGCCGTTATTAAATCTGCTTACTTTGTACTTGTTCAATGCTATGTTATTGCCTTATCACGGTGTTGCTTGTGACATGGCTAATCAATGAGTTTATTTGCCTACAAACTTACGTCCTAGACTAACTTGCTAGCTCTGAGCGATAGCAAGTGCTGCACAGTCCACCTATTTTGAAGTGCCAAATAGATGACTCGTGACACAAGGCAAACTGATCAACAGACAAAATAGACAAACATGATTATTAGACAAACATGTAAATATAGTGAACTTAATAAAATTAGTTTGTAAACTTATAATTTAAACATGCTGATCACCTGACAAGACAAATAGCCATTGAACCTAAGTTGATGATGTCTTCAGTTAGCTCAATTAACATGAATATAAAAATTATATACAAGACACAAACTGAAATACAATTAAAAATTATTCATTATAACCTAAAAAATTATATTGAAATACAACTAAAAATTATTCATTATAACCCAAAAGATCGTAGGATTCCAAATACTAACATGTTCCAACATTATTGAATTAAAATTATGCCATAAGAATTTTATATAATTTTGAATTAAGTACCTATTTTGCAAATTATTTACTATTTTTAATCGTGATTGTGTTCCAACATCGTATCATTTTTGTCCAAACATTGTTATTTATTGTACCATATTATAATTGTGTTATGTATCCGATTTGACACCACTGATTAGAAATATACGCATGTCAGGAGAGTAAAAACAGAATTGTGCTACAAATGCTCTTGTTTAACCGTTTTTTCCGCTCAAAGTTAAGCAGGTCTGAAGATGATTTGATAGGGTCTGAATGGACGCAAGTGACTGTGACATATGCTTGTTATATTCCAATGGGAATCTGTCACGTGATTCTGTAGACGTGATGGTATTATTGGCGGACAAGTCATTTATTGTGGTTAATTAATCAATGTTAATAACCACTTAACTGTCGTATTAAACCCCTAATTAATGCCACGTATCGCCTATTACATAGGCAAAAATGTCGGTCCACACACTAGAAATCAAGTTACAAAATATTAACGTAATAAAGAAACATATACATTAGCATAAAGTTAGGAGAGAAATTAAATAATGAGAAGAAAAAGCTATGAAAGAGAAAATTGAGGACAGAGAAAGGGAGGAGAGAAGAAGCAAGGACAAAGAAAGTGATATAATTGAAAATCACACTGTCGATTAAGTCACCCACATCTTAAAAGAGGGGGAAACTAGGAACAAGGAGAATAAATTGATTGTTCGCCGAAACTTGTGAGGAAGTGGGTATTTCCAATACGATCTTAGACTTTAAACAATATTACATAGTTCTAATACAACTCTTTTTTTTTAAGCTATTAGGTAATACCGTTTTTACTGTATTAAAATTAGATACAACATAAAATAGTGCAATATGAAAGTATTGTCAAACAAATATTGTATTTAACTAATATAATACGGATAGTTTAAAAGGTCCACCGAAATACGCCTTTATGTTTAGTATCCACAGACCCTCTCCACATATTAACCAGAAGCTTAATTTAGTTTGGTTGCCTCATTTGAACCCTCATAATCCTACGCTCCATCTGCACATCAATGGATGAACATTAGAGTAATTTAGATACTAAAAAAGCTGAAAACACATATATCCACACATAAAACTCATAACCTTCTTTGAGTTGTTGAAATTAGTACTACTTTAAACATTTTTTAAGTTGTAAAATTGGTGTTAGATGATTATACTTTCAGACTGACTAAGCTTGTTAGAATATTTTGTATAAACGAGTATAATGGTTAATAATTCAATCAGATATTTATGTATAATTGACTTTGCATGGTATTGAATATGAGTTATAATAGGAAGGATATTTGTTAACGAATTAGCAAGAGGTCCATGAGCTCTCTTACTCCTAACATCATGGCCATGATACCTCATTTTGCCATAATAGTGTATATAGACACATTTAGTTGCATGGTATTGAATATGAGTTATAATAGGAAGGATATTTGTTGACGAAATAGCAAGAGGTCCATGAGCTCTTTTACTCCTAACATCATAGCCAATCCATTGGGCCATGATACCTCATTTTGCCATAATTGTGTATGTAGACACATTTAGTGTCTAGTGTGGTGTGGTGTGGCACGGTAATGAGAAATAGCGAAATAAGTGAGAAGGGCCCGTAAGTCCTCTTGCACTCACAATTTTCTTTATTGTGCAGGCTTAACTGAGAGAAGATGTAAATATTTTCAAGTTTAATGAATTATGTTGTGGATGAGCTACACATTGTGTTATGGTTATTGATTTATTTGTATTAACAAATTTGAGCTCATCATGTTTTATTAGAATCAACAATTGGTATCATGACGAGTTAATTCCATTCGACTTCAGATTCTAATTTTTTTTATTCAATTTCGTTTTGGACGGTTTATGAAACCATTTTGCAAAATCTTATTTTGGCTCAAATCAATGATATTTTGAGCATAGAAATGTTGAATATGCGCTTAGTTGAGTTTTATGCATTTATTTGACCATGTTTGAAATACTTTTTTAAAGCTTGAATGTAGTTGGAAGCGAATTTGATTTTTTCGAAAATTTTCAAGTCATTTGAGGCCAAATATATGTCATAAATTGAAAGAAAATGAATTTTGGGCAAAATCTATCAAGAATTGTCCGAAAAAGAGCATAAAACGCCAAAATATATCTAAATCAGGTCACGCAGATCTAAACTGAGTTTGATATACCCAGCGAAATCTCCCATACTAAACCTATCATACTAAACCTAGGGAATTGATTGCCATTAGAACTCTATCATACTAAACCTAAAACTCTAGAGAATATTTTGAAGGAGAGAGCAAAAAGAGAATAGAAGGATGCAAATTCTTGTTGTGTCCTTTCAAGAAAAAAAAATTACAATTTATAGAAGCTTTTATCATGTTAGAGATTAATTAATTTTGTAATAGCCATACCTTTCAAAATTAATCTCATTTTTAATTTAAGGCATAAGTTCTACTTAATTCACAATGATCGCAATTATGAGGTTTTTTTTTTTTTTTTTCTTCCTAGATGGTCCAGGCCCGAAGCACAAATTTGTACAATATTTGTGTCTGTAGAATGCATGCTCGCAAACTGGCTTTGCCACGGGTCCTGAAGTGGGACAAGCAAAATAATAAAGTTTCTTTATATTTTCTCAACACTTTACTAGCATTTTGAGTACTAATTTTTTATGCACTCAAGTTCCCTTTTGAATTTATGAGTATATTATTTCGATTTTCTCACATAGGAAGACATGATTCCGCTCAACTTATCAACAAATTAGAGTGGATCCCACTTAATTTTTAGACTCAAAAAAAGGTATCTCATAATGGTGTAAATACAAAGTTTTCCAATGTATTCAAGTTAAAAAAAAAAACCAGAAAATACGATTGCTATGTTCAAAATCAAATTAGCATTATAATACCAATTTAAACATTCTACAGAAATCTTACAAATAAATTTATAGCACAGAAATTATTATAGCTACTAGCACTAAAATCCTTTTTTTCCTATATGCATCTATAAAATAGTAGAAGCTCAACGTGCTTTCTTTTTTTTTTTTCCTAGAAGAAACTCAAAGTGCTTGGATGCAATTTTTTTTATCATATCATGCCAACAGAGAGTCTAGGGGACGCCATAGTGTTAAAGTAAGTTTCTTTAATATCACTAACGTGTAGAGATTATAGATATAACGTCTCAGACTACAATTTAGTAATAAATATGCCTTCTATTCAGATTTACACTTTTTTTTCGTTTATATTTGCCAATGATATTTAAACATCTCATTCATAGACCACCTTTAGTTTGATTATTTCTTAATTAGCTTTACCCATATGCGCTTACGATTGTGGGAACTAGATCCAGAATGAAGATTATGGAGGTAGAACTTGAACCAATGGGTATCTCTCCAGGGAGATAAAAGTGTACTTCGTTCTTAAAATACTTACCCATCGAAAAAAAGGACTAAGAATTTCTAACTAGATCTATTTCCTACGCCTATCTCCACAGGAAAACGACCAACATTTGAAACTATATGAAGTTTCACGGCCATCGGTCGAAAATCAATCGAAACTGTTGGCACTGGCAGTTGAACAAGTTCGATCATAGCTGAAATTTTTTGATCCCAATCGAATAGAAGCGTGACTGGAGATTGTGATCGATGATAGTGGTAGAAGTAATTTGGAATTTGTTGGAGAATAATATATTTTAGTTAAGTAACATAAGAATGGCGTTAGCGTTGAAAATATTTATAGATAAGTGTTAATATTTATAGATAAGTGTTTTTTTTTAAAAAAAAATCATGATGAGGGCCTTATTAGTAGATCTAGGTATAAATATCCCAAGATAAAATTTTACAAGTTGCTTTAGAGATCCTACACCTCTACAATCCGCTTTTTGTGTTCTTCTATGAGCTTTCTATGCATTGGCTTTCTGCCCATCTTCTTCTTCAAAGAGCACTAACTAGGGTTCGTGAAACTGAAAAATCTTCCCAGTTACAAGAAGAAAATGTGAAGTTCTTCCAATTAATTAAACCACAAATTGAAAGTATAGAGTATAAAAATAAAAATTAGTCAGTACCTGAGAATAGGCCTCAAGCTTGTTTCGGGTCCGACCCAATTCATTTTTCATCCAAGTTAGAGCTCGGGAGAAACTAAAATACATTTCCATCGAAGAAAAGAAAGTTCTTTCTCAAAATAAAATAAAAATATACAAGTTTTTGGTAAGAAATAACACAATATATGTATATATATACCAATCCAATAGGGTTTTTTTTTTTTAACATCGTTTTAGCCAATAAAAATTTATCATGCATATTTT
>JXTB01000503.1:64636-78009 GCA_002914805.1 Parasponia andersonii | reverse complement strand
TGCTCTTTCTCTTTCTTACTTTTTATAATAAAAAAATATGCATGCTAAATTTCCATTGGCCAAATTGATACCTACCCATAGGTAAAAAAAAAAAATACCTACTGGATTGGTGCCCTATATATATATATATATATAGTCCAATATCAATATTTGCGACAAGATTCTGAATATATAAATTAGATTATAACCATAATGAAAAACTTGGAAAAAAAAGAAGAAGAAAAACAAATATCTAAGATTAGCAAAGTTGACAATGAGAATTGAGAAATATAAAGCCCATAACACAACATATTATTGAATAATCATTTTTTTTTTTAAATTTCATACAGATTTTATCAGAAAAATATCATTTGTTAAACAATTATTAGAAAAATACCACTTTTATAATGATTACTAGTTTCTCAAAACTAATTGACATACCAATTATAAATATATTTAATTACTAATTACCTGTACTTTAAAACTGATTACCGTCGGACTCAACTGGTCCAGTAGAGCATCTGGACTTAAAATTTACTGGACTCGACTCGACCCAGCACCCAACTGAGTTCGACTAGAGCATTTTAGACCTTTTATCGCCATGTCAACCCAAAAAAAAGAAAACGAAAAAGAGAAAAAAAAAAAAAAAAAATTAAAACGACTCTACTGGAGACTTAACAATATATATATATAAGTATCTAAAAACTAATGGCCCGCTTGAAGTGGGGTTTTAGGCAAAACCCCTAAACTTCTTATAGCTTCAGCAGTCGGCGTTGAAAGTTTTTAAAAGCAAAGTTATTGAAAAACAGAACATTTAGAATCTTTTTTTTATTTTTTATTTTTTTTAATTTTTAGAGCACACTGAGAAAATAACAGAGAGCTCTTATCCTAGAACTCCTGGCCTCGACTCCACCGGCCTCGGCTTCGTCGGCCACGTATCGGACGGCGTCATCTCCGTTGATCTCTTCGTCAGCTTGGCGATATCTATCTTTCTCATCACTGTCGACCTCTTTCTCAGCTTGTTGGTATACCCCTCTCTCTCGCGCTTTCCCTACCAAAATCTGGGTTAAATCTGAAACCCTTTATCTGAATAATCTGAGTGAACGCTTTTGTGCTATTTCTAGATTTGGGTCTTTCTTTTTGTTTTTTTTTTTTCCACAGAAAATATACATGGATTTATGCATTTCCCGGTTTTGGTTGCTGCAAATGTTTTTTTTTTTTTTCTTGATTATTTGTTTTGAGACTTGAGGAAATTTTGGAATATTGAGCCAACCAAATTATAGAATTTTGTATGAAATTTTCTGTTTGGTTGCTGAGAAACTAGTGTTGATTTTGCATTAGGAGTATTTAATACTGATTTTAATTTTGAATTTGAATAAGTGGGAAGAACATCCGCCACTTAAGAAGTTGGTCCTAAGTTTGAATCGTATCATGGGTAGGCGTGACAGTCTATTATCAATAATCGGGGTAGGATGTGGGTGAAGGTTGGGTAGCAGTAGATATTTTCTTTTAATTTGTAATAACCGTAGATAATTAGTTAATACTGATTTTGATTTTCTTTTCCCTCAAATATCTGATTGATGCCCATCGGTGTAGTTTTGGTTTGGGTTTGTTTTGATGAGTGCATCCTTCCTATCAAAGTTTAGTACCAATCATTGGCTGCTGTTTTGGATTTTTATTGTGTTCATTACGGATATATCTGCAGCTGGATTTTTAGTACTAGTAATTTGCTAGTTGTTACTGGATATAGATAGATAAAGTAATTATGTCATATAAGGTTCAAAGAAGTCTTTTTGATATGCTTCTAGGGGGTCGCATAAGTTCTGAAAAGCTATCCGAAGATTGACTCCATAAAAAATAAGAACAAGTAATAATTGAAAGCGGTTCAAATTATGTATATGCTATTGGAGTTTATATATGGAACAAGGACTAGAATCAAAAGAAATGTTTGTGATATTTTATTCTACCGAGTCTGTGATAACCATGTTTATTTTCAATTTATGATGGGACATTCAATTGGTGAGTACTTGTTTTATCTGGCTGGCCTTATTGTATATGATTATGTAAGTGTTTTGCGTGTTTCTGGACTGTCTGATAACTTTTGTGCTGTTTTATTTATTATGAAGAGTATTGCATGTTCGGCTTTTTTAATATTTGGCTCTAGCTAAAGGATGCCGCTGACTACGTATTTAGAGAACTACAATGCTGTTTTGGACTTTTGTTGGGTTAATGGCCTTTGTTATCTTGTTACCCACTGACATATTAATCAATTAATAGGTTATTCACATCATTGGCAGGTCTGGGATTTGGAAAACAGGGGACCAGCTTTTGCCTTACTGTTGGGATCCAATATAACTGCTTTCTCTGCTGAAGAGATCCCTTGTATTTCTGCTGTTGTTGTTGCTTTGTTCTCTGAGATTTTACTCTTGTAAGTTTTTATTTATTTATTCATTTTTTGGCTTGAAAGAGGACCATCATTAACGTTAAAGATTTGGTACTTTTTAATTTGAACCTTTTTCTCTGTAAGGAAAGGCCATTATACAAGTATGCTTCGTCAAAATATTCATGAGTTTTTTTAATTTTGCATTTTTTCTTTTTATATGGAGAGAAAAAAAACAGGTAATTGTATAAAATTCTTTTTTTTTTTTTCCCTCTCTCTTTTGGCCAATTCATGAATCCATTTCTCTGTATTATTTTACTATGCCATATCAATTCATGAACCCTTTTCTCTATTTTTTGTATCTTGTTACTCCAAGGATATTATTGTTTATGTCTGTTTGTTTGTTGAAATAGTGAGTTTTAAAAAGTTTAGGCACTAGATTTTGGAATATGGCTATGGGGTCCAATGGTGGAAAAAATTTTAATCTTATTTCTCCATCTGAGAGGCATTCAATTGTAGGCACTCCTCTCTTAGGAATATAATCGAACGGTGCATTGGTGTGTTACCACAGGATTCCCAGTTTGGATGCATAGAGAATTACTTGTTCAAAACTCCGTTTTACAACTCTGTTTGCAGTAGATTTTTTGAGCTTAGTATGTAATGTATTGTTCTTTATTTCTAGCCTGTTTGGCTTCTGGGAAAATTTTGGGATAAGGAAATTGGAGTTGACCATGATTGACCACTTAGAAAAATAAAAAAAATTAGGTAATTCAAATGAATGATACAGTCTGAATTGACTTTTGTCTGCTTGGGGGTTAAGAATGAATCTTGTCCATGTTATTCTTTAATTTTATTTTTCCATATGATAATTCCTTATTCAAACCAACCAAAGATTTGACGTTTTTTAAATTTAGTTGTTTACTATGTCTTTGTTAAATTCTGTAAGATTTTGTTTGCTTTGTATTTCATTTGGGTCATTAACTTTTGTTAATTTTTTTTAATGCTGTTTATATGTAAGAAGATTGTTCTAGATTACTTTTGTTCGGGATATTAAGACATTTTATAGGACCACCTATTGTACTTAGAAACCTAAATTTTCTTCTTCATATTCCTCTTTCAGGAACCTAATTTCAACAGGCGTTATTGGCTTTGGTGACAAATTACCTGAAATTTTAACCTAATGGAGGAGAATAATGATTCAAGTTACAACGATAGAATCCAAAAGTAAGTCTTCTCTAACTCCAACTCGAAGTATATTACTTTGTCTGTACAAATGTAAGCTGAAGTAGCTTGTATGATTGTTGCATTGTTCTAGAGAAGCTCCTCAGTTGGTTACTTTGTTGAAAGAAATGAAAGATGGACTAGATGCAGTACGGAGCAAAGTCCAGGCTTTAACTGCAAAGGTAAGTAAGTAGTTTGAATCTTGCTTTCAAGCTTTGGATATCTTTTTTTTTTTTTTTTTTTTTTTTTTTTTTTTTTTTTTNNCGTTGATCTCTATCTCTCGTATGTTTACTTCGTAGGTTGTTTTGCTTCTTTGTAGTTGATGACATAGAAAGCAATTAAGTTGCTATTTTGTTTCTTCTCTTTGTTTTTCAGAATAGGTAGATTAGCTTGAAAGATCTTATCCCTTTGTTTTCTTTTTAGTATTTTGTAACTAATAGCTTATCTTCTTTATTTTATCTTAGTTTATTTTATGTTATTTTATTTTTATGTGGATAATTTATTGTCATACTGATCAAGTTATTTTCTTCTTCTCGATGCCATATGTCTTAGGTGAAAGCAGATCAGTTTCCGACTGTAGAAGGGATAAGCTATCTTGAAACCAAACATTTGTTGCTTCTTAACTATTGTCAGTCGCTTGTATACTACTTGCTTCGCAAGGCTAAAGGGTTCTCGATTGAGGGGCATCCTGTTGTTCGAAGCCTCATAGAGATTAGATTATTTTTGGAAAAGGTCTTTAGAACTTCTCATTTCTTTCTTTTTTCGGTTTTTAGAACTTCTTTTTTCTTTCTTTTTTTGGTCTTTTCTTATGCATTGAGTTACCTATATTTTGACTTGTACACAATTTTCACACATTGGTTTTGATCAGATTCGACCAATTGACAAGAAGCTCCAATACCAAATCCAGAAGCTCACAAAGGTTGCTGCAGGTGGAACGGATAATGTAGGAGTGAGTGAAAAGGAAGCAGATGTATCTCAGAAAACAGAGGATTTGTTAAAATATCGGCCAAACCCTGACATGCTTGTTGGTAAAACGGATGAAATTTCTCAGGTGAATTACATATCAAATGAAGTATTTAGACTCTTATTATACTGTTGCTTAGTATGTCATTCGGAGCTTGTTGATAAAATGGTTTAATAGGATATTTTTTTCTTTTTAATTTATACCATAGGATGGGGTATACAAACCACCGAAATTTGCTCCTACTTCCATGGAAGAAGATAAGATGTCGAAGCAAGAAAGAAAGGCCTTGAGAAGGGAGAAAAATACTTTACGACAAGCTGGTCAGAGTGCTTTTGTAAGAGAGCTGATGGATGATTTGGAGGGTAGACCTGAAGAGGTTAGTGCTACAATGCTTGTTGGTGTAACTGGTTATGAGTTTTGCTTGAATTATGGTTTTGGAATTTTATCCATCTTGATCTCAAATACAGATTAGAGAAATTGTTGGAACAGAAAGTGCAGAACTAAACAGATACAAGGCAAAGTGGCAGGAACGTGCACGGTGTGAAGAAGAGCTCTTTATTCGTGCACCTCTTACAAAGTTGGAGAAGAAGAGGGAGAAGCACTTAAAGAAATCAAGAAATGGGTATATGCATAATTCAAAACCAAAATTGGTTCTATAGATTTCTTTGATCTCTATTTTCTAGTGGACTGTAAAATTATTTGATATTTGACCGTTCTTAATTTGTGTACATCAGGTTGCTTGGTCTGACTGACAGTTTCTATGATGAGATTAAAAGTTTGCCCTTGGAAAGTGAAGAAACTGCTGATCCAATGGGAGACGCTAGCCGTGGAATAGGGAAACTTAAGAAGCGCAAGGTAAAATTTTCAATTTCGTTTAACTTCATTCTCTGGCTCTCTTCATAATTATTCTAAATTAAGTTGTGTTGTAGTTTATGCTCATGCTGGGCAGTATTACGATGTTGTTACTGTATGTATTGTTGAGTCTGCAATAAATATATGTCGAATTCCATATTTGGCACCTTTTATGCCCAGATGGTTGTTTTTTTCCTTTTTTTTTTTTTTCTTTTTTTTTCCCCCTAGTGTCCGTCGTATTTAAGCTGTTAGTTTGCTACTAGTTCCAAGTGCTATTCTCTGTTTTTCTTTTTAATGAAATCATACTATTTCAATTTCCTACTGAAGTGGATTTAATTGGAGTACTGATAATCTTGGGTCATTTGCAGAGGAAGTACTGAAGGATGAACTTCCGCCATGTAACAACTCTGAACACAGATTTTCCGTGCAGTCTAAACTAAATGCTCCTTGTTTTAGCTGGTCAGGTCTTTTTTGAGTGTCGAACCGTTGGTTGTTTTGTAACGCTTATAGCTGGTTAATTGAAACACCATAACTCTCCTTTTTGTTATTTATATTTTGCTTTAAGATAAAGAGACAATTTAGGATCGTTTTGGGTTATGTGCCGTCCTCGTTGAAAATTGAAGGATAGAATTGCTTTTCTTTTGCCCTCTTGAGGCCCTGACCTGACCAAAATAATTTCTTATATTCACAGCAAGGGTGAGTGTGAGAATAATATGGTCATTTTAGCATCGACTCATTGGGAAGAAGGTTTGAGGTTGCACCGTTGCAATGGGAAATTATTAATTGCAATAGATTGAAGCGTAGGGATAGACTGTACAATTTGAATTACCACCAGGATTATCCCATACCTATTGTTTACGGAGGTTTTGTCAACAATGAATTTAAGAAATTGTAAGATGTGGTGTGTGAAAATAGTTGATCAATCAAAGTAAGTAAAAGAGATCAGAATTTTATAGTGGTTCGGCCCTAAAAAAGATGAGTCTATGTCTACTGTTGTTCACTATTTTCTGAAGGATTACAAGAGTTTCGTTAAGTTTCTAGGAAGTAAAAATAATAAATCTCAAAAGTTCTCCCCGGAAGCCGAAGATCCCTCACAACAATATTGAACTACCTTTATATAGGTGAGGGTGGTTCAATGTTCTCAATTGTGAAAATAGGTAAGTGTATAATAAGAAAATACAATTTGAGTAACAATATAACTAGGTAATTTAAATGAGATGACTGGTTGATCTTGAAAGAGAAATTTTTGTTTCTTTTTTTTTTTGGTAGATTACCCGTTTGACGAAACTTGGTCTAGTATTCTTTTCATTCTGGTCCTACTTAACTCGTTTAGAGGAGGTCACTCTTTATTCGGAGGGAGGTCGCATTCGACTTATTCGGAAGATGTCGCACTTAACTTACTCACGTGACCTGACATGTTCTTTTAGTTGCTAACTTTTCTTTTCTGGCATTAACTAACATATAGGTTTTTAGACCGCATAACAATTGCCCCCCAGCTCCATTAGTTCTTTAGGACAAAATGGAGCTTCCTTCTATTGTAAGTGCGAGCTTTTAAATGCGACGTCATGACATTATCTTGAGATCTTTGAAGAGTCGTCAATTCTCAAATCACATTTTTTCAGAACCACGCGTACCTTCTCTTGACAGATGAAATCACATGTCACATTTTCTCAGCAAAACTCGAGGAGACTTTTCCGTTTTTTGAGCAGACACAATGATAGCGATGAAGCCAGCTGTTGTCTTAAATCGAGGCGTTTCAAATTTTGAAAAGATACCGATTTAATTTCGGAAAATCAACTCCTGCGTGAACTTCGGCCTTTGGATTTGAAAATTAAATACCTTGATCTACGGCTGTGATTTGATGACGCTCGACATATATATATATCGAAAAATTTTATCCGCCTCTTCTTCAAAACTCGAACCTTATTGCCTTGTTTCTCTCACTTTTGAAGTTCGAAGCGCTCATAAGGAAAATCCCCCCGGCGTCCTCTTTTGTTTCATAGCTCGCACAAATCCATCATCTTCTCCGACCAAGTTATCACAGCAATCTTTCAAACGACATCTCGATCTTTCAATCTTCGAAGAAAGGTTAGTATATATCCTCTCTCTCTCTTATTGTTCTTCGATTTTTCAGAAAATTCTCAGATTTTATTTCTAGAAATAGGGACAAATCGTAGAGCCTAAATACCCTAAACAAGAACTCATCCCACATTCGGATAGAATGAAAAATGGTAATTTTTCAGATCCGCTCCGTTAATTTAGAATAGAATATTTTTTTGATGATCGATAAACCCTATTAAGAATTTTAGGATCTGAATCCTTATTTTGTCAAAACCATAATCAGTCGAGTGACGAATTATCGAAGAACTGCTCGATCACTTTTTATGAATCTGTAGATCGATTAGAAAAAATCCAATGAGCAGCTTGATGATGCAATCCTAGGATGACTCCCAAAATTGCTCGCATATAGTGAAGATCCATGATGCTCGCATAGGGCTAAACCCTTCTATATTTCTTTTCAGATGTCTAGTAGTGAGGATTTTAGGGAAGGGAATGCATTCTCAGGAGAATCTTCCAATACCAGCGTTAGCTTTATGAATCTCGATGACTACCTTGAGCCAGAACCTAAAGTAGAGATAATCGGGGTCAGGCAAAATAGTCCTCGTATAGGCGACCTTCCTCCGGACCAATGGCCTCGGCATATTAGGGATGCCCTGCATTCGCAACGGGTTACCAATATATGGAGAGGGATTAGTCATGTACCAATATAAGGACGAGCTGCATAACGAACAGGCTTAGCAAGATCGTATCAAACTACAAGATTGCCATCCCTCTTCGCCTTTCTATGGAGTTCAATCGACCACACATACCACCTCGTGGAATTGCCTCATTCTCTGAAGTAGTTCTCAAATGCGGTGTCCACCTTCCACTTCATCCATACATAAAATCAATCGTCGATTACTATGGAGTCGTCCCTTTTCAACTAAGTCCAAACACATATAGATATATGGTAGGTCTGTACATACTATATCATAAATTAGGTTTAGAAACCCCCACTCCTAAAGACTTCGCTTCGTTCTACCAAGTGAAATTAAACCTGTCAGACTTCGGTTTATTCTATGCGAGCAAGTGGATGAACCAAGCCATAAAAACTATCTACGGAGTCTGCAACAACATGGGAAAATGGAAAAGTCAATTTTTCTACTTTGACTATGCGGATAACGGCTTCTTTCAGAACCCTGGTAGGTAACTTTCAGCTTATTGCCTTCTCTACATAAATATATTATTCTGATCGCATTTGTATGTCATCCAGATAACAGGGAACGACCAGGTCTCTCCAAAGAGCAGGTCGCAAGGGTGTATAAAATAATTAACCTTTCGATCGAAGAATTTGATTAGAAGAAGCTTGGGATGTCCAAGAACTTAGTTGCTTGCGGACTGCTTCCAAAGGGAGCCGCCTTTCCAGATTTTGCCCATCATCCAACCAAACCCTCGAGCTCGAAGAAGAAGCTAAGGAAGCAAAAGGATAAGAGTGCCTTGTCTTCCAAAACTAGGAAACGAAAAACACCTGCCACTCCTATAAACTCGGAACCATCATCTCCAGAAGCTGCATCGCTATCGATTTCTCAGCAACAAGAAGGTAGTTATTTTTCTCTTCTTTTTGTCGCATCGTACATCTTGTATGCTAACCAACCATCTGTATAGATATGGGAATCGGCAGCAGACTGTGAGCACCGCCTTCAACTCTGGGGTCGATGGCAAAGTCCAAGACACCAGATGGCACACCACTTTCGTTGAAAGGGAAAGAGAAGGTCGACACTTCAAAGAAACGAAAGGTCGCCTTTGAAGACATCCCAACAAGCTCGCCTCCTCCTCAGCCTCCACTATCTGTGAGCCAATCTGAGCTATCCAAGGAGATGACCATTTGTGATGAAGGACCGAGCCAGGTCGATAAAGACGAGGAGTTTTTCGCACTCATTCGCCAACTGCCAGAAAAAGCTGGTATGAGCGCGACCTTCGTCGACCGTTTTACCTCTGAGGATGGCTGGGAGAGGATGAAGCGACGACCAGTCAAGATCGCCTTCAACTCTACAATGAAGATGTTGGCGAATGTAAGTATCCTCTATCTTCACTCTTCAATGTACTTTTCTGGTATTAATGTGTTATATTTTCAGACTGCTGTAGCTGCTGTCCTGATGCATGATCCAATCCTTGAATGTTTGAAAAAAGCCGAAAAAGTCGAAGAAATAACCCAAGCATTCGAAGACTCGGAGAAAGCTCGCGATGAAGAGAGAAAAGCCTTCGAATAAGAGAGGCAGCAACTGCTCAAAGGTCTTATCAAGGAAAAGCTTGAAAAGAAGAAGCTTGAGGAGAAAATTAAAGAACTTGAGAAGATCATCTCCGAGCATCCGGATCACATGAAAGAGGCGACAACATAGGCGGCTCACAAGGCTATAGAAGAGTTCAAGGCTACTGAAGACAAGGGGCTCGAAGAAAAATTCAGTGACATCACCTCGTCGACCATAATATATAATATCTTCTGCGAGCATCTGGACTTCGACTTTTCCATCCTTGGTGAAGATGTGGTTGAGCTTGTCCTGAGTTGGAGAGAAGTGGATGCTACCAAAATTGGACATGGAGCGAGCACATCTGCATAGTTTTTTTTTTTTTTTTTTTTAATTTCAGAATAATGCGGGCTCGGTCCCCTTTTTGTTTGTAATACTTTGCTTACGTACAGGTGTGAGCTTTTATCAATAAATGGTTTATTCCTCTAAATGGACGGCTTGGTCCCCTTCTTGTTTGTAATACTTTGCTTGCATACGGGTGCGAGCTTTTATCAATAAATAGTTTATTCCTGCAAAATAATTAAAACACTGCATTGTAATATAAAGATGCATAATTTAACCAAGTAGTCAATCACTAGGTGACTGATTGGTATGTTATTGTGATTTGAATCCAACAAACTTAAAACGGGTTTTAAGTATTAGGATAGGTTAGGTCGCATAAGAAAACAGTAAGTATGAGTGATGCGAACTCAATACTATTTTTCAAAAGTTCCATGGCAAAATGTAATATAGCAATATATCACATCGAACAATGAACGTTTTGCTTAGTTATTTTGTTGTTCGAGGAGGAAAATTGCGTAATATGACATGCTATGGCATGAAGCGAGGAGAAAATCCTAAGATTTTCCTAAAGTTTTAGAAATTCAGCGGTGATCTATAAAATTCCAACCTCTAAATGGACGTTTGCATAGTCCCTTAGGAAGCAAGTAGGAGATAATATTCTGATCCCACTACCCTCCGAGTTTTATGGTGTTCGAAGACTGCCATAAAACTATAAAAGGTGAACTAAATTAAATGATCGATGAGGAGACATCCTTATTGATGATGACGAATGACGAATAACGAATGATGAATAACGAATGACGAACAACGAATGATGACCAACGAATGACGAATATAAGTAGTTATCTTTATTGACGAATGATGAATACAAGATGCCCCGCGAATGGCGAATACATGAAGATATACATGAAGATTTACTGATAATAGCAACAAAGTTGTTCTGCATTCCAAGCATGCTCGATCTTTTGTCCACTAGTGCGAGCTAACTTATATGTCCTAAGTCGAATAATGGTATCAATAACATATGGTCCTTCCCAAGAGGGTCCAAATATACCAGCACCGTACTCTTTATTATTAGGTAGAACCTGTCGAAGAACAAGATCACTAACTTCAAACCCTCGGCTTCTAACTTTAGAGTTATAATATCAAGCCATGCGCTGTTGATATGATGCGATCCGAAGCTGAGACTGCTCGCGCCTTTCTTCTAAAAGATCGATCTCAATCCTTATCAGCGCACTATTCTGATCTTGCTTATAGGTAGATCGTCGTAGAGAGCTCGCACGAATTTCTACTGGTACCATTGCTTCGTATCCATAAGCTAAAGAGAATGGACTCTCTCCAGTAGTGGTTCGTTGAGTGGTGCGATAAGCCCATAATACTTCAGGGAGTACTTCTGGCCAAGCTCCTTTGTGCTATTCCAGCTTTGTCTTTATGTTCTGTTTAAGTATCTTGTTTATAGCATCGACCTATCCATTGGCTTGTGGATGAACAACAACAGAGAAATTCTTCTTGATGCCTAAGTTGTCGCAGAAGTTACGGAACTCATCATAGTCAAATTGTTTCCTATTATCAGAAATTATGGTATGTAGTATACAATAATGGCAGATTATAGATTTTAAAACAAAATCTATCATCTTCTTTGCGGAAATGGTACTCAAGGCTTCAGCTTCTGTCCACTTGGTGAAATAATCGACTGCGACTACCGCATATTTTAATCCACTTCACGCCAATGGAAGCATTCCGATAATATCAATTCCCCACACTGCAAATGGCCATGGACTGGTCATTGGAGTTAGAGGAACAGGTGGCATTCTAGGAATAGTTGCAAATCGTTGACATTTGTCACACCTCTTAGCAAATTCTATTGTATCCTTTTTCATAGTTGGCCAAAAATACCCTTGTCTTAGAACTTTGATCGCAAGTGCCTGCCCCCTGGAATGGTTTCCACATATTCTTTCGTGAATTTCCCTCACAATTTAGTGGGCTTTTTCTTCATAAACACATAATAACAACGGTGAACTAAAACTTCTTCGATAAAGCTTCTCGTCATAGATGACATAGCGAGCTGCCTTCATTCGAAGTCACTTTGCATCGTCTTTGTTTTCAGGGAGGTCGCCATTTTGTATATACTTCATTATAGGATCCATCCACGATAGTTTCTTGTCAACCGGCATGGTTATTTAGGGCTCTACTTCGATACTTGGTTTTGCAAGAAATTCGACAGGGACCACTTTTAGTAATTCGGCATCTTTTGTTGAGGCGAGCTTAGCTAGAGCATCTGCCCGAGTATTTTTAATACGAGGAAGAAGTTGAATGTTATAGGCAGTAAATATTGAGAAGAGTCTTCGTACCTCCTTTAAATAAGCCATCATTTTTTCTCCTCTTGCTTGATAATCGCCGATCATTTGATAAACGACCAACTGGGAATCACTGTATACCTTAATCATTTCGACCTTCATTTCTCGTGCGAGCTTTAGCCCAGCTATCAGTGCTTCATATTCTGCCTCATTATTTGATGCTGAAAATTTGAAGCGAAGTGCACAATGAATATTGTGCCCTTCAGGATTGATTAGTACTAAGCCTGCATCGGCTCCATTCTTATTTGACGATCTATCAACGTAAAGTTTCCACAATTTTGATAAATCTGTAGTAGGTTTTTCGATTACTTCTATGGGAAGATTGACATTATATGTGAATTCTGCAATGAAATCTGCGAGAGCTTGCCCTTTAATCGCAGTGCAGGGTTGAAAATTGATGTCAAACTGACTCAACTCAATTGCCCACTTAAGTAGTTGTCCTGAAGCTTCAGGTTTTTGCAAAACCTACTTTAACGGAAAATTCGTGAAAACTTTGATGGAGTGTGTATGAAAATAAGGTCGAAGCTTCCTGGATGCGACGATGAGTGCTAATGCCAACTTCTCCATCTCTGGATATCTTGCTTCGGCATCGAGCAATCTTTTACTTATATAGTATACAGGTCGCTGTATCTTTTCTTCTTCTCGAATTAACGCAGCACTTGTCGCATATTTGGAAACAGTGAGGTATAAATACAATTCTTCCCTCGGGTTTGGCTTCGACAAGAGTGGAGGAGAACCTAAGTGTGCTTTCAATTCTCGAAATGCCTGCTCGCATTCTTCCGTCCACTCGAACCTCTTCGAACCCTTCAGTACTTCGAAGAATGGTTGGCACTTATCAGTTGACTTGGATTCAAATCGACTTAATGCAGCCACTCTTCTCGCTAGGCTTTGAACGTCTTTGGGTTTTCGGGGGGATTGCATATCGATTAGTGCTTGTATCTCCTGGGGATTAGCTTCGATTCCTCGCTGGTTGACCATGAACCCCAGATCCT
>JXTB01000503.1:25815-43763 GCA_002914805.1 Parasponia andersonii | reverse complement strand
GAAATACCATCGAAAACACGTCGAATTTCGCGTGATTTTCCGGTACTATTTTCAGCCATACTCATCGAAATATGATCGAAAATTTAGACCAGCTAATCGAAAATGCATCGAAAAAATGTCGGAATGAAGTCAAAAATTTCTAAATCGTCTTCTACTACAAATGCTCTAAATTAAAAAAAAATAAAACCCTCAAATCATATTTTGCTTACCTTCTTTTGGGGACTCATTTTTCTCAACGTAATCCTAAACAATGATAGAGATTTACGATAGACGGCACGACGAATTTTCGTCTTTCTCGGTTAACGACGCGATGGTTCTTGGCTCTTCAGAGAAGGAGACGAAAGAGAGAGTTAGAGAGAGAGAGAGAAATGAGGAGTTTAAGGGGAAGAGGCATATTTTCTCTTAGGTATTAGTAAGGGTATTTTCGTCCGCAAGCATATTTTTTAAATATTTTTTAATTTGTGCATATGGGCCAAAATAAGGGTATTACGGAACATATTTAACCTAATTTCTCATTTGTATGTATAGTTGGATTGTTGTATTGGATTGTAGTTTGAACTCTTTTTAACCTGTTTGGTTGCTGAGAAAATAGGGTGATGGAGAGAAATTTCATCGTAATTAGTTTATTTATTATTCTTTTTGTATATGATGAAATACCCATTATTCTTTTTTTTTTGTTGAATAGGAAACGAACAAACTATTTGCTCTGTTGTTCTCTTTCTCTTAAATAATTGATGTCTTGGTCTTATTGATTCACTTTCCCTCTTAGTTTTTGGAGAAGAAGCATTGTTCTCAAATAATTCACTGCGAATTAATTTTGCTAAATTCTTAGTTGCCAAACGTTGTTTTCTACTTCCCCTATTGTGGGTGCTTATTATTTGATTGAAATAGTTGTATCCTAGAATTGAGTTAAGGTTCAATACTTGTATTGTACTTGTATTGTTTTTACTTTTTGTTTAATTTGTTCTTTGAAATGTTCAAAACCCTGTATTTTTTTTTTGGGAGGGGAGTGTTTAGAATACAACTTTATTGCAATTACAGATATTTTAACTGATTAGTTCCTTTTTTTAGTCTAAAAAAATATTGTTTTCATTCAAATATGTTGATCAATTTCTGTATCTATAATGTTTTTGTTTTGTATCTATATTGGGTCACAGGAACCTTGTGTATTATAAGGAAGTAGTATTTATAAACAGATCAAATGGACTCAGAGTGAAATAACCAAAATGCTAGAGCTTATTCAGTGCATGTTATTTCTCTCTTTTTTCATTTCGCTTTATATTTTTATATTTTATATGTAGAGAGAAAGAAATAGAGAGAGATGGCTCTGACATAGATCAGATGTTGTATGCATATGATGGATGGATGCATGATGTGCAGCCTTTTTGATCTATCTAGTTTAGATCATTACATGAGATCAGATAAAGATGTTGGTCTTGAGAAGAAGGTTGTAGCTGGTTTCAGTCTCAGAATATGCTTGGCATATGATAATGCTATTAGTGAGTGACAAGGAAAAAAGGAAAAAGAACAACAGAACATATGCGAGTTCCTTAAATTTTAGAATATATTAAGTAAAATGATAAATGAGGAGCGGAGGGATATTTCTGGGACTTTCCCAACCACATAACATGAACGCATGACCTGTCCAACATGTCCTGTAACTGCAACTGCAAGTGCTTCAAAAAGAATATAGGCCGCTTTGTTGTTCTACTTGTTTTTGTTTCTAATAAAGTAAAACAAACATATCTCAATGATTACAGAGAACCTGATTCTGATATTTAATTCAAAAGATTAAAGATTAGGAGAAACTTATTAGCACAAATGACTTCCTAATATCGAGTATCTCTTGTTAACTGATGTACATGCACTTGGATTAGTAACAGTTGTTTCACACTTGTATTATTTAGTATTTCTCTTTTTGTTTTAAAACTTCATAACATGTGTTTCTCTTTTTGTTTTAACAGGTACAAAGACAAAGATATCTTCATCATCGCAGGTACTCTAAATACCATTTTTAGTTTACTTTGGGAGTTAATCGAGTTAGAACTTTTCAGAATATATCATAATAGAGTTAGTACTTTGGGAGTTAACAGTTGTTTTGATTATTTAGAATATATCATAATAGAGTTAGTTTCTTGATTTTAGGAGACACAATTACTATGGCACCTTGACGAGTATGACAATGTGGCTCAATGGCCATCTAAGGTAGAGAGCTATTTCATGGCCATCTAATTTAGGAAAAAAAGAAACTGTTTTCAAAAATTCTCAACCAAACATAAATTCCTTGTTTTTGAATTCAAAACCTAATTCAAAAACACTTGTACCAAACGAATTTTCAGATTTTCAAAATTTTGAGTACAACCCTTGTTTTTAGATAGGATCTACTTTTTGAAAACTTTGTTTTCAAATCCTCTACCAAACGGTCCTAAGCAATCCATTTGTTTTTTTTTTTTTTGTTTGAACAAAACAAAATACTATGCATCACAGTTGGCGAAAAGAATGTCTTAATGCTAAATTAATTGATACTCATGAGAATTATTTCTCACCTATATATAAGGGTAGTAATGCTTTTAGGGTTTTTGACATGATTGGCCCTTATGCTTTTCGTGATTAGCAAGATAGTCCTTGCGTTATTATTTTTGGTAATTAAATCCCTAAATTTAAAATATTTTGACAATTGAGCCTTTTTCGTGATTAATTGTTAAAATATTAGATAGAATTAAGCATTTTTAAGTCACATACAAAGTTTTCTAATGTTAAAATCAATATTTTACTGATATTAGTTAGAATTAGAAAGAAGATAGCTGAAAATTAACAATATAATATAAAAAATTAAAAAAATAGAAATTATCAAAAATTTAAAACTTCTCTTAAAATTTCTTTCTATTTCCCCTTTCAAGCTAATTAATATTAGTGAAATACTAATTATTTCGCTTAAACATGTTCAATTTCATGAAAATTTTAATATCAATAAATAAAAAGGACTTAATTGCCAAAACTTTTAAAACTTAAAGACTTAATTACCAAAAAAATTAAGTTAGAGAGCATTTTGCCAATATGCGAATAACATAGGGACCAAATATGATAAAAACCCATGTTTTTATCCCACTTTAGAATTATTAAGAGAGCTGTTTGAAAAGGGGGCTTTCGCTATTAGTAGTTCCTCAATTAATATAGTTGTGATTTTTTATCATTAGTTTTCTATAAGCAAATTTGTCCACGAGGACCGTGATTTTTTCTATTTGGTGGCAGAAATGACACAATATTAAAGTTTTACAAGGAAAGCTTACATGTGCTTCTCACATAGAACAACCAATGCGTTTCAAAAGCTTGCTACCACTCTAAGACCATTCCAAATCCAATCTTCTCCAAAAGCTATCTTAAATTATGACAGCCTCGTCGATGCCCGTCTCGTCAAAACGGGGTTTGATCCCAACACATCTCGCTCGAACTTCAAAGTCATGGATTTTCTCCGCAGGGGTGATTTATCTCACGCACGTAACCTGTTTGATCAAATGCCTCACAAGAATGCCATCACCACCAACCTCATTATTTCCAGTTACGTGAAACAAGGAGATATTTATACCGCTAGAAAGTTGTTTGATACTATGCTCCAACGAACGGCTGTTACGTGGACGATACTTATTGGTGGATACTCGCAGCGTAATGAATTTTCAGAAGGCTTTAAGCTTTTTGCCGAGATGCAAAGGTCGGGAACGCGGCCAGATTATGTGACTTTTGTGACTCTCTTATCTGGATGCGCTGAGTTGAACGATGCCAATGAAGTTGTCCAAGTTCATGCCTGTATTGTTAAACTTGGATGCGATTCGGTACTCATGGTTCGCAATTCCTTGATTGACTCCTACTGCAAAACTCATTACCTTGACTTGGCTCGTCGGATGTTTGAGGAAATGCCTAAGAGAGATTCCGTGACGTTCAATGCATTAATAACAGGCTACTCCAAAGATGGGCTAAGTGAAGAAGCAATTCAGTTCTTTTTGGAAATGCAAAATTTGGGTTACAAGCCTTCAGATTTCACTTTTGCAGCAGTGTTATGCGCTGTTATTGGTTTGGATGATTTAAAGTTTGGGCAACAAGTTCATGGTTGTGTAGTGAAGACTAATTTTGTGTGGAATGTGTTTGTGGGCAATGCGTTGCTCGATTTTTACTCCAAACTTGATTGTCCGATTGAAGCGAGGAAACTTTTTGATGAAATGCCAAAGTTGGACAGTGTTTCTTATAACATAATGATCACGGGGCATGTGTGGAATGGGCAGTTTAAGGAATGTCTTGATCTATTCCGTCTGTTACAGTTTTCCAAATTTGATAGAAGGCAATTTCCTTTTGCCACCATGTTGAGCATGGCAGCAGTTACTTCAAACTTGGAAATGGGCAAGCAAATCCATTCCCAGACCATCATGACAACAGCTGATTCGGAAATTTCCGTTGCGAATGCTTTGGTTGACATGTATGCTAAATGTAACAGGTTTAAGGAGGCCAAAGCAATATTTTCTGATTTGAGCTACAGAAGTCAAATTCCATGGACTGCCTTGATCTCCGCTTACGTTCAAAATGGGCTACATGAAGAAGGCCTAGAAATGTTTAATGACATGCGAAGAGCAAATGTTAGTGCTGACCAGGCCACTTTTGCTAGTATCTTAAGAGCCACTGCAAATTTGGCATCACTCTCGCTTGGAAGACAGTTACACTCACCTTTACTCAAATCAGGATTCATGTCCAATGTATTCTCTGGAAGTGCCCTTCTAGATATGTATGCAAAATGTGGATCCATGAAAGATGCGCTCCAAACATTTCAAGAGATGCCCAAGAGGAATTTAGTCTCTTGGAATGCTTTGATATCAGCTTATGCACAAAATGGGGATGGTAAGGGCACTTTTAAAACATTTGAACAGATGGTTCAATCAGGTTTTGTACCAGACTCGGTCAGCTTTCTTAGTGTTCTAACTGCCTGCAGCCACTGTGGGCTTGTAGAAGAAGGATTTAAATATTTTGACTCCATGACTTGTTTGTATAAACTTGTTCCAAAGAGAGAACACTATGCATCAATGATTGATGTGTTGTGTCGAAGTGGACGGTTTGATGAAGCAGAAAAGTTGATGGCTCAAATGCCTTTTGAGCCTGATGAGATCATCTGGTCATCAATTCTAAATGCATGCCGAATTCATAAGAATCAAGAATTGGCAACTAAAGCAGCAAACCAACTCTTCAATATGGTGGAGCTAAGAGATGCTGCTCCTTATGTAAGCATGTCAAATATTTATGCGGCTGCAGGTAAGTGGGACAGTGTTGGGAAAGTGAAGAAAGCCATGAGGGAGAGAGGGGTCAGAAAGATTACAGCACACAGTTGGGTTGAAATTAAACATAAAATTCATGTCTTTACGGCAAATGATAAGAGCCACCCACAGATGGGTGAGATTAGAGGAAAGATTGATGTTTTAGCTAATCAGATGGGAAAGGAAGGATATAAACCGGACACAAGCTGCACACTACAGAACGAAGAAGAGGAAATCAAAGCAGAGTCCCTAAAGTATCACAGCGAACGCCTAGCAATTGCTTATGCGCTGATTAGTACGCCAGTGGGGACGCCCATTGTGGTGATGAAGAACTTAAGAGCTTGCACAGACTGCCATACTGCAATTAAGTTCATCTCAAAGATTGTTGAGAGAGAGATTACAGTCAGGGATTCAAGCAGGTTCCATCGTTTTAGAGATGGGTTTTGCTCATGTGGAGACTATTGGTGATTTATCTTTGTTTTTTTTTTTTTTTTTTGGGAAAATATGGTGATTTATCTTTTAACGGTTGGATTCCCACCAAGAAGGGAACGCTTGGTTATTAAGCTCCACAGAAGATGCTGTAAAATTCAAGCGCATTGATATGGACAATATGAATTCAGATTTTAACAAAAAGTAATGATTCTTTCTGTGTTGCTCATGAAAATAGTTCTTTTGTGTGTGTGTGGATGTGTGGAATTTAGTGAGAGTAATGGTCAGTTTTTGTGTTACTAATGAAACTAGTATTTTTTAGGATTGTTCAGTGTTCTAATACTGTTAACACAAACGATAAACTGGAAAAATAGGGGTTCTGTTTATTGGTCTTGCACATACAGATAGCAACTTTAAATTAATTTGTGCATCACAGTCACGTCACATATCCATGTTTGTTTGAGCTGGATAATATTTGTTGCTTTAGTAACGTTGCTTTTCTTCTATTAACAGTTGTTTATAGCATGATTGTGTCAGTGGTGCAGGTGCAGTCTTTTTTTATAATTATACATGATATCATTATTAGCTACTGATAACTTGAATATTTGCATTCAATTGCTAAGGGTGACAACGTTCATGCATCATTTGCGACATTCCCCACCCCACCCCAGGAGATACTGAGAGATGTTAGTTTGTGGTTTGATGTTATGATTCTTCAAATCAAGGGAAAAAAGAAAGTGATAAAAGGCTAGTATGAGATCCAGCTTTTTCCTTTTACATATCTTTAGTATTGCTATGTTTCATTACATATGAACTTATCAATTACTATTCTGATCTTTTGCAGGCTGCTAAGCCTTTCTTGTGCATCAATCATCATCAAAGTAGAGATGTATAAATCATCAATCATCATCATCATCAATCATCTTTAGTATTGCTATGTTTCATTACATATGAACTTATCAATTACTATTCTGATCTTTTGCAGGCTGCTAAGCCTTTCTTGTGCATCAATCATCATCAAAGTAGAGATGTATAAATTTCATAATAAAAAAAAGCATAATCTTTCATCAAAGTAGAGATGTGGCCATTGCTAAAACTGGTTCTTGAGTTGACTATGGACGGAGACGTTATTACTATATTGTAATCTTTCATTAGATTTTCTTGTGTATTTATATATATATATATAGTTTGGAGTATTCGGTGATGGGTTTTCACTATTGGATTACATTCTTCCCTTTTGTCAACAATTTTTATTTCATTTTTATTTTTTTAATGGGTGTGGTTTCTCGTTCTGTTTTTGGTTCTCAGTCCTCAAATTTTCGTTCAACTTCTCTCTTTTTGTAGTTGTTTTTCATAGTAGGGAGCAAAAGAAGGGTTGTCAATTGCTATTAACAATTTCTCTTTCTTTGTCTTGATTTTTGTTTAGTCTTCTCTTCTATTAACTATATTCAATTTTGGCAAATTGTGGGTTGTGTTTAATATACTATGATTCTCATTTACTACTATTTTATAGGCTGTACATTACAAAAGTGCTATTGGGTTCTCCAAGAGATTTCTATGTCCAGACTGATACTGGTAGTGTTGTTTTGTGGGTCAGTTGCGGTTCCTGCAATGGTTGCCCTCAGACTAGTTTGATTCCCAGTAATATCAGAACTTCCCCTTACTCTTATATTATCCATTGTCTTACGTTTTTCATGACTGAATTTGTGAAACAACAGGAAACATTTTCTGTTTCATATCTTGATATGAGTTTGCTTTGTTGTCTTACCAGATTCAGCTCAGTTTCTTCGTTCCTAAATTTTTTTTCTTTAAGCTATCTTTCTTTCATTTTTTAGCAGCCGTTGGATAAAAAGAGATCATTTGTATCTCACATTTTTTTCCCCTTCTAATAATTACTCATATAAATATGTTGAGAATTTTAGGAACGTTTATATGTATAAATATTGAAAGTGGTCTATGACACACTTCACATATACAGACTATATCACTCTGGGATAAGTTTATTTCTGCTATTTTTTATTTCCATTATTTTTTTTTTTTATAATTTGAAACAAAATAGAAGAAAATGATTTTCTTCTTATGAATTAGATTTTGAATGAAAATAGGTGGAGTTATCCTAAAACAAAAATACCTATCGAGAATTCAATATATGCATATGGTACTCCAGTTCAATCGAATCCAGAATATATATATATATATATATATATATTTAGGTCGTCAATTCAGTAGATATTTTTTTTTACCTATGTAAAGATATATTTTTTTAATTGTTAGATTATTATCTAATAATGATCTAACGACTATAATGATATACATGAAAAAACGTATAATGATATTTATCTCTCTTCTTTTTTACTATTAAAAAATATGTATGATAAATTTTAATTGGTCAAAGTGATATTTATGTATAATATTTATGTATAATTTTTTTAAAAATACCTATTAGATTGATGCTAATATTTATATATGCCTATATATATATACATACGAGTAGACCCAAGATTTCAATTGGGGGACAATAGGTAATTTTCTTGAAACAAATAAAACTATATAAAACGTACAAATAATTTGTTTTTTTTACAAATTTGTTATTACATAGATTACAATTGCATTCAACGATTTTTCATATTTTGAAGTCGTTACATAATAATTTTATTATCAATATTATAAAAAGAACTATACTGAAATTAGTGTCCGACCTTTGTTTTGAACTGAATTGTACAAAGTTTATTTTCAAGGTCCATCATAAATTAAAACTAGTACTTAAGTTTCTAGGTACGAGCCTTTGAATTTAGACAATATAAACATGATGAAATTAGTCAGTGGCACTTTGGTATTAGTTTATTTGCAATTTTTTTTTTCCTTACGAAGAATAATTATGAGACTAATATCTTTCTTTAAAGGGATAATTATATTTTTATACCTTGTATTTTAATAAATTATTCAGTTTGTATCTTGTGTTTTAATTATTATCAACATTAACTTTCAAATCTAGATTTTGTGACAAATTTATTCATACTCTGAGTCAAAAACTAATTTTGACCTAAATGTTTACTAAAGTACTCTTTAAAGTTTAAATATATATTTGAAATAGAAAGGTGAAATTTAAAATTTTTCTAAAATTAATAAATGTATTTATAAATACTATTTAATATTTATAGATTTTTGATTTTTCAAATTATTTTTTAATGTTTATTTGTAAATATTAATTTTAATTAGTATTAAATTTAAATTTAGTATTAAAACATATATTCTTAAACTATAAATGGGTGTTTTGGAAAGGTCAATAGTCAAAATTGGTATTTGACCAAAACATGATATAAATTTGTTACAAATTTTAAATATGAATGTTAATTTTGATAATAACCAAAACACAAAGTATAAATTGAACTAATAGTGAAAATACAATGTATAAAAATATAATTAAGCCTTCTTTAAATTGCTATCCATGAAAATATCACAATAAATATTTAGATTTGAGGTCTAAATTATGTCTTAAAATTTAGGAAAATTAAAGTGCATGTCCTCTTTTACACTTGGTTTTAATAAATGTACATTTGTATTTTTTTTATAGTTATGTATTTTTAGAATTGGTATATATATATATATATTTATATACCAACTTTAGTTCATGTGTTGAGTATATTCATTTTTATACTAGGTATATGGTACTTTAACTTTTGGTATATACATTGATATATTATCATTTTGCTACAATATTTGAAAAACAGACATTTACTATAAGGTTATGTTTGGCAGGAGGAAAATAGAAAGAAAAAAAAAGGTAGAAGGAAAAAAGAGAGGGGAAATAGAAAAATGAGTTATTTGGTAGGAAGTAAAAGGGAGCGGAAAAGAAAAGTGGAGGGAAAAAAAAATGAGATAGAGCCCACAAAATTTTTCCCCTTCAAATTGGGAAGAAAAGGGGAGGGAAAAAGAATTTGGTTAATAAAAAAGGTAAACTTACTAAATTACCTTTGCATACTAATTTTTAAAATCATTATATTGAGGGTAAATTAGTCATTTTAAAATAAACTAATTTTCTTTCCTTCTTACATACCAAATAACTATAAAGGAAAAATCATTTCTTTTCTTCTTACACATTTTTTTTTTCTTCCCGATTTTTCTTTCCCTTTTTATTTTCTTTTAGAAAAGCCAAAAAATTGGTCATTTTGCTTTAAGATCCTAAAATTTGTGAGTTTTAGGGAGACGTATTATGTTAAAATTAAAATTTTAGTGTCATGTCTACAAATATAAAACTTCTGTGGAGGGGTAAATACAATTTGTAATCAAATTTACTAGGAAAAAATATATTAAAATAATAACTGGGATCTTATAACACAATGATTGAATTTTGGGCTCTCTTTACTTAAATGTTTGTTTTCAAATGTTGTAGTAAAATGGTTGGTATATTAGTTTATATCAAGTATAAAATATGGTGTATACTGAAGACTAAACGTTAGTGTATAATGGATAGATATACTAAGAGAAAAATACACATACTAAGCTATCGGGGAAAAATGAACATTTACTGAAACATGAACATTTATTAAATAAAGTCCAAAAATAGGACAAACTCTAATTTCCCTAAAAGTTGAGGGTGCATTTGCTCCCTCGCCGCTATGTGCTCCGCCATTGAATATTGTCTAGTTATTATTGTTAACGCGAAATTGGAGAAAATTAATATTTTTTTGGCCTTTGGACGGCCATTTTCCAACAAGATAACAAAACAAGACGTCCTAAAACAACTGTAGTTACACTGCGGCAACAAAATTAAACATTGTAGTATCCATATACTCCATAGGCCTGCATAAAGAGTCCAAAACTTCATTGTGTTCAAACTTAATTGGCTCATATTCATTCATGACCATACTATAAATACCGAGCTATCTTCGTTTCATAAAATCACAAAACATCAATTACCAAATAGATCTCGAAACTTTTAGGGAAAAAAAAAAAAGGAAAAAAAACATTTCGTATTCAAATTCTTACCATGGCTTCAAAGACTCCTTCACTTCTAATTATCTTCTCATTTGCGCTTCTCCAAATGACAATGGCTGCTGACCCAGACATCCTTACAGACTTCATAGTTCCCGCAAACGCAACCCAAGGCGTCGACGGAAACTTCTTCACGTTCACCGGCTTGAGAGCCTTGTTCGGTGCGGACCCGCCCACAACCTTCAAGGTCTCCAAAGTAAGCATGGCTGAGTTCCCGGCCCTCAACGGGCAAAGCGTTGGCTATGCCGTTCTTCAGTACCCGGCGGGGACCACCAACCCGCCGCACACTCATCCTCGCTCCGCCGAGCTTCTCTTTGTCATCGACGGTACTTTAGATGTTGGTTTCGTTGACACGACCAATAAGCTCTACACGCAATCGCTGCAAACCGGCGACATTTTTGTGTTTCCGAAGGGGTTGGTGCACTTCCAGTACAATGCCGATCCACAGAATTCCGCGGTGGCGATATCGGCGTTCGGGAGTGCGAATGCCGGGACGGTGTCGCTTCCAAACACTTTGTTCGTCACTGGTATTGATGACAATGTGTTGGCTATCTCTTTCAAGACTGATGTTGCCACCATTCAGAAGCTCAAGGCTGGTCTGGCTCCCAGGGCCTAAGGGTACATGAGACGAATTTCATTATTAGTAGTAGTTTAAATAACATCTCATCCATCCTTGTGGGAGCATATGTTTGTTTTTTTATTTATTTATTTTTGTTGTTGTTGTTGTTGTTACTATTCATGGTCGAAAAATTTTCATTGTAAAGTGTCCGGATGTGTCTGTCACATTTATTGTCTCTTGATATCATCTCACTTCGTAATCTTAATTAGCTCAAAATATTTTCGATTTCCTTTTGACAGATTGGAGAATGAATACATTATCAAGTAGATTGTGAGAGTTAATTCATGTGGGATTAATCTATATATATATATATATATCTTTATATATGATGCAAAAATCACTTTGATATTACGTGCGGAAATATTTATAACGGTGCCGGATTCTCAATTTGCACCAGTTCAGGATTCACCAAGGAGGTCTCACGATACTCTGAATTGAATGAATTCCTCTACACTCATAGTGAATGGTATTATTACTATACCACAGCTCAAGAGCACTCATAGCATACTAGGAAGAGAGAGCAGAGAGATGTTTTCTTTTTAGACTGATTGTTCACACATTATTCCCTCTGACTTAGATGAGGGGCTAATTTTCTCTTAATGAAGGCATAAGGGAAAATCTCGTTTGACTCGTATTTCCACTTCAACCTATAAGGATAATTGATATCATTTGACAGTCATTAATGTTGCAACATTCTGATACTATAATGCAATGTTCTCATTAAATTATTATACCTCTTTTTTCACGTTTATTTTTTATAAACTTATTATGCAAAAGGGTTAGATCACGTTCCCACCAGGGGTGACCCATTAGGAAAATTCCAACTTCTTCCACTTGCATATAGTGGGTGCATCTCTCTTATTATCATCGTTCGTCTAATCGTTCCATTCATACTTGACAAATGAGTTGTGCGATCGTCGGGCTACATATAAAATAAATTTTGTGAGAATTATACCAAATCTTTTTAGGACCAACGTAAAAGTATCTTGTTATACTTCAGACCAACTCAGTTAAATCAGATCGAGCACCCTGAAGCCTTTAGTGTCATATAAACTCAGTAAGTGATGTTCAAGATTTATTAATCTCTCAAGCATTTACAATTGAATTCACAAATCCAGTTACAACAAAACTCCCCAGAGCAAATGCAAAGCCATTGATGTAACTCAAAGTTATCTTCCTTTTGCCCTCATGTTAGTCAACTTTGATATAGCTCCTTACGTAATCATGTCCCTAGATAGTCATGCTATAATCATAGGAAACATGCTAAAGTGCAGGCACTATATCTCTATCTCATGACATAGTCAAAAGTCACATAGGGTACATAGTGTTGGAGCGATTTTCACCAGCTGTCCACGTATGCTTGCTGTCCCAAAATATTTTTGACTTCAGGTAAGATCGGAGAAGCGGGAGAGACCACCTGCAAAGACTTTCTAATGCTTAAGTCAGTTGTTTATCTTTGATTCAGGGTAGCAAAGATTTAGTTTTTCTCTGTATGAGTATATCTTTGTCTCTTACTCATAAACTTTTAAATATTTCCTTTTGTATGTGTACATGCCTTTATTTTCGGGGATGCATGGCTCATAAATATAGTCTTGGAACTGTGAACCTCATGGTTCTCAATCCCAGGACCGAGTACCTTTTCTCATCAGGACTTACTCCAGAGATCACGAGCCGAGATTACCGTGATTCTCCCTGCATCACCGTAGCCTAGTTTCCGCCGTCCCCTATGGATCGAGCCTGTCAGGGGCAAGACTTTGACAAACCGCCGTTCTGTTAGGATGGTTTGCCCAATGCACGCACCTACTCAGGATCGCATTAAATGCTCTGTCTGGGTCTGGAGCTGTGAGTCGCTTCCCACTGTACTCTGGTGGAAGACCCTTGAGGCTCCCGACCCTCAGCTGTCGAGGTAAGAATCGGACTGGGCCGAGTCCATCCAGGGTCAAGGATGGGCTCGGCCCTAGCCTCGGATAGCCCATGGGCCTATGCGGTACCACGTGCGACTCGCGTGGCTTTTAATTGGTCACTCTGGACACGTGTCAGACGGTGTGCCCCATTTATAACCTATTCTGCCACTTAATCGTCCATGTGGTATATGCTTTGGGAACGGGTCCCATAACTACCCTATTTCCCTATTTGATGGATTCGTATCCATCAAGTGGGGAAATCGTTTCTCCGTTCCTCCAATTTGAGGGATACACGTGGCTCCCCAATTGCCGACGTGGAGGCACGCCATCCCGTGTCACAAGTTTTTCAAATTTTGAAATTCTGACGCTTCCGTCTTTCTTGCCCTGCCCTTCTCCAGGAAAAACTCTTCGGCTCCCCCTCTATAAAAGCCGCATTTACGTCATTTCTTACTTTACCAAAATCTCCAAGTATTTCAGCTTTCTCAAATCTTAGGATTTCCGCATCTCCTTTTTCCCAGAACCTTTCATCTTCTTCGACCGCATCTAACACGATGGCCCTGGATCTGAGTCAGAAACTCTGCCCCGTCACGGATTCTGAATTAGGGTCATTGAGGAGGCAGCTCTGCTTCCCCGGCAGAGTCACTTTAGAGAGGGTCGACGGCCCAGCGGACTGGTACCTTTACCCCTCTGCTCCAGAAGGCTCCATCGTTCTAGGGAGGTGGCATCTGGAGTGGTTATGATTTCCTCTCCCTCCCTTGGTCCACCAGTTCGTTAGCCTCATGGGGATTCATCTGATGCAGCTCAATGCTAACGGAATCATGATCCTGATCGGGCTTTCTGCTTGTCCGTCCTCTTCAACACGATATTGACCTGGAAATGGTTTTCTATACTTATAAGCTTATCCTCATCCCCAAAAGGGGCTCTTTCCCCACTTTCTATCTCCAGCCGCTCCCGAGGCACCACATCTTCTAGGGCTTGCCGAGGTCGGACAAGCAGTGAGACTCTCATTCCAGGATATATGCCGTCGGAGGGGCGTGGTGCTCTCCCTGGGTGAACGGAGAGCATTTTCAAATCCCCTCGTCCTTTCTGCAAGGTAAATACTGGGTCATGAATTTTGGGTCCGTGAATATTTCGTCCGTTTTTACTCATGACGTTTTGCTTTGCGCAGCCTCTGCGGAGGAGAACAAGTTCGAGCCTCGACTGTCGGTGGGTCGGCTTCAGGAGCTAGAGGGAATCATCCTCTTCGGATCGTCCGGGGATTGCCGAAACATCCAGGCTATCCTGAATCCCTAGGTAATGAACATGATGCTAAGGATGGTCTCATACCTCTTCTTCCCACTAGACACGTGGGTCATCACTAAGCACCTCCGGAGCCAGCTTGACGCCTCTGCCCTGAACCGATTCTGTCGGGATGAGCAAAGTCGCATCGCCATGGTGGGCCATCAGATCACAGCCTCGAGCTAGCTGGCGGGTCCCAATGAATTGGTGGCGTCGACTAGTCACGAGCTCGAAGAGGCGGTGAAGCTCGTGGCTGAGGAGTGTGCTAGGTTCTGCAGGGAGGAGACCGTCGACCCTAAGAGGGCTAAGGGTGAGTTCATTTTTGTATCTTTGGGCTCCATCGGTCAAGTCATGGCTACGTTTTAACTATGTTGTTTGCCATTGTAGGTTCGGACGGACCCCTCCTCGGTCAAAGGGAAGACCACCGTGCACAAGGCTCGCCCCAAGGTCCCCACTGGTCGGTGCTTAGTGGTGTCCTCGGAGGACGAGGTCTCTGGAGTTGTCATCCCAAGAACAGGTTCAGATGACGACCATGAGGGTTTGTTCGTGACCGGGGATGAAACACTGGTAGTGCCAACTCCCGAGGCGGGCAGGCTCGTAATCTGGGAGGCGCCGGCCATGAAGGGGGCACCTTCGAGCCTGCTCGATGAGCCTTCTGCACTGACCTCTTCTGCCCCCAGCTCTGGCTCGAAGGCGGGAATGGGGTCCGGTGCCGCCCGTTCCCATGGAGAGATTGCTGAGCTCAGTGGAGGGGCTCCGAGGTTGAAATCTCGGCTGTCTTCCCCTCCCCCTGTCCCGATGAAGCGGGGTCGCGAGGCCAACTTATCCTCCGGGAAGGAAAGCCTGGTGGGGAAGAGGGGGAGAACTGCCCTCTCTTCTGGCAGTGAAGACGACGGGGCCACATGACCCTCATGAGGAGGAGAAGGTCTGCACATGGTGGCCCATCAGGAGGGGTTGGTCAAGACTAGACCGAAAAATCACGTTTAGACGGGGCTCCAAGGGGGGCGGTAGCCGAAACCGCTGATGTAATGGCAGTCACTGCGACCTCTTCCGCTGAGGATGCGCCACCCCCTACTGTCGCCGAACGCATGCTCAGCGACGCCCTGCCTCCTACCGTCTTGAACTCTATTGCCTCGGAAGCGTCGGAAGAAGCCACTGGAGTTCATCCGGTGGAGGGACAGGGCATCCTCACAGTCGGTGGGTCGGAGCCGCGTTCCTCAGACATGGGCAATGCCCAGGGAAAGGGTCCGGCTACGGAGTTCGAGCTGGAGGTGCTTTCCCTAGAGAACGTTGAGGTCGTCGCTAACCGCAGCATTGTGCAGGTCTGGCTCGTCTGGCCGCCACTCCCATATTTTTCGGCATCCATGCTGAACGCTGACCTTGTTTTCTTGTATTCTGCAGCTAGCCGCCGTTCAGTCTTTCTACTCCTCTCGAATCAGGGAGCTGACCATGGAGCTTAATGCCTGAGCTGCGATGACCGAGCAGAGCAAGGTCGCCCTTGCTGCGTTGAGGGCAGACTTCGACTTGTATCGGAGCTTGGATGAGGCTAGGGTCTGTAGTGCGGTGGCATATGCTTTGAGTGTCGAAGGGGTCCAGCGTGAGGAGCTGGCCGCCAGGTTAGCCGAAGCTGAGGCTGATAGGTTGGCTCAAGCTGAGGCCACTAGGCTGGCCTAAACTGAGCTCGGGGTCAAAGAGCAGGGGCTGCAGAATGTAGGGGCGGTGATGGGGCTAGCTTTCATCGCTCGCGACAGAGCCATCGATGATGCCAAAGAGGCGAGGAAAGCCAAGGTGAAATCCAAACTGGAAGCCCATCCCCTGCAGCACAGACTCGACTAGTCCAATGAGGTAAACCGACATCTTTGCTTGGATCACAAAAAATTGATGGAGGCTCATGTAGAGTTGTCTCGCAAGCATGGCGAAGACCTCGCCGACATTAACACTCTTTTGGTCGACTTGTCGCAGCTGCAAGCGGAGATGAGGCTGGCGGCACTGAGGGATAGACTGGTGGATGCGGAGAAACTGAAGATGAGGTACCAGAGGCAGGTGAATGTCCTTTCTGCGGAGAGCTACAGGTCTGGCTGGGAGAACAGGGAATTCGAAGGCCACGCGGAGTTGGTAACGCCAGACCAGTTTGATGAGCAGAACGGTATCGAGAGGGACTATTATTCCGTCAAGCACTACATGCTACAGTTAGGGGATGAGATCAACATCGTGTACCCTGCTGATGTGCTGAAGATGCTGGACGAAGAAAAAGACGGGCCCTCTACATCCGCCTCTGTTGCCAAGGAGATTGTCCTCGCTTTTGGTCCGCTAGAGCAAGCTTCAGAGGTTCCTGGCGGTCAGCCTGATCTTGGGGTCTTAACTGGTGATGGGTCTGGCACGGTCGTTTTGTCCAGCGATGATTCTGACCCTGGTAGACCACCCTCTGCCGGAGCTGGTCCAAGCACCGAGACTGGCTGCGCTCCCCTGGCTGGAGGTAATTAGGGCCTCTTGCTCTGTGCATTTGTAAAGTTGACCCTTGTTGTAACCATCCGTTTAAATAATAGAAACCGTGCTATTTTCTCAAGTTTATTCCCTTCTCTCACTCTTTTTGTTGACCGTGTTTAGGGTTAGGGTCAGATATCATATACGATGCCATTCTCTTATCGGTAGCGCGGCTGGCGTTTGGATTTTACTCGGTCGTATATGATTTCGAGTTCTTAGTGAATTCTTCTCATACTACGATCGATAAGATTAGCTCTGGAAATCGGGATGTGAGTTTCAGCTCATCCGGCTTTAAGGATGTATAACCTTGGTTATGACTTGCCTTGGCAGAATTCGACCCACGCGTGTGGCTGGACTTCTCTGACCCCAATTGGGAACGCGCCAGGAACCAGCTCTAGGGGTTAGTTGACTACTGTTTGGACCCATCGCTGCAGAGGAAAAGGCCCGGGCTCGGCTCTCATCGGGAGCGAACAGGGCGCTACCACTCTGATGTGTCCCTGCGAGTCCGTCCAAGACCTACTTCTTACAAGTAGAGCTTCCGGGTGTGTGTCTATGTCGACCATGCATTTTGTATTTTAGGAAATAATAAACAGAGTTTGATTTTAACTTTTGTCTTCATGCCTGGTCTGGTACTGGACTACTTGCAACGGGTAGGTTCTAACTCTGTTCATTTTCAATCCACACATAATTGAACCGCTCTTTGGGTAGGGTCTGCTTCCAACGGGTAGACCCTGACCCCTTTTACCTTTGTCTCGCACGCGGCTAAAATGCTCTTTGGGGAGGGTCTTCTTCCAACAGTTGGACCCTGACCCTGCTTTCCTTTAGCTTTTTGTATAGCCAAGATGCTCCTTAGGGAGGGTCTACTTCCAACAGGTAGACCCTGTCCCTGCTTTCATTTAGCTTTTCGTATGGCTAAGGCGCTCCTTAGGGAGGGTCTACTTCCAA
>JXTB01000503.1:13482-25410 GCA_002914805.1 Parasponia andersonii | reverse complement strand
GTTTTTGGTCACACAGCTCTTTACTCCTCGTACATTTTCTCGGGTCGTCGGCAAGCGACGTGATCCCCGCAGTACGATCTTTATGAGGTCTTCTGGCAAGTTTTTTGTCGCACAACTCTTTCCTCCTCATACACTTTCTCGGGTCATCGGCAACCGACGTGATCCCTGCAGTACGATCTTTATGAGGTCTGCTAGCAAGTTTTTGGTCGCACAGCTCTTTCCTCCTCGTACGCTTTCTCGGGTCGTCGGTAAGTGACGTGATCCCTGCAGTACAATCTTTATGAGGTCTACTGGTAACTTTTTGGTTGCATAGCTCTTTCCTCCTCGTACATTTTCTCGGGTTGTCGGCAAGCAACGTGATCTCCGCAGTACGATCTTTATGAGGTCTGTTGGCAAGTTTTTGGTCGCACAGCTCTTTCCTCCTCGTACATTTTCTCGGGTCATCAGCAAGCGACGTGATCCCCATAATACGATCTTTATGAGGCCTGCTGGCAAGTTTTTGGTTGTGCAGCTCTTTCTTCTTCGTACTTTTCCTCGAGTCGTTGGCAAGCGACGTGATCCCCGCAGTATGATTTTTGATTGCGCGAATAGTGCGTGGGGTCTGCCACTGTGGGCAGACCGTTTTCCATAGCAATCCAAAGGATAAATTCGTGTGGCAGAAAACTTGACCTGTTTTGGAATTAAGCTTTTTAATAATATAAGCATTTACATGGGTCTTACAACATTTACATGTGTCTCACACGTGATACTTTTTCAAGTGCTAAGCGTTCTACGTGTTCGGTAGGCTCTTCCCGGTCTTGAGTTCTTTCAGGACATACGCACCATTGTCAAGTGCTTTGATCACCTCATAGGGTCCAACTCAATTGGAGTCTAGCTTCGAGGAATTCTCTGTTCTGACCTTCAAGACCCAATCCTCGGCGTTAAATCGACGAGCGCTGACCTTCTTTACATAGTAGGACCTGGCTTGCTGGGGGTATGAGGCCAGGTGGACCAGGGCCATGTTTCTCATTTCTTCCAGGAGGTCTGTGTTGTGGCTTAGCTGCTGCTCGTTCAGTGAGGCATCCCTTACCACTTCGGAGCAAAGGGTCGGGAGGCCAATCTCGGTCGGGATCATAGCCTCTGACCCGTAGACCATGGCGAATGGCGTTCTTCTTGTTGACCTCCGCTCCATGGTTCGATGGGCCCACATAATGGCCGGTAGCTCTTCTAACCACCTGCCTTTAGCCTCCTGTAAGTTCTTTTTGATATTGCTAAATATGGCCTTGTTTGTTGCCTCTGCTTGGCCGTTTCCCTAAGGGTAGTTCACAGATGAGAAACTGAGCCTTATATCATACAGCTCATACAGTTCCTTAAGCTTAGCATTCTGGAATTGTGTGCCATGATCAGCGTGTATCTCTTTCGAAATCCCATATAGACAGATTATGTTTTTCCAAATGAAGTTAATTGTGTCTGCCTTACTAACGGTCGCGTAGGCTTCAGCCTCTACCCATTTGGTGAAATAATCTGTGGCCAGCAAGACGTGCCTTCTTTCCCTTGGACTTTTGGGGAGCTCTCCGATGATGTCTAGGCCTCATTTGGCAAACGACCAAGGAGTTATGTTCGAATGGAGTTCCTCCATAGGTTGGCGTTTCATGGGGGTGAATCTCTGGCACTTATCACATTTCTTGACAAATCAGGCTGCCTCGGTCATCATGTATGACCAGAAATATCCAGCTGTCAGAGCCTTGTGGGTGAGGCTATGTCTGCCAGAGTGGTTGCCGCATACTTCTTCGTGGATTTCCTCCATCAGTTTCTGCGCTTCGATGGGACCTACACACCACAGCATCAGTCCCATTGTCGATCTCCTATACAGTTGCTCCCCCACCATCGAGTATCTGGCAGCCTTCAGTCTGATCGACCTTACTTCTTGGGGGTCCACGAGCAGGTTTCCCAATGCCAAATACTGGGTGATGTGTTTCATCCACCCCTCGTCTGCGGAGCCAGTTGCAAATACATGGCATGCGGGGGTCTCCAAAGGGTCCTTCATTTTCTCGCCCTCTAGGAGAATCTCTGCTTGTCCGGTCATTCCCTCGATCGATGTACTCTTAGCTAGTTTGTCGGCCTTCTGGTTCATCTCCCTGGGCATCTGTTCGATATTGAAACTACTAAAGCGGGCTTTCGCCCCCATTACCTTGGAGAAGTATTTATGTAATCTTGGCTCTTTTACTTCGAAGTCTCCCCTGACCTGACCCGTGAGCAACTGCAAGTCGGTCTTTACTGCGATGCTCTCTACTCTGAAGTACAGAGCCAGTTCAAGGTCTTACAATAGTGCCTTGTACTCCGCCTCGTTGTTTGTTGCCTGGAAACTGAGCCTCAAAGCTTTCTCTACTCTGAGTCCTGTTGGGGTCTGCAGGACTATCCCGATACCTGACCCCAAGGCATTCGTAGATCCGTCGGTGTAGAGGGTCTAGGCTGAAGGGAGGCGAGGCTGAGACGTCTGAAGCGAGTCGTGCAGCTCTCCGAAGGATTTGATTTCCACCAGGAAATCTGGCATGACTTGCCCTTTCTTCGCCACTCGAGGCTGATACTCGATGTCGTATATCCCCAGTTCGATCGCCCACTTGGTTAGTCGTCCCGATAGGTCTGGTTTGGCCAAGATTTTCCGGATGGAGAAATCCGTATACACAGTGACCAAGTATGCCTCAAAGTATTGCCTGAGTCTCTTCTTAGCATTGACCAGAGTGAGGACCAGTTTCTCTGCCATACTATATCACGTCTCGGCATCAAGGAGCACGCGGCTTATGTAAAACACCGGCTTCTGCTTGCTGTCTTCCTTGACGAATAGTACGGCGCTGATCGCTACTTCGGACATTGCTAAATAAGTGTATAGGTGCTCCCCCTCTGCTGGAGAAGCCAAGATAGGCGGATGACTTAAGTATAGCTTAAGATCTGTCAGTGCCTTGTCCTGCTCCTCCCCCTAGGCGATAGTGGAGCTTTTCTTTAGGCACTGGAAGAAAGGCTTGTATCGGTCAGACATCTTGGAGACGAACCAGCTGAGAGTGGCTATCTTCCCGGCTAGGCGCTGGACCTCCCGAAGAGTCAAGGGTCTCTGAACGTCTGCGATTGAGGACAACTGGGTCGGGTTGGCCTCAATACCCCTTCTTCTCGTGATGTGCCCTAGGAACTTGCCGGAGGACACCCTGAATGTGCATTTCTTGGGGTTCAGATGCATCCGATATTGCCTTAGATTCTGGAAACATTCATCTAGATGTCCCAGATGGTCCGAAGCTTCTCTGCTCTTTACGACCATGTCATCAATGTAGACTTCCATAGTCTTCCTTAGCAGCCCGGTGAACATTTTGTTCATGAGCCTCTGGTAGGTTGCCCCTGCGTTCTTCAAACCAAATGGCATGTGTCTGTAACAGTATATACCTCGCTCCGTAATAAATACTGTGTGGATCTAGTCTTCTTCGTACAGGGGGATCTGGTTGTATCCAGAGTAGGCATCCATAAAGCTCATCCTATGAATCCCGCCATTGCATCTACCATTTGGTCGATCCTTGGCAGGGGGAAGCTATCCTTCGGGCAGGCTTTGTTCAGGTTGGTGAAGTCTATGCAAGTGCAGTCGTCGCCGTTTTTCTTCTTCACCACCACCGCGTTAGAGACCCAGCACGGGTATACGTATTCCATGATCAGACCGTTTTCCGATAGCGGCTCTACCTCTGATCATGATCGCCCTGTTTTTCTCTAGCGCGAACCTTCGGGGTCACTGCCTGACCGAAGGGAAATTGGGGTCTATGTTCAGCTGGTGACAGGCGTGCGTGGGGTCTATCCCGGGAATGTCGTCGTGGGACCACACGAAGATGTCTTCGTTCTTCCTTAGGAACCCCAACATCTTGTTCTTTTCCTCCTCAGGCAGCAGGGCCCCGATTAAGACTACCTTCGACGGTTCTGCTTCTTTCAAAGGGACCACCACCAGCTCCTCAATCATAGATTCTGGTTCATCAGACTCCTCTTCGATCCGCTTCATGTACGCTAGCAGGCGATCCTTTGATTGCTATCTGTCCCTGGCCGAGGCGCTCGCGCTAGCATCGGCTCCCCTCAGGGTGGTTGAAACATATTTCCTCGTGGAGGCCTAGTCTCCCTTGATGTCTATTGTATAGGTGCCATCCCTTGATAGACATCTTAAGACCTGGTGGAAGGTGGAGGCGACCCCATGTATGGTGTGGATCCATCCTCTCCCCATGATGACGTTGAAGGAGGACTGACAGTCGATGACGATGAAATCCACGTCCAAGCATCTTTCCACAGCGCAGACCTTCAGGGTCATGACGCCCAAGGGGCTGACCTTAGTACTGTCGAAAGCGAACAGCGGCTGACAGGTCGGCTTGAGTGCATTTCGATTCAAGCCCATGCTCTCGAACGTGCTGAGGAAAAGGACATCGACGCTGCTCCCATCGTCGATCAGGACCCTTCCGATCAATGCGGAGTCAATCTGCAGCTTAATCACCAAGGGGTAGTCGTGAGGCAGGCGCACCGTGGTCAAATCTTGCCGGGTGAAGGCGATGGGGGCGGCAGAGGTGCAGTTTTCTCCCATCATCAAATGGTTGACGAAATGGCCCATTCCCCTCAGGCGCTTCACCCTTTTTTCGGTCTTTTTGAGGCATTTTTCCTTCTCTTCCCGACCCTGGGTTGGCTCTGGTCTGCCCACGATGGTCGGGACTATCCTCAGGGCTTGTTCTCCTGATCCGGAGGCCTGGGTCTGCTTGCCTTTTTCGGGCCTGGTGGCATCTTCCTGTGGCTAGATTCCGCCGGTCTTCATGTACTGCTTCAACTTGCCGGCATGGATCGCCATCATAACCAACGCGTAAAGGCTGCGGTAGTTGATGGTGTCATGCCCATGATCCTTGTGAAATTGGCAGTACATGTTCCTATTTTTCATGTGCTCAGGAATGCCAGACTTAGGCAGGTCTTTGAAAATGCCCTTGTCCTATTTTGGAGGTAGATCACATCGATCGGCGTGTTGAGCTCATATTTCGGTAGTGGGTCACGTGACGCCTTCCTCCTCTTGCTACCTTCTTGACCGCCTTGGGTGGGGGCTTCCTGTTTTAGAGTTGGCCCTTGGTCCGGCGCGGGTCTCTTTACCCCTTGCGGGGCCAGGGTTTTCGCCAGCGCTGTTGTTATCACGGCGGAGGCCTTGGGCGCTTTCTGGCTGCTTTCCAGCATCCTGAATACCCCTTCTGACTTTGCCTGAACGTCCGCCATATCGTACGGAAGGTTCAAAAGCAGATGGTCCG
This sequence comes from Parasponia andersonii, assembly GCA_002914805.1. Taxonomy (NCBI): domain Eukaryota; kingdom Viridiplantae; phylum Streptophyta; class Magnoliopsida; order Rosales; family Cannabaceae; genus Trema; species Trema andersonii. Next base: position 20,134 of record JXTB01000503.1, on the reverse strand, counting down.
ATAGCATCGATCCTGGCTGCAGGCCCCTGACGAACGAGCCTGCGGCTTGGACCGAGTCGGCGTTGTGCACTAGAGACATCATCTCTAGAAAACGCGATAGGTATTCTCTCAGAGACTCGTTCGCAGTTTCTTCCAACTGATCAAGGTCTCGCATGGTTTTCTGTTTCCTTCGGGCTTCTGCATACTGCTTTAAGAAAAGTTTGCAGAAATCTTCGAACCCGTTTATGGATTTCTCTGGGAGCTATCTGAACCATAATAGGGCCGGTCCTGCCAGGGTTGTGGAGAAAACTTTGCAGGTCACAGCCTCGTCCCTGGTTTCCAAGGTCATCTTCTGCTGAAAGTGGTATATATGATCGAGGGGGTCGGTTTTCCCCTCGAACGGCCTGAAGGTTGGGGTTGTGAAGTCTCTCGGCTTGGGCTCCATTTGGATCCAGTCAGCGAAGGCCATCCGGTTGATCTCTCGCACAGTTTGTTCTGCCAGATCATCGGGGGTCTGGCTATGATGGGCCCCGAGCCTCTTACTCAGCTCCGCCATCATTTCTTATTTCCATTTGGGAAGCACACCTTCCAGGCTTCCTTGTGTCTTCTGTCCACCGCCGCTCTGGCTTGGAAAGGCCTCGTCTGGCTTTGTCGCTCCCCTTACATTCGCAATCTGGATGGGGCGGGAACTTCCCGCGGCGGTTGGCCCCCAGGCTCTTATTAGACCTCTTCGACAAAGTCTTCCCTTCACTCGCTCCTGGCTTCGCTTGCCAGCAGCCCTTCGAGGCGGGCGTTATCTCTGCACACTTCTATGACTTCATTTTTTAAACCCAGGATGGCCTCGTGGGCAATCTCTTCCTTCCAGTTTGCTTCTGCCAGGGCGGCGAACATCTAGTCCAGCTTTTGCTCTAGACTCGGTTGCGCTTCCCGGGAGCTTCCTTTGCCATCGGGACGTGCGCTCCTGGTTGTCACTCTTGAGGGTGCCATCTTCCGATGTTGTATGGCCTTTTTTTTCGGGGAGAGCTTGATCGTGAGACTCCTACTCTTTCTCTCGCACTCAAAGTATTTCTCACAGATGGTGCCAAATTGTTGGAGCAGTTTTCACCAGCTGTCCACGTATGTTTGCTGTCCTAAAGTGCTTTTGCCTTCAGGCAGGGTTGGAGAGGTGGGGGAGGCCATCTGCAAAGACTCTCCGATGCTTACGACAGTTGTTTATCTTTGATTCAGGCTAGCAAAGATTTAGTTTTTCTCTGTATGAGTATATCTTTGTCTCTTACTCATAAACTTTTAAATATTTCTTTTTGTATACGTACATGCCTCTATTTTTGGGGACGCATGGCTCATATATATTGTCCTGGAACTGTGAACCTCATGGTTCTCAATCCTAGGACCGAGTACCTTTTCTCATCAGGACTTACTCCAGAGATCATGGGCCGAGATTACCGTGATTCTCCCTGCATCACCGTGGCCTAGTTTCTGCCGTCCCCTATGGCTCGAGCCTGTCAGGGGTGAGACTTTGACAAACTGCCGTTCTGTCAGGACGGTTTGCCCAATGCGCGCACTTACTCAGGATCGCATTAAATGTTCTGTCTAGGTCTGGAGCTGTGAGTCGCTTTCCACTGTACTCTGGTGGAAGACCCTTGAGGCTCCCGACCCTCAGCTGTCGAGGTAAGAATCGGACTGGGCCGAGTCTATCTAAGGTCTGGGATGGGCTCGGCCCTAGCCTCGGACAGCCCATGGGCCTATGCGGTACCACGTGCGACTCGCGTGGCTTTTAATTGGTCACTCTGGACACGTGTCGGACGGTGTGCCCCGTTTATGACCTTTTCTGCCACTTAATTGTCCACGTGGTCTATGCTTTAGGAACAGGTCCCTATAGTTATCAATATAACAATCGCTAACAAACAAGGTTCACATGGTGAGGAAGCAAAGATCTATTCGTCACCCTCTTATGCGATCGCTCAGCACATATAATATGAAATATATGATTGGGTAAATATCTCTTTCTGAAAGAGCATATGTTTAATCCTAAAATAAAATATGCCGTACAAGTCTTAGTCTACTCACTGCAAGTGCCTAAGTTGTGCCCTTTATTTACTTGCTACTCTAGCGGTAAAATAAAGTCTCGCGTCTGCCTACACACAGGCTTCATGAACATGGAGAATCGTCATATTTTGGTAGTTTTACTAAAGTCTTCATCTTGGCCCCTACCAAGGCGATACAAAATGAATATAAAATTATGAGTTTAAGTTTCTATCAAAGCAACATAAACTCAAAAAGTTTCTTATCTTTATCCGCTCTTCCAGGGCGCCAAAATCATTCGTGTGAGTAAGTCAATCATTACCTGATAACATATTCAATAAGACTACTAATTATAAATACTTATCCACACAGATTAGGATGTAGTTTTAACGTGCGTTTTGTAGAGTTTCTCTCTTTTGTTAAAACTACCATAGTGTTTGAACTTTTAAGTTTGCAACAAGTTGCGACGTCAAGGGATTATGTACTATGCTTTGAGTAAGTAACATGTCTAATAACTTCGTCAGGGAGCACATTTGCCTCAATTTTAAAAACTAGGGTGTAATTTGCATAATTCGAATTTAGATTAGCTTTTGCAGAAAAGTAAAAAACTGGAATTTAGATTAGCTTTTGCAGTAATAACATCTCATATACCATTCTTTGAACCCTCACGAAATTCAAGGGTTTTACAGATTTTCTCGTAAGAGAATTTTAATACAAAAATAAAAATAATATTGTTGTTTGATATACAATAAAACTGGTTATCTTTAATTGTATTAAGTATAATGGACTTGTTTCGATTGATTGATTAAAAGAACTAATAAATACCAAATTAGTGATTTTTCTTTTTGTTTTGTTTTAATTGAGTACCACATTAGGAGTTCATTACAATGAAAGAAATTTAATAATGTTATTCATTTTTTCGTCAAGCAGATTACTAGCTAAATTTATTAAGATTTATTTGTGATAAGTTCTAATAAATCAATTAAATAGTGACAATTCATATGCTGTCATGACTCAAACACTACTAAAAATGTGTACTATCACGGCGCATGTACGGAAACGCCGTGAATTGATTAACTATCATGGCGCTTAACAAGCGCCGTGATAAACGAAAAAATACCACAACACCTAAAAAGTGTCGTGATATAGAATCTTTAATGGTGCCTAATGGGCGCCGTTGAATATAACTTTTACGACGCCTATAAGGCGTCGTGATACACATGTACCACAGCGCCTAAAAAGCGCCGTGGTATTTAACTTTCACGGTGCCCATTAGGTACCGTGATATACTTTTCTCGGCGCCTATATGGCGCCGAGGTAGGGGCCCTATATAAAGGACCCAAAAAAATGAGGCCATGTCACTTTTCCCTCTTACTTTTCTCACCCTTTTCCCTCTTCACTTCCAGCCGCGGCCAGTGTTCTTCCACCATTTTCACCATTTTTTCTGGTAAACAAGGTATGTTTAAGCTTTTAAACTCGTTTTTGTCACTAAAATTAGATTACTCATTGTCTTAACCATGATTTTGATCAATTATTTTGTAGAAATTTCATGTTTTAGGTTATATTTGAAAGAGTTTATATTTGTTTATTCTTAACGAGTATCTGGTCTCCGCCTTTCAATTGTGTGTTCCGGAGCTTGAGAGATTATTTTTTGCTAATGAAATTAACACACTTTTAACTAAAGATGACTTTATTTGATGGCATCATTTGAATATAACTACTGAGTGTTGAGGCATTGTGAAAGGGACTTTACATGCATTGCATTTTAGGGATTATAGTTTGATACAAAATGTAGACATTTCTGGCTACTCAAAGTCTCTAAATATGATGTTTTTGAGTTTTTTGTTTCCTCTTTCTTCCTGAAAGTATGATGGTTTGACATGTTGGGAAGCCCTTTTTAAGTAGGAGTACTGTTCAAAAAAACCACAAAATCGTGAAAATCGTCTAATTCAGTTCAAACCATCCAATTCATGTTAGGTAATGCTTTTTAATTTCCATCCTTAGTGTCAATTAAACCAAATTTATGCAATTTTAATTGAATATTGTGTACTTTTTTAGAAATTTACATATTCAATATTTAATTTAAAGTATTATGGATTATAGATGTTTAATTTAATTTATCATTTTAATTCGTGTATAGGTTTTAGTAGAAGTTAGAGTACTGAGATTACTTGTGAATTAGCAAACTGAGGTATGTTTTCTCAAATTTTTTTCTTTTATTGACTTATGCATGTCACTTTCACATTGGTTTTATCTTATTATTTTGGAAAATTTAAACTAGATGAGATATGATGTCATATAGGAAATTGTATGTTGTGGTGATATGATGATGTTATAATTTGTGGGATTGGTTGAGTTTATTATTTGTATTGATATTATTTTGTCATATGTTATATTTGGTTGATTGACAAATTGTTTGTAACAAATGAGACTATTTAAGAATAAATTAAGTTCTGAATTTGGTAGTACTTAGAAATATAAGAATAATTTGAAATGAGTGTTAATTTATAATTGGTGGTTTAGTTACTCAATTGGTTAATGCTAAAAATAGGGGAGATTATGTACAATTTTTTATGGTACTCAATTTAATTAGTTAGTTTTTTATATCAGTTGTTTATTTTTTATTTTTTTTTTCAATTGTACTTAGAATGGATAAGGAATGAATATTGGCAGATAGACTATCGACTGAATATAGAAAGGGAGTTGATAGCTTTTTGGAGTTTGCTATTGAAAATATCAAAGATTCCAATTTAATTCCATGTCCGTGTATTAAATGTGAAAATTTGCAAAAGATAGGTGTTAAAAAAATAAAAGAGCACTTATATTTCAATGGAATGGATCAAAGTTATAAACAACGGATTTGGCATAGTAAAAAGGTTCCAATTACCAGATTTTCGTCAAAAAAGAGTATAAGAGATGATTATGAGTTAGATTTAAATGATGATCTTTTTGAAATGATTAATGATGCACAATATGAAATAGATGTAGATCCGATTAAGTTTCAATCATTGCTTAATGATGCTGAGAAACCGATCTATCCGGGTGGTATAAAATTTACAAAGTTGTCTGCATTATTGACATTGTATAATTTGAAAGCAAGACATAGATGGAGTGATAAGAGTTTTTTAGACTTGTTAGCTTTACTACGAGAGATATTTCCAAATGATAATGAGATGCCACCTTCCTTTTATGAGGCTAAAAAGACTTTATGCTCATTGCGTATACAATATCAGAAAATTCACGCTTGCCCAAATGATTGTATTTTATATCAAAAGAAATTTAAAGATGCAATTTGTTATCCAGTATGTGGTGAGCCTAGGTAGCAACAGAATAAGAATTCTAAAGAGGTAAAAGTTGGAACCCCTGCTAAGGTTTTGTGGTATATTCCTCCAATTCCTCGTTTTACCCGTCTATTCCGAAATCGTGAGCATGCTAAAGATCTAATATGGCATGCGAATGAGAGGGTAGAAGATGGTAAACTTAGACTTCCAGCCGATTCATCAGCTTGGAAAACAATAGATTACAATTGGCCTTCTTTTGGAAGTGATCCAAGGAATCTACGTCTTGGTTTATCTACGGATGGTATTAATCCTTATACAACTCTAAGTAGCAAATACAGTTATTGGCCTGTGATGCTTGTAATCTATAATCTTCCTCCATGGTTATGCATGAAAAGAAAGTTTACACTTCTTACAATGTTAGTATCAGGACCTCGACAACCTGGTAATGAAATTGATGTATATTTAACCCCGTTGATTGATGAATTTAACAGTTTGTGGAATGATGGTGTGAAAGCCTATGATGCATATAAGGATGAAGATTTTAATCTTAAGGCTGTGTTAGAATGGACAATCAATGACTTTCCTGCATATGGGAATTTTTCTGGGTTTTCCACTAAAGGATATAAAGCATGTCCTATTTGTAATGAGAAAACAAGTTGTCATTTCTTAAAACATACTAGAAAATTGATTTATATGGGCCATAGAAGATTTTTACCTAGCAAACATATATACAGAAATTGGAAAAAAGTATTTAATAGTTCTCAAGAATTTGAATTAGCACCACAACCTTTAACTGGGACAGAGATACTAGAAACAGTCTCTGAGCTCGAATTTAGGCTTGGAAAGGTTAAAATAAGTGATATTAGTAAGAAAAGAAAAAGACGCAATAATGTGAAGGTTGTAAAAACCCCAAAGAGTTGTTGGAAGAAGAAATCTATATTCTTTGAGTTGGAGTATTGGCAACATTTACTTCTGAGACATAACTTAGATGTCATGCATATTGAGACAAAGATATGTGATAGTATAATTGGAACTTTATTAAATATTCCAGGGAAGAATAAGGATAGTATTGGTGCCCGCATGGATCTTGTTGATATGGGTGTTCGAAAAGAGTTAGCTCCTAAAGTGGGGGAGAAGCGAACATATTTAGCCCCTGCTTGCTTCACATTGAAAAAGGAAGAAAAATATCAATTGTTTCAATCTTTATTTAATGTGAAGGTTCCTGAAGACTATTCTTCTAATATTAGAACATTAGTGGATATGAACAATTTGAAATTAGTTGGACTTAAATCTCATGATTGTCATACACTAATGCAACATCTGCTACCTATAGCGATCAGGTCCGTATTACCTAAAAATGTTCGATATGC
>JXTB01000502.1:262992-279761 GCA_002914805.1 Parasponia andersonii | reverse complement strand
CTTGGACTCTGGGTGCTGGGAAGATCCATACTCAAGAGACACTTCAAAAAAGAAGACAATACCAACGCCTGTCTCGGAATTGATGCATCTTGTGTTAAAGAAATGGGGAATCTGCAAATAATCTTTTCCTCCATTGCAACTTTTCTTTGGAAATATAGTGAAAGATTTGTGGAGAATTTGGTTTTTATTGGGCCATCCTGGGTAGTATTTCAGTTTGGATTCAAACGGTGGCTATACACTTTCGGAATGGTCGAACCAAAATGTTGTGAAGTTGCGCCATACGGGCATGTTTGTGGGAATTTTGAGGGGAAAGAAATATTCGAATTTTTAATGACGAAAGCAGGTCGGTAAACAAACTTGTTGTAATTTCAGTTGTTTTTCTACGTTTTTGCTTGGTGCTGTGGGATTTTTGGTCCCTTGTTCTAGTACTGAGGGTCCTAGCTCAGTTAGGAACCTATTTGTCATCTAGACTCTTGGTTCCTGATTGATTGAGTTGGTTTTTTGCGGTCCCTTTTCGTTCAAGCCACTTTTTGATCTACTTTTAGGACATCTTGTCCCACTATTGTTTTATTGTCTATCTATTAATAAAGTAATTCTATTTCTTGTTAATAAAAGAAATAATGACATAAGAGATATCACGACACTTTCAAAATGCCGAAGTCTCGATCTTCTTGTCCTTACTTGAAGTAAGAGGGTCTAGTTTCAGCAGTATTCCTTTTTGTAGGTTTTGTCTCTGGCTCCTTTCCTTTTAAGATAGACTCAAAAGTTTGGAACTTATTGAGGAGCTCAATTAAGTTGTAAAAGAGCTTGCTCATAACATAATTACTCTTAAACTAAAGGATATCATTGAAAAAGATTTCAAGAATTGTGCCTACCTGCGTCGCCTCATCAACGGTCACATCATGGAGTTCAACCTCGTTAATGTGACTAATCATCTTGAGAACATACTCGCGAACGGACGAGCCAACTTTCATTTTAGCATTCATAATGGCCTTCACAGCCTTATGATGAGACTGTTTGGAAGGGCACTGAAACATCTGTTGTAGAGACTCCATTATCTCAAATACAGTCTCCATTGGTTCGTACTTAGTTCTAAGTAGTTCAGACATTCCTACCAGTAAGCAGCATTGGACTTTGGAGTTGGCATTAATCCATTTATCATATGCCTCTCGAACAGCTTGAGTGGCATTAATAGCAAGTTATTCAGGACATTCTTCAGTCAGGATAAATTTGTAGTCCTCACAGACAATTCACGTTACTCTTCCACTTATTAAAGTTCTCTCTAGTTAATTTTTCAGTCGCAAGTAATGCGGTAATAAGATTCGACATAATTATTGAAAATAAATAATTGACTTTTAATATTTGCTAAAATATCATCAAAAATAAATTCGGTATAATAGACATGATGCATAATGCATATATAAATATAAAAAAAAAAATACTAATACAATGATTGAACAACTAACACAAAAATATATCGTCGTAGGGTAGGTCACAATTTTATTAATTGAAACGAGACTTACTCAATTAATAAATATCAATTAAAATATCTCATATTTTCCATATTTTTTAATTACTGTTTTATTTGATCAAGACATAATTAACACATTTGATTATACCCTTATGAGTGCGACCCACTGTTTTAGATTCCATGGACTTAACTCAAAAATTGTCATCGTAGAGTAAGTCAATTTTGAAATACATTTTAAAATCCTATGTCAAAGAAGCTAACCTTGTTATTGATTTAAAATGGACACCCTTCGTAAGGACGACGAAATCTAAACATCTGAGGCACCTCTTAAATCTCATGGTGTTGTACCAACGGTAGAGACTAAAGGTTATATTGTCATATTACATGCTCCCACTTATTATTTGAAATATGTATAAACACATATTGTTATTATTAAGTCTAACAACATAGATTTATTAAATCCTTGAGAAATCTAAACAATTTAATTTCTAGGATATTATAGAATCAAATCCTATTTTAATAAATTACTAGATTTTCTAAAATCTTAATTTATTATTAAATGACTATGCTACCCTATATAAACTATTTTATAAAAAATAGCATAGTTATAAAAAAAAAAATGTGATATTACCAAGTTTTAACATATTTAAAACTAATTCGCATTATGCATTCAAGATTATGTAAATTTAAAAAAAAAAACTAATCTTAAATAAAATTAATCTAATTAATTTCCCAATGTGCATAATAAAAAAAATTTTCTTCTATAAAAATAATTTTATGAATAAAAAAATGTATGCACATGTATACATGATTTCAAAATATTGAGGAGGTATTTTTTCTATTCTAGATGACATATTATATGTATGATTATAACATATATTTATCTAAACCGAGTTGCATTTGATAGTACATATCCAAGAAAAAAAAATATACTACCAAAAATTAAGAATAAACTAGAACTAGACTATAATGGATCTAGCTCTTGAAAGTTTCTTCATCTGGTAGGGTTGGCCCCCATGTGAAGAGAATCATGTTGTGGTTGGGTTGGTCTATAGGCTGTGAGCCTTGATGGTGATTCTAGGTTTCTTGGTTCTCTTACTTAGATCTCCATCAAAAGATTATTATATATATAAATCCTATACCCTTACTAGAAGGGTTTATATTGATTTTTACCTAATAAAAAATGAATAAATAACGATCCAATGCAACCATATAATTAGTGACCTATTTCTCTTAAACTATACATCTATCTCATGTAACAAAAATCATCACACATCAATATGCAATAAAACGCCTACTCACATGAAATATAAATAAGAACATGATTACAATAATCATATTCATTAAATTAATAAAGTCCTCATAAAATAATTGTGGCTCTGATACCATTTGTAAGAACCATCATATGGTACAAGGGAAGGTGGTTTGTGTGACAATTAAAATTTTATATACAAAAGAGAGAGTTTAGGAGAGTTTAGGATCAATATAGCTTTGTTATTTTAATACATAAAATAAAAATAGATTTTAGAAAAAAGTAAAGACACTCTAAAGTTTCTAGTTTAGAATTTCCTTAGTTGATGATGAGGTTGTACTCTACCAAAATTATGAGACCACGAACTTCTTCACCAAGCTTCTGTACCAATCAACTAGAGAGTGGACTCTTAATAATCACAATTTTATTATTTTCACATACTTTTAGAATTCTTGCTATAAGTTTCAACACATGAAATAACAAGAGGATGGAGACAAAAGAAAATATTGTACCATATGTTAAAAAAAAAGAAAGTTTTCTAATTTTTTTTTTACATTACTGACTAAAAAATAATCTATCTAATTCCTTTTATCATGCAACTTAAAAAAAAAAACTTTCCTTATTTTCTCAAATTTTATACACACATAATTCTATTTTCTGAATTGATAAATTGGCAAATTAATGCCATATCATCTTAAATAGGAAAAATAGTTTTAATCCTATTAAAGAAATTATCAAAAATTATAAAATATATAAGAGAAAGAAGGAAACTAAAAAACTCGTAGTAATGCAAAACACAACTAGGATTAGTATTTTAAGTTTCTTAATTAATCTCATCTCTTAAACGTTTAAAATAATTTTTAATTATGTTTTAAACAATTTAAAACCGTGTAATAGATAATATATTTCATAAATAGGAAAACAAAATCCTTGATATTAGTATAGCTTTTACACGTGTAAGATATGTATTTTTAACATGTATAAGATTTCCTATTAAAATTAAATATCTCTCTATATTTAAATTTATGTATTTAATTATATAATTAATTCCACCATTTTTTTTTTATTTGGAAAACAAATCAACCTTTGAAAGGTGGAGGCTTACACGTTAATAGGAAGAAAAATTCCTTTATTTGCTATCACCTATTTAACGTGTAAAACTTGTCCATAATACAAGCTAGAATTTAAAAAATTTCCTAAATTTGTTTTTTTCCAAATATTCAAATAATCAAATTATGAAATAATAGAATTAATTTATTTAGTAAATCACAATTCCCCAAATAGAAATCACAAAAATAATCATATTATTTTTTTTATTCTTATGCGTGTAACACAGAGATAAATAAATATCTATATGTTACATGCCCAATACAATGTGGTTGGACATACTATTTGTTATTTTTTTAAATAATCTTATTATTTAAAAAAGCAACAAAAACTTAAATAGACAAAAATAATAACATTTATTTTTTATTATAATGTGACACATAAAACAATTAAATATATAACATTAACTTTAGTGTGACATAATTAATTAGAATTCAATAATTCTAAATTAGTTATTAATACAAGAAAATGACTATATAACATGTTCAATACAATGTTAATAGGGATGCTTTGGGGACCTATGGACTTATAATTTCAAGTTCTAATAAATTTGATAATCAATTAAACTCTTTAATTTAATTATCAAATTTATTAGTTTAAGTGTTACTCCACTAAAAGATTGGAACTATACTCTTAAAAATTATAGTATATATTACTCAAAGTAATCATAAATTTTGTCTATTAATTTAATCATTATATACATAATAATTCTCCATTAATGATTTGTAAATAGAGTTTAGTTTGTAATCCATTATCCTCTCTAATTACTTCTTTTTCCTTGAGTTCCCCTGATTTTCTAATGAACAACAAATGGATGATCAAATCATGAATTGAGCGCTCTATTGTTCGAGTACCAAATCGTTACTTAAGGGAATCATTTTTCTAACTTCGGTTAGGAAAAAATAGATTTTATATTGTTAATTAATATTCCTAACTACATATATTATCATGCCTCCAACATACAAATATTTGGTCTGATATAAACACAAATGTTACCAAATCCATCAAGAGACATAAAACATAAATATGAGTCTATTAATTATTCAGGATTAAGATCATTTCATATATGATCATCGGTTGATAACTTTAAATATTCTATTCTATAGCAGATATTATCAGATATTCAAATTTATCTGGTCTAGTCTTATATAATTTCATTATATAAAGTATCTCTATTTAATGACGCTATATAAACAACTTGGATAAGACTATTCCATTCTCAATGGTAATGGATCGTACTAGTAATTTTTTAATTAAAGGTCCCAACTTTAATAATTAATTACGGAGTAGTTTAGATTATATCCCTCAAACTTAATCGTCTTCTATGTATAACTTTTATACATATTAAGTTTAAGGTTACATTTCTAATCAAGGAATTTTCATGATATTTATATATATATATATTATTATAAATATTATATGCAAGCAAATAGAATAAAATCAACTATATTTATTTAATAGCAAATCATTGTTTACATTTTGCTCCTAGGGCAAAAAATACTAACAATCTCCCGCTTGCTCTAAAGTAAATGAGACAAATCCCTTAATCTCATCCCTTCTATATGAGTCTCAAAAGTCTTAGTAGGCAATGTCTTGGCAAATGGGACAGTAAGGTTGTTTTTTGATGCTATCTTCAGAACCGATACCTCTTGCTCCTTCACGAAGTCTTTAATCATGTGATACTTGCGATGTCACGACCTAAAATCCCAAGCCGTGACTTTTTAGTAATTTTGAGTGTAAATTAATATAAATAAAGAATTTTACAAAATTCGGAGAAAACCCAGTACTTGGATATTTCATTTTAGTCCTTGACTCATTAGAAATTCTATATAAAAGGGGATGTATCTTTAGTTTAATTTATTAAGAGAGATATGCCAATTAAAATTTTATGAAACATAGTTAATTTGTACGAAAACTTGATTTGATAAAAACTTTAGCGCTGATTAAAATGAAGTTCGTAAATCTTGAGTCGGAGAGTCCAAAAATTGATTTACAGAATTAATCAAAATTTCCAAGTACTTAAAACTTTAAAAATATGCTCCATGGGAACTATAGGGTCCTATATATATATATATATATATATATATATATATATATATATATATATATATATATATATATATACCAAATCCTCAAATAGTAGTAAATACATCCTCATACATTCACTTGATAGACTCAAAGAATTTGGCTAAATAGTTAGACATGGAGAAAGAGTGAGACAAAGAAAAGTACCAAGCCAAGGAGGAATAAGACCACGAGCCTAAGCCAAATAACTTGCCTAGCCATCGAGACAACTGACTCAAATGAGTGATCGCCTGAAAGGGGGGGAAAGAGAAGAAGTGAGCTCGAAAGCTCAGTTGGAAATCTGTTACCTCAATTAAAACCTTTTTAGTGATAGGAAGCCCCTGCATGGTTAGTTTAATCCAAAATAACTTTGTAAAACTATATGTGCATATATATTTAAAATATCCAAATCTGAGAGTCCATATGCACATATATATATATATAGAGGTACAGAAAACATAATATCCCAAAACTAATCAGTCCACAAACAAATGACACAAATCCACCCATACCCATGAGTTCACCACCTTTCATAAATAGAAACCAGGGTGTTGGCACTACATGTGCCATATAGCCTGCTTAACACCTAGCCCATAACCAGAGGGGACACCCGTGTGTCGCCTACCAAACCTAGAGGGACAACCGCATTGCCTACGCCTGCCAAATGGGGAGATAATTAGAAGAAATACCCCGCGTGGATTCACGGACTCTCACCATTGGTGGGGCCGCAGTACCACACTGTAAAAATCCCATGATACTAACCTGAGACTCATATGTGATCCTATGACACGTGTACTCTGAACTGATATGTAAAAGTAGTCATGTAGCAAATTAAGTTCAAATGATACTCTGGTTTTTAATAAAATAATTCATTAAATTTTATAGAAAAATGGGCAGAATAACGGCTTTATTTTAACATACTCGAAAATAAACTGTGAAAATTCCCAGAGCAATCCAATATATAAATCATACCATTCAATTCCATCACAGATATTTAAAAGTTCTAAAATCACATTTGTTCTCATATATTGCAGAAAATAAGTTTTATTCAAAGCGATGTAAAAGAGAGGTAACTGAATCCCTACCTCACTAGAATAGTAATACCACGCTATTGGATACTCAACGTGCTGTTGGATGATCACTTGGAGGGTCGGGAACTAATCCCACGCCCTCGATCGTCCTCTTGCGAAAAACCAACTTCTCACCGGAACTTCAATTCCACAATGGACCTCTTCACTGAATTCCTAGCACCCAAATTAGCTAAGTTATATATATGACTTGTCCAATTCGGGTCTGGCCCACATCGGACCAGTGGCATGCAAAACGAGGCAAAATCTCGACCGTCCGATCTCATTTTTCGTGCCAATCACCAAACAACACAATATACATATCAAACTTCTCCATTTTCCGAGTACATTCCAAAAATGATAACAAAAACGAAATCTAACGGTCAGATTAAAAACTAAAATTCGAAACTCAAAAACATCCAAAAATGGAAACTTTTAAACCGGGCAAAACAGGATCATGAAATATATACCTTGACGATCCTTGCGACGATACGAATCTAATGAGCCCAGTTTGTGGTCAAATAGTGGCCGGTGACAAAAACTCTGAAATGGCCAAAAATGGCATTTTTCCGACGGGAGAGCACGGTGGCTTCGCGGGACCGACGGCGAGGGTCACTGGTGGCACAGCGAGGCAGGCCGGCCGGATGACGTCCAAGTTAGTAGCTGCGGCTGGTCTCGGTCTTCGGCCGTGAGTGAGGAAGAGAAAGAGCAAAGGGGGAGATGGGAATCGGGTGAGTGAGAGAGAGAGGGTGAGTGGGATATATATATATATCTATTTAAGGATTTGTTTTTAAAAGATGGTCAAATGGCCATTCTACTCCTAAAAAAATTAGGTTTTTACATGCGAAGTATGTGCTTGGATCTCTTGTGGCTTCTTAGTTCTTTTGAATTTACCATTGCACCACTATTATCACAGAATAATGTGAGCAGTTTATCTATATTTGGAACTACTTCCAAATCACTCAAGAACTTACGGAACCAAACTGCTTCTTTTGCTACTTTTGAAGTGGCTATATATTCAGCTTCTATAGTTGAATCAGCTATACAATCTTGTTTCATGCTTCTCCAAACTATGACTCCACCACTAAGAGTAAAAATTGACCCAAATGTAGATTTCCTACTGTCTCTGTCAGACTGAAAATCAGAATCAGTATATCTAATAGAAATCAAATACCTTCCGGAGTATACTGGCATATAATTTCTTGTTCTCCAAAGATACTTGAGAATGTGTTTCACTGCTATCCAATGATCTAATCCTAAGTTAGACTGAAATCGACTGACTATTCCTACAGAGTATCATATGCCAGGCATAGTGTGTAGCACTGCATACATAAGGCTTCCAACTGCTGATGTGTAAGGAATCCATCCCATATCTTCTTCCTCTTGAGGTATCTTAGGATATTGCTTCTTAGAAAGATGAATTCCATGTCGAGAGGACAATTGTCCTCTCTTTGCATTGCAAATCTAACAAGCACTTTGTCAATGTACGATGCTTGAGATAGAGCTAACAGTTTGTTCTGGCGATCATGTATAAGTTGGATCCCAAGAACATAACATTCCGCTCCCAAGTATTTCATTTGGAATTGGTTAGCTAGCCATTTCTTAACATTTGATAACATTTCCATGTTGTTTCCAATTAGGAGAATGCCATCAATAAAGAGAACTAAGAAAACTACTCTTTGACCTTTAATGTACTTGTAAACACAAGGTTCATCAGGATTCTGATCAAAGGCACAAGATTTTATAGCTTCATCAAACTTTATGTTCCAAGATCTTGAAGCTTGCTTTAGTCCATAAATGGACTGTTGCAACTTGCAAACTTTTTACTCTTGACCCTTGGCAACAAAACTTTCTGGTTGAACCATATAAATGGTTTCGTCAAGATAACCATTAAGAAAAGCTGTCTTTACATCTATCTTGCATATTTTATAATCAAAATATGCAGCTATGGATAAAAGAATGCGATGGATCTTACCCATGGTAAGAATAACTAAGCATGGATCTTACCATATCTAGTAATGTTCGATTTCTCCATTCTGCAATACCGTTTTGTTGTGGTGTACCCAGTGCTGTTAGTTAGAATATAATTCCTTGTTTAATAAGGTGAACATTGAATTCATCATCAAGATATTCACCTTCTCGATCTGATCAAAGAGATTTCATTGACTTACCTAACTGCTTTTCAGTTTCTGCTTGGAATTCTTTAAACTTTTCAAAAGTTTCAAATTTCCTTTGCATTTGGTAAATATAACCATATCTTGAATAATCATTAATGAATGTGACAAAATATTCGTAACCCCCTCTTGCTTGTATATTCAATGGACCGCAAACATCTAAATGTATAAATTAAAGAGGCTCAATAGCTCTTTAACCTTTTGCAGAAAATAGACTTTTAGTCATTTTACCTTCAAGATAGGATTCACAAACTAGTAGAGTACCAATAGTTAGCTCTCTCAAAGGATCATCCTTTACTAATATGTTAATTTTGTCAAGCTTAATGTGCCTAGTCTAAGATGCCAAAGATATATGTTAATGTCACAAGAAATCTTTTGTTCCTTAGCTTTGGGTTTTTTAACTCTAAACATCTCAGTATTCAGCAGTGAGTTAATACTAGGCCTTAATATATAAAGTCCATCATTTAAAAATCTAGAATAAATATTTAAGCTATTTCTAGAAATAATAGCGGAATTATTATCAAATGAAACAGAATACTAATGTTTATACATTCTGGAAATAGAAATCAAATTCCTCTTAAAACCATAAATAAAATAAACATTATTTAAAACAAGAAATTTATTATTAATGAAATTCAAATGGACTTCTCCCACTGCTAAAGCTAAGACCAAAGCTCTAATATCTACTCTCATAGAAAAGTCCCCATCAGAAAGTTCGTGTGAAGAACTAAGTATTTACAAAAAAGTACAAATATAGTTAGTCACTCCTGAACTACTATCCAAGATGATGAATCATTTTCAACTAAACAAGATTCGATGACAAGTAAATCACATTTACCTTCCTTTTTCTTTTTTTTGTGCTCCTCGAGATACTTTGCACAATTTCTCTTCTAATGCCCATCTACACCACAGTGGAAACATTTCCCTTTGGGCTTCTTTTTTTTAGAGCTCTTGTTCTTGTTATTGTTATTCTTCTTCTTTTTCTTTTTCACTACTACTATTCTTACCATTTGCTTTTGGTTGCCTTTTCCTCTTCTTATCCTAACTTGAAAAGTGTCCAACTTCAAAAATGTTCCCTTCTACAGATTTTGTCTCTGGCTCATTTCTTTTTGAGATAGCTCAAATGTTTATAGCTTATCGAGAAGCTTAGTTAAGTTGTAAGAGAGCTTATTCATAATATAATTACTCTTAAACTGAAGGAAATTATTGGAAAGGGTTTCAAGAATCCATGCTCACTTGTGTCGCCTCATCAATGGTTGCACTGTAGAGTTCAACTTCGTTAATGTGACTAATTATCTTGAAAACATACTCACAAATAGATGAGCCAACTTTTATTTTAGCATTCATAGTAGCCTTCACAGCCTTATGATGAGACTAGTTAGAAGGATGCCGAAACATTTATCGTAGAGACTCCATTATCTCAAATGCAGTCTCTATTGGTTCGTACTTAGTTCTAAATAGTTCAGACATTCCTGCTAGAGTTGGCATTAATCCATTGTCATATGCCTCTTGAATAGCTTGGGTGACATTAGCAGCAGGTAGTTCAAGACATTCGTCAGTCAGGACAAATTTGTAGTTCTCACAAACAAGGACTATATTCATGTTATTCTTTCACTTATTAAAGTTCTCTTCAGTTAATTTTTCAGTTACAAGTAACGCGGTAATGAGATTCCACATAATTACTAAAAATAAATAATTGACTTTAAATATTTTCTAAAATATCATCAAATATAAATTCGGTATAGTAGACAAGATGCATGATGCATATGTAAATATAAATAAAAAAAAAATACTAATACTATGATTGAACAACCAACACAAAAATGTGCCGAAGTAGAGTAGGTCACATTTTTACTAATTGAACTGAGACTTTCTCAATTATTAAATGTCAATCAAAATATCTCATATTTTCCATATTTATTAATTACCATTTTATTTGGTCAAGATAAAATTAACATATTTTTTTATACCCTTATGAGTGTGACCTACTGTTTTAGATTCCCTAGACTTAACTCAAAAATTGCCGCTGTTGGGTAGGTTTATTTTGAAATATGTCTTAAAATCCTATCTTAAAGAAGTCAACCTTGTTATTGATTTAAGACAGACACCCTCTATAGGAATGATGAAATCTAAGTGTCACGAGGTGCCTCTTAAATCTCACAGTGTTGTACTAATAGTGAAGACCAAAGGATATATTATCATATTATCTCCTCCCACTCATTATTTGACATATATATAATATAAATTGTTATTATTAAATATAACAACTTTGATTTATTAAATCCTAGAGAAATATAAATAATTTAATTTCTAGGATATTATAGAATCAAATCCCATTTTAATAAATTACCAGATTTTCTAAAATCTTAATTTATTATTAAATGACTATACTACCCTATATAAACTATTTTATAAAAAATAGGATAGTTATTAAAAACAATGTGATATTACCAAGTTTTAACTTATTTAATACTAATTCACATTATGTATTCAAGATTATGCAAATTCCAAAAAAAAAAAGCTAATATTAAATAAAATTAATCTAATTAATTTTCCAATGTGCATAATAAAAAATTTTTATTCTATAGAAACAATTTTATGAATAAAAAAATGTATGCACATGTATACATGATATCAAAATTTTGAGTAGGTATTTTTTCTATTTTAGATGACATGTTATATGCATGATTATAATATATAATTATCAACCAAAAAATATAAATAAATAAAAATAAAAATAAAATGAGATCTAGGTTGGGTTGCATTAGATATTACATAACCAAGAAAAAAAATATAATACTAAAAATTAAGAAAAATCTAGAACTAGACTACAATAGATCTAGCCCTTGAAAGTTTCTTCATCTAGTAGAGTTCACCCCCCCATATGATGGGAACCCTGCTACAGTAGGGTTGGCACACAGGCTGTGGGCTTTGGTGGTGATTCTAGGTTTCTTGGTTCTGCTCCTTAGATTTCTATCAGAAGATTATTACATATGTAAATCCTATACCCTTACTAGGAGGGTTTACATTGATTTTGATCTAATCAAAAAAAAATAATTAAAGATCCATTGTAACCATATAATTAATGACCTATTTCTCTTAAACTATACATCCATCTCATGTAACGAAAGTCATCACACATCAATATGCAATAAAATGCCTACTCACATGATATACATATAAGAACATGATTACAATAATCATGTTTATTAAAATGACAAAGTCCTCGTAAAATAACCCTGGCTCTAGTACTATTTGTAGGAACCATTATATGGTGCAGCAGAATGTGGTGTGTGTGACAATCAAAATTTTATGCACAAAAGAGAGCTACAAAAGAGAGAGCTTAGGATCAATATAGCTTTGTTGTTTTAATACATAGAATAAAAACAGTTTTTAGAGAAAAGAAAGAACACTCTAAAGTTTCTATTTTAGAATTTCCTTAGTTGATGATGAGGTTGTACTGTACTAAAGCTATGAGGCTACGATCTTCTTCACCAAGCTTCCGTACCAAACAACTAGAGAGTAGGCTCTTAATAATTACAATCTTATTATTTTTANAATTAATCTAATTAATTTTCCAATGTGCATAATAAAATTTTTTTATTCTATAGAAACAATTTTATGAATAAAAAAATGTATGCACATGTATACATGATATCAAAATTTTGAGTAGGTATTTTTTCTATTTTAGATGACATGTTATATGCATGATTATAATATATAATTATCAACCAAAAAATATAAATAAATAAAAATAAAAATAAAATGAGATCTAGGTTGGGTTGCATTAGATATTACATAACCAAGAAAAAAAATATAATACTAAAAATTAAGAAAAATCTAGAACTAGACTACAATAGATCTAGCCCTTGAAAGTTTCTTCATCTAGTAGAGTTCGCCCCCACATGATGGGAACCCTGCTACAGTAGGGTTGGCACACAGGCTGTGGGCTTTGGTGGTGATTCTAGGTTTCTTGGTTCTGCTCCTTAGATTTCTATCAAAAGATTATTACATATGTAAATCCTATACCCTTACTAGGAGGGTTTACATTGATTTTGATCTAATCAAAAAATAAATAATTAAAGATCCATTGTAACCATATAATTAATGACCTATTTCTCTTAAACTATACATCCATCTCATGTAACAAAAGTCATCACACATCAATATGCAATAAAATGCCTACTCACATGATATACATATAAGAACATGATTACAATAATCATGTTTATTAAAATAACAAAGTTCTCATAAAATAACCCTGGCTCTAGTACTATTTGTAAAAACCATCATATGGTGCAGCAGAATATGGTGTGTGTGACAATCAAAATTTTATACACAAAAGAGAGAGCTTAGGATCAATATAGCTTTGTTGTTTTAATACATAGAATAAAAACAGTTTTTAGAGAAAAGAAAGAACACTCTAAAGTTTCTATTTTAGAATTTCCTTAGTTGATGATGAGGTTGTACTGTACTAAAGCTATGAGGCTACGATCTTCTTCACCAAGCTTCCGTACCAAACAACTAGAGAGTAGGCTCTTAATAATTACAATCTTATTATTTTTATATATTTTTAGAATTCTTGCTATAGGTCTCAATACATGAGATAGCAAGAGGATGGAGGCAAGAGAAAATATAGAACTGCACGTTAACAAATAAAGAGAGCTTTCTTATAAAAAAGTTTTACGTTGCAGACTAAAAAGTAAGTTTGTCTAATTCCTTTTAACGTGTAACTTAAAAAAAATTTCCTCAAATTTTCTCAAATTCTTTACACGCATAATTCTATTTTCTGAATTGATAAATTGGCAAATTAGTGTTGTATCATCTTAAATAGGAAAAAGAATTTTAATCCTATTAAAGACATTATCAAAAAGTATACAATAGACAAGATGAAGAAGGAAACTAAAAAACACGTAGTAATACGGAGCACGGCTATGATTAGTATTTTAAGTTTCCTAGTTAAAATACTATAACAAGAAAGCTCCTGGGAAATTAATGAAGTAATATTAAACAATATAATTCTAATTTAAAATATGATATCTAGAACCCATTAAGATCTTTGTATTGTTCTACTTGCAGAAAAATATATATTAATTGTATTTATCGCATATTGAAATTTGAGAGCGGATGAACTGAAAATAACTGTGTAAAAAATCAATTTGTTTCATTTACAATTTAAAAAAAAAAAAATAGATCACCACAGATGTTCAAGCTAGCTTAAAACAAAAAAAATAAATAAAGAGAGAGAAGCACTCAAATAATACATTTTTTTACCCAAGTTTTAAAAATCTTGAATTTATTATTTTAATACAACCTTCTTTCTTTTAGCTCCGGTAACATTAGCCAACGGAATATAGGAAATAATACAAGACACATGCGGAAAGTAATAATACTATAATGTAAAAAAATTACAATCAAAATTAAAAAAAATGAAGGTAAAGTAAGAACCGAGAAGTTGACATAAATTCTATTAACTTCAAATTATTGGAATTTGATGGTAGGTGATCATGGAACACTGCTAAACTTCACTCAGTGAGACTGTTACCATGCACACAGTGTTGACAAAACTCTAAATTCTTAAGTTTTTCTTTCTCAGGCAGCCCCCTCTTATACAACTCATCTAGACCCCTTTCACTACTTATCCCAATCTTTTATGCCATAAGTTCCATCTGTTCTACTATCTACCATAACGTTATTTCTATCAGTTAAGATAGTCTTGCATGTGATATCGTTTTGACTACCTATTTCGATATTTTGACTGTCTATCATGACGTATGCATGTCCAGTTGTAATAACCCGACTTTTTTTTTTAAGAACTGACATTTGCGTATGTTCATAACTCATTATTTTTTTTTTTGTTTTAGACAAAAACTTAGACTATAAAAATTCATGACAATTTTTTTTTTTATATAATCTTCTCAAGACAGTTAACTAATTATTCGAAATATCGTACTTAAGAAATTTAGACAAATCATTGAAGAAAACCTTATTTTTTCTTCTGAGATTTAAATAATGCGCAACTAAAAGGCTTTCAGGTGAGGAGGGGAGTCACAAGCAGATCTCTTAAATCCCAAGCTCTCTTTAAACGTATTTAAATCTTTTTGACAAAGCCCATTTAGTCTTACATTTATTCAAATCAAAATTTTAGATGCTAAAAAAATATTTATTTAAGAATATTTAATTATTGAAAATATGTTTCAAAATAGTATATGGTATTCTATAAAGGGATATTTAAATAAAATTGGTCATATTGTATATACTTAATCTTAAGGGTATAATTAATCTTAAAATTAATATTTCATATTTAAATATATCATTTCGATCTTAACTTAAAGAAACTTAAGACTTAATCTTACATATTTAAGTAATCTATCTTGTTTAAAGTGAAGAAAACATATACAAAATATGTTGTAGAGTTATCCTAAAGTCAGTGTCTCACATCCATCCCCGCCTCGATTCTGGTCAACCCATCATTCAAAATAAAGGTTGCTTACCTTTGCTACCTACAATATGGACATTTACACGATGTGAGCTTTCGCTCAGTAAGTACAATTCAACTCAGAAAATATTTCATACGAATAATATTTATAAAAGTTCAATTTTTGTATTTTTATGTTATCTTCTAACTTATATTTTATGAAGAAATCTTTTATCACATATGTTATCTTAAAATCTTTTATCTTTCTTATGGGTCCTTGTGTACGTACCGTGTGCGCACTTACTGACTGGGAATAGGGGAGCGACCTTACTGAAATACCAGCGATCATAAACTTAACATTTTTTCCTCTTGAATCCTCACCTAGTAGAGGTTGTTCTTATCTTCCCTTAGGAATCCTCACCTAGTGGAGGTTGGTACGACACTTTTATATTCTAATCTTTTTATTAATCTCCTCTTTAACGTAAATGGTTGTATCTTATTTCAAATCAAATCTTGTATTTCATATTCTTGATACTCTTTTTAATTGAAGTATATTTATCAAGTTATAAATAGTATTGTAAGGTAAGTTTACCTCATCTTATTATTATAGGAGGCATGTATTTTTGTAGGCACATATTCAAGCCAAACAAACATCTTTTGCATACGCAAGATATCACATTTAATCATATCAAATACTTTTATTTCAAACAAAACATGTTTTTAAGACTATCCATATTATAGGTGAGATTGTAATTACCTTAAGTCCATAGAAAATATTCTTCGTGCTTATAGTGAATACCACACACTTAAACTTGTTGCAACCACGTGGCTTTCCTTTATCCTTTTTATTTATTATACATGCATCAACATTCATTTTAAATATCAACATATGCTATCATTAGTCATGTAAAATCTATTTTGCGTGTTTGAAAATATTCACAACATAAATTTTAAAATAATGTTTCACATTAAAATTGTAGGATTTTAGGGCATAATGCACACTTTAAGAATTCCACATTATAGTACATAATTCTCTTCATTCTAAAAATTTACATGAATCCATTTGAAATAAAAAGAAATTTAAGGATTAAGGTTTAGAATTTAAAAACAATACCTATCACTATTTTTTTCCAATTTAGATTTTATAATAAAATTGTTAAAACTACAACTAAACGAAAATCATTGAATTTTTTTGGAAATGTTTTATAAATCAAAC
>JXTB01000502.1:212247-261903 GCA_002914805.1 Parasponia andersonii | reverse complement strand
CTTCGCAACAGGCACGTACTGCTCATCAATGTACTATGGAAATATCACAAGAAAGATGAGACTACTTAGAAATTTGAAACGGAGGTGTATGAGAAGTACCCTCACTTATTTAACTTTCAATTAGAAGTTGCATTGTAATTTCTTTTTTGTAATGTGAACCTTGACGTGTAGTTGAATTTCAGGATTAAATTCCTTTTAAAGAGGAGAGGGTGTAAACACCCAGATTTTTCAAAGGTAAATAAGCAATTTGGCCAATTTTCAAATTAAATAATAGAGGGAATAAATTGCAAAAGTTTAACTTCCAAGCTTGGAGGTTTTGTTGTTATTTTGGATTAAGTACACTGGATAGCATTAACCACGAATACTACTTTAAATTATGTCTATAGACTATATATGCCATATTGATACTTGATACTTGTGGTGCATGATGATAATGCTTAAATAATTATTGCAATTTAGTTTTCTAATTATAATTTAGTCTATGTTTAATAGTGACTACGAATTGTATAATAGGTTTATTTAATGGAATTCCAAATATTTTTATTAAATGGACTGCTTTCTAAATTTAAAACTTTTAAAATCTTTTAAAATAAATCAAAGAATTTCTAATCTTAGTGAAATTATTCTTTTCCACTAGTCTGAATTTTGAGTCGTGACATAATGGATCTTAATTACATTAGGAAAACCAGATGAGAATGAGTCTATACGCATATTTCACAATATTGGAGAAAAAAAACTAAGGGTGAGATAGTGAGAAAATACTGTAAGAGAGAATTGAGCAAAGAGAGTGAAAACTTGGGTTTGCTAGTTTAGGGATTCTTTTTGGGGTGTTGTTCTTGTAATTGCCTGGTAATCATTGACTGTTGAATAGTAAGAAACTGTTATTGTGCACCATGTGGACATGGGTCAATTTTTTGTTTAACTACACTAAAACTCTATGTCGTGTTTATTGTTTTTCATTTGTGTTTGATTGTGCGTTCCTCTTATTGCGTGGATCTTGCTGCTTAAATAAATCTAATGCTATTGATTATGTGGCTGGTTATTTTGTTTTTTCACAATTAATATTGTGAGTGTGGAACCAACACGTGGAATTACAAATTTGATTTTGTTGAAGATGGCAACAACCAAGTTCGAGATTCAATAATTCAATGGCAAGACAGACTTCAGGATTTGGCGGCAACAAAATAGAGCAATTTTGGTTAAAGAAAAGGTTTTGAGGGAGAGAAGACGTCTCAAACATTAAGAAATCAGTGATGATCTTGTAAACATTATATGATCTTGTATCTAAGTGATAATATTTTGAGGAAGTGCAATAAGAAGACGTCTGCAGTATGTTTGTAATTGAAACTAGTGAGTATTTACATGATGAAATATCTCACAAACTGGACCTATTTGAAGGTGAAACTGTTTGAATTCAAGATGCAAGAGGACAAGACTTTTGATGAGAATCTTGATGAATTCAATAAGTTAGTTATTCAACTAGAGAACGTTGAATAGAAGATCATTGACGAAGATTAGATGATCATTTTATTGAACTTATTATCATCAGCCTATAGTCAACTTTGAGATACCATAAAATACAGTAGGGATGCTTTGTCTTTTGATGATTTGGAACCGGCTATTAGGTCTAAAGAAATGGAATTAAGGGTAAAAAAGAAGGCAAGTAATAGGAACAAGGCTCTTAATTTTCGAGGTCAAACTGAAAGAAAAGACAACAAGAATAAAGGAAAGTCAATGTCCAAATCATGGGGAAAATTCAAGTGTTACCATTGTCACAAGGAGGGTCATATGAAAAGAGAGTGCCCTAATAGAAGAAAGAAGTTAAATTATAAGCAAGACACTAGAGAAGCATCATGGGTGTTGGATTGTTATGATTCAGTAGACGTAGTAATTCATTCGACACAAGATACACACAAGGAATAGATTTTGGACTTAAATTCTAGTTTCATATAAGTCCAAACCATGGCTCATTTCAAATAGTACACAAATAGACTACTCTTCGCAAGACATGTCTTCTTGGACTAGTATATACACATATTGAATGACATGAGGTGGATCTAGTGTGTACTTCTTCAACATTGATACATGGGACACATTATGCACATCGCTCAATTGTGTAAGTAGGTTCAAACAATAAACCACTAGTCCAATCCTTTTTGTAATCTTAAAGGGACCAATATACCTTGGAGCAAGCTTATCTTTAACTCTAAACCTTGTAACACTATGCCTTAGAATCTCTTTCAAGAACATATAATTGCCAATTTCGAACTCTACCTCATTTCTTCTTAGGTCTGCATAACTCTTCTAATAACTATGGACTTTCTTAAGCCTACTCACCTTAATGTCCTTGATCTTTTCAGTGGTTCTTTCAATCAATTCAGATCCAAGAGTAATGTACTCTTTAGGTTTTGCCCAACATAATGTCAATCTACGTGGCCTTCCATATAATATCTCATATAGAGCCACACCCAAACTAGTTTGGTAACTATTATTATAAGCAAATTCTACCAAAGAAAGATAGTCATCCCATTTTTCACCAATATCTAATATACAATAATGAAACATGTCCTCAAGTATCTAAATAGTCCTTTCAGATTGGCCATCTTTCTTAGGATAGAGAGTTGTAATAAAATCCAACTGTATACCAAACACTTTCTGCAAGGCTCTTTAGAACATAGAAGCAAACCTTAGGTCTCTGTCAAAAACTATATCTGAGGGCACACCATGCAAGCATACAATATTCTCCACATATAATTTACTGAGCTTAGTAAGTGAGTAGGCAATCCTGATCAGTATAAATTGAGTACTCTTCGCCACTTGATCGACTATCACCCAAATTATGTCATTTTTTCTTAAAGTCCTTGGCAAACTAGTCACAAAGTCTATCGTAATCTTGTCCTATTTCTATTCTAGAATGGGTAACAGCTCAGGTAATCTAGCTGGTCTCTTCATGCTTTTCTACCAGTAGAAGTGTTGTGCTCAATTTACTACTTCAAAGCTTAATGCTTAATTTGGTACTTCAAGAAACGGTTGTATCTTAGAAGACAGATGCCTAATGACCTAAGGTACCATGGGAGGAGGTGAATATGTTTTAAGTATATTGTATAACATACAAGCCTCAGTTCCACCACTACGGTTTGAATTTCTTATGATTCAGTTATGTTGTTTCTATTATGTTATTTTGAGGTCTGAATTTCTTATGATTCAGATATTTTGTTTATATTTTGTTATTTTGATTATATTATTAATCTATAATTCTATTTTATATTGTTGATAATATAATTATGTTGTTAATTATTATTCTAATTAGTTTCATAATATCTGTTTGTTCTTACACATGTTTAATATTTAATGTTATAATTCACCCAACAAACTTAAAATAGTTTATTTGTATTTTTACCAAAGATAAGTTATGTTGGATAATTATTAATATTAAAATTTGTTTTGGAAATTAAATTTAAAAAAATTACTTTGGAAAGTAATCTGGTATTGTATACTGGATAGTTATGAAAATAGTGAATCTTTATATAAAGAGGCTGGATTTTAAATAGGACCATTTGTGACCCCTGTGTGGTCTTTCCTGAGAATTCTCTATTGAGTACTACTTGGTTGCTCAAAAAACTTATTTTATTTGGAAAATATTTTACAAAGTCTTGAAATTGGGTTATTAACCTAATTGTGATTTTGGTATTTATACACAAAATCTGTGGTCCTAAAGCTAGGTTTCAACTGGGACCAATGCAAATATGGTGGAACACAGTCATAGTTCTAAATAGAACAAATCTAGCAAAAGAGCTAAGACAGGACCTAAAGGAGAAATTTCCAAGAAATCAAAATACCAAAGTAAATGCTTCAACTGTGACAAAGTAGGTCACAATTCTACAGGCTATATGCAGCAAAAAAAGAAGCAGAACCACGAGGCCAATATTATAGATGACATCACTGAAGATGGATACGAAATCAGCCTTTCAGTAGTGGTTTAGAAGTGAACCTAGTCAGGTCTAACCTAAAAGAATAGTGGATTGACACTAGTGCTACAAAATAAATTTGCTCAGACAAAGAGACATTCATTTCCTTCGAAACAGTTATAGGGAAAAGCTATTCATGGGAAACTCAACCACATTTCAGGTTGAGGTTCAAAGCATGGTGATCTTGAAGATGATTTTTAGGAAAGATCTGACTCTCAACAGCGTCCTCTATATGCCTGAAATCCGCAAAAACTTGGTCTCCAGTTTATTGCTTAGTAAGCATGGATTTCACATAGTGTTTGCGTCAGATAAATTTGTTTTGACTAAAAATGGAATGTATTTGGGAAGGGGTTATCTAAGCAATGGACTTTTTAAGGTCAATGCCATGACTATAAAGCAAAATAATTATAAGAGTATTAATTGTTTTACTTACTTGCTCGAGTCTTCTAATTTAGGCATAATAGACTCAGAGACATTAATTATAATACTTTGTGTAGATTAATTAATATGAATCATATACTCACTTTCTATATTGATTCCAAATATAAGTGTGAAACTTGAAAATTGACAAGGTCGTCATTCTATACAATTGAAATGATCATAGAACCTCTTGATTTAATTCACAATGATATTTGTGATTTAAAATCTGTTCAAATAAGAAGTACCATATAAGTACAATTGAAAGGAATACAAAATCTCTTAATTTGATTCATAGTGATATTTGTGATTTAAAATTTATTCAAATAAGAGGTGATAATAAGTATTCTATTACTTTGTCGATGACAAAAGAAAACACTGTTATGTGTATTTGCTAAAAAGCAAGGACATAGTTATAGAGAAATTTATTCTCTACAAGAATGAGGTCAAAAATCAACTTAATAATAAGATTAATGTGATTAGAAGTGACCGTGGAGGAAAGTATGAATCACCTTTTTGTGAGTTCTATGCACAACACTAAATAATATCTGAGGTCACTCCTTCTTATTCACCTAAGTTAAATGGTAATGCTGAGCAGAAAAATCGTATCTTGAAAGAAATGATGCATGCCTTTTAAGTTCTGGGTTACCTCAGTTAATAGGAGGAGAAGAAGGATAAAACTTATATGAGTTATAGAAAGAAAGAAAACTTCCTATAAATACTCACGAATATGGCGGTGTCTTACCAAAGTGACCGTACTATTGATTGCATTTTCATTGGTTATGTACAAAATAATAGTATTTATCAATTTTTTGTGTATGAGTCACAAATCTAAGATATACATAAAACATGATAATAGAGTCTAGAAATACATCATTTTTCCATATAGATCCAAAGATGTGTCAAGGTCATCTACACAAACATACAAGATTGAAAATAAGAGTAATCAAGACTAAGAACATGAGGAAGAAGTTGATGATGAACCCTGATAAAGTAAAAGAGTTAGAATGGAAAAATCTTTTAGTCCAAAGTTTCTGACTTTTTTGCTAGAGGCTGATCCTCAAACATTTAAAAAGTCTATGAGCACTTTAGAAGATCCTTTATGGAAAGAGGCTCTTCAAAGTGAAGTTGACTCCATCTAGCAGAATCATACTTAGAAACTAGTGGATCTTTCTTCGGGCTATAAACTAGTGTCCAAATAGATTTTCAAGTCGAAAATGAAAACAGGTAGATCAATTGATGAATACAAGGCTAGACTTGTAATCAAGAGTTCCAAACAACAAAAAGGCCTTGACAACTTTGATACATATTCTCTTGTGATGAGAATAATATCCATTAGTATGTTAATGACAATTGCAACTCTATGTAATTTTAAAATACATCAAATAGATGTGAAAACTACTTTTCGGAATAGATATTTGAATGACGAAATTTACATGGAAAAACCTAAGAGTTTTTCTACACTTGGGTAGGAAAAGAAGATTTGTAAATTGGTTAAGTCTTTATATATTTTAAAGTAAGCACCAAAACAATGACATGAGAAATTTGATAATCCAATGATATTAAATAGATTCAAAATCAATCAGTGATAAATTTGTCTATGTAAAAGATACAAATAGTGGCTAAATCATTTTGTGTCTTTATATAAATGACATGCTCATTGTTGGTAGTAATGAAAATATGATCAAATCTACCAAGAAGATGTTGAATTCTAAATTTGACACAAAATACATGGTTTTAGCTGATGTCATTTTGGGAGTTAAAATTGCAAAAATATCTGATAGACTTATTCTAAGTCAATCACACTTTGTAGACAAGATTCTTGAGAAATTTAAAAAGAATAATTCTGGTATATCCAGAACACTGGTAGATACGAATCTATACCTATCAAAGAACAAAAGAGAAAGTATCTCCCAACTGAAATATTCTAGGGTGATAGGAAGTCTTATGTGCTTGATAAGTTGTATAAGATCAGACATAGTATACGCAGTTAATAAACTGTGTAGATGCACGAGTAATCTAAGAAAAGATCATTGGAAATGAATAGTAAAAGTAATCAACTACTTAAGGTATACTCGTAGTTATGGACTGTACTAGTCTAGATATCTAACTATCTTTGAAGATTACAATGATGTAAATTGAAAAAGCACAGAGCAATGTGTATAATAGTAAGTCTAGGCACATATGTCGTAGACATAATATGGTTAGATAACTATTTTTAACTAGAGTTATATTTTATTGACTATATGAAGTCAAAGGATAATATTGTAAATCGGCTAACCAAAGGTTAAACGAGGAATTAGTTAAGAAATCATCGAGGAGAATATGACTAAAGCCCATGAAAGAATAAGTTGATACAATGAAAACTAGCCTAGTTGACTAGAGATCTCAAGATCTAGGTTCACAAGGACAACCTAGTTATGAAAACTTAATTGGATCACTACGAGGGTTACACTCATGTCCATTCCTATGAGAAATAGTGATATTTTTAGGAAAAGAATAAGCTATACTTTCTATAATTCAAAAATTCAAGTGGAGTAATGGGGGTTACTCTTGATTAAAAAATCACCTACATGAGAGAAAAGATGGGCCAAAAGGGAATTGTGGAGGGCTCAACTTAGAGACTCTCACAAAACTATGCTTATTTTCATGTCAAAAACAAACATGAAAGTGATAATTATATTAGGAAGATTCCTATGTGAGATATGTCATCATTTACATGAAATGTCATAATAGTTCGAAGATATCTTGTCTGTTGATTAGTCAGTAAAGTAAACACACTTTCTCATGGATGGTTTAAGGGTGAACTCCTTCTTATCCTATGTAGGTTTCGACCATTGAACTCTATTGTTAGATCCCATAAGATATGTATGCCTCAAATTCATTCATGTGGGCCATTGTTGGAAAATTATGCTAAACATCATTTTGATGGATATTTTAGAGTATAAAATTAAGTGAGACTCACTTAATATTTTTGATGGATTACGCTGGATTCTTGATCTAATCAGCAAGTACTTCAAAATCATATACTCATATGCTCAAAATGAACTTGGATGAATGAAAAATTGATACTCAAAATTCACTCAAGAGCATGAGAAAATGCTAAGGAAAAGTTTGTGATGCTAAGTCTCACATCGGATAAAAACAAAGCATCCCCCCCTTTCTTTTAGAACCTATATAAGGAAGGCATATGTTCTTTATTTTCTTCTTACCTTGAGAAGCAATTCTTTATACTTCTCGAAATTTTCTCTCCATTCTAGTTCTAGTTTGAATTCTTGTCCTTAAGTTCTAGAAGAAAATTGCCCATTGGAGTTGGCTTAGTAGGTGGAGTGGAGTGGGGATTGAGTATTAGATCAAGAGTTTGACTCCTAAGGTCTGTGAGTTATTTTTGCTTTCCTTGTAATAAAATGGAGGTCATTAGTTAAGCTCCACTTTATATATATATATATATATATATATATATATATATGTTCTAGAAGAAAATTCTAGTTCTAAGAATTCCTTGATCTAACTTTCGTAAAAGTATCTTGACATAGTTCATATAGTTTTCAATTAGCCAAAAGTAGAAGTTTGGTGCTCAGTTTGCTACTTCAAGAAGTCATTATATCCTAGAAGATAGATACCTAATAGATCTAGAACATATACCTAACACTTTATTGGATAATAGTAGTGTAGCAGAAAATTCAAAAGAACAAAAAATTCACAAGAGAAGAAAGCATATAGAGTAAAAGTACCATCTTTTAAGGGAGATTATTCATTTGGGCGATATCAGGGGATATCATTGTGCAAAGCTCGGGTAAAATCTTTGGCCTATTTACAAATACGCTGACAACTAAGAGTTTATAGAGTCAA
Source organism: Parasponia andersonii (assembly GCA_002914805.1). Classification (NCBI taxonomy): domain Eukaryota; kingdom Viridiplantae; phylum Streptophyta; class Magnoliopsida; order Rosales; family Cannabaceae; genus Trema; species Trema andersonii. The sequence continues at coordinate 253,666 of JXTB01000502.1, read as the reverse complement.
CTTGAAAATTTAGGAATATGTGTCATGTCTTTCTTGCTTTAGAGAAAGTGGGAGATTATTGGAAATTCTATCCTACAATTATATGATTGAATATTTGCTTTGTTGATTGATAAATAAAAATTACATTTTTTCGATGTTTGCTCATTTTTTTTATTTGTACAATTTATATATCGTGAAGTTTTTTTGATTGTTAATGTAATCCTAAATTAAGTATATAATATTACAAAAGGATTTAGTTTAAGGATAATAGTCTAAAATAGTTTATTACTATTAAATAAAATTTGGTTTATTTAATTAAAATTATTAATTTGGTCTAGATCTAATGAATAATACAGTTTATGTAAATATGTATACATTAAGATAAAGACATTACATATAATAGAGATTATATAGAACTAAACTAAGAAACTTTGTTCGAATGTAGAAAGTTCACATTCATCAATTGATGATCATATATTGAATGATCTTAGTCTTGAGTAATTTATGGACTCATATTTGTCATTATATCTTTTGATTTATATGGATGAGATCTATAAAACAACAGACCAATATCTTAGTATTCTAGTGATGTAATTCTACAGATCATAATTTGAATATCCACTCCTCATGTTAAAAGTTTGAAAAGATATTCTCTTTAGTATTTATTCAAGACTAAATAAAAAAGCGTACTGAATCTGATAATGGTTAAAAACATTAACAATTTATGATTGGTTATAAATTAATTATTCGTTAGAGAATCAACATCTGAGGATAAAGTAGTAATTAAAGAGGTTAATGGACTTTGACCTATCTCTAGTTGTAAATATCTTATGGAGGTCAATTTATATGTATTTATTAAATCAATAGACTATTTAAGGCTTTCTATTGAGTAAATTTGTCCACGATATTAAGAGTGAAATATTACTTTTTAGTGGAATAATCCGGGAGTTAATAAATTAGATTTATTGATTAACTTTGTTGGAGCTAAAAATATGATCTATTTTCTATTAGGTCCAATGCTAGCTCATATATATTATGATAGATCATTTCTCTGGGAAAAATTAATGGGACTAATGTCCAACCCCCAATACTAGTGCCACATATATATTAGACGATTTTTTTTAAGAAACATAATTTTTAATTATTTTAAAAATGGTGTTATATATTCTGATAGGATTGGGAATCCTATTCAAAATCAATTATTTTAAATTTAAATTATCTGATAAAAGAAAATTCAAGGATAAATTATTAAATTAATTATGAGATAACTGTATCTTTTAAACTTGAAAATTAAATGATATTTTGATAATTATTAAAAAGGAAAACTGATAAGAAGAATCCCACTAGGAGTGGGATGCCCCGGTTACATGCCTGCCTTGGAGAATTACCCTGTGATTGTCTTGTTATTTTTCCTAAACGAAGTGTTTTTCGAAGGCAAAAATTATTACTATTCTCATGTGTGGAGACTAAAAGCAAATAACTAGAAAATCACTATAGAATGAAATTACTATAAGCTTTCATAGATGCCTATAAGTCGGGTCCTTGATGTCGAGTCATAGCTCATAAGATAGATTTAAAAAATTCAAAGAGAAAAGCGAGGAACCATTGTAATCTCGCTTCAAGAAATAAAAAAATTTATTCATTGATATTGTTTGGTAAATTAAGATAACAAGTTTAAAAATCTTGGTAGCTTTTATTGTTTCATAAAATTGTAAAAGCTCATAGTTTCCAGTACTGAGATTGATTTTAAAACCAACAATGTAACCTTTATCTAATGTTGATGTGGGATAGATAGATGATGCATGACTTTGGACATCAATTATACTTATCTATTTATGTTTAGCAAGTGATCACGCTACTTTTCCCAAAAGAAGAGTTTTTAACTCGTGAAATTTCCATTCTATCACTTCTCTCGGTTTATGATGACGACATATCAATACAAAAGTATTGGATTTAAAACGATTTTCGCAGCAGAAGATTAGGCCAGGAATATTAAAATATTTTCTCAAAACAATTGACTATATGGGTGCATAGTATTAATTCATAACAAATAAGAACATAGAAAGAGAATAGATCTAATATCTCTTGTAGCCTATCGACGGATCCTACCTTTACTGTCTTCTCAACCACGATCTTCCAATCCAAGCCTCAAGTGCAACTGGATGAACGTGTGGGCGTTGCGTACAATTTCTTAAAACTCACACTTTAGTCACTTGCAATTTTCTCAACGTATGAAATTGCAAGAGTTTTGTTCCACAGAGAATAAGAAGACTCTTCTTTTTCTCTCTAGTTTATGGAAGCTCTGCAGAAAAAATACGTAGTGTATCTCTTTCTTTTTCAACTAGGATTTTCTTTATATATGTATATATATATTTATTAAACTATTTAATAAATAAATTAATATATTAATCAAATCAATATATATATATAACCTTAAAAAAAATGTTAGTTTACTTTTTTTTTATTTTATAAACGTAAAATTATATATATATTTATTTAATCTAATTAATTAATATGTATATATATATATATAAACTAGCGGATAATTCACTCTTTCAAGAAAGAGTGTTTCACTTTTAGTCAGTTTCTCAATTTCTATTTATCTAATTATCTGATAATTAGATATTTTAAATTCAAAATCTAAACAAATTAGGAAATTTATCTCTCCATAAATTTAAATTAATTAATAACAATTATTAATTACATATAGATAAATTATTTATCTAGACAAAATATACATAATAGAAATAATGTAATATTCAGTAGAGTGTTTATAAGAGATGGAATTGGGAACCTATGGACCTATAATTCAAGCTCCAATAAATTATGACAATTAATTAAATTCTTTAATTAATTTGTCTAATTTATTAATTCCAGTATCACTCCACTAAAAATCTGAAATTGCACTATTGAAATTACAGAATTAATTTACTCAGAAAACAGTGAGCAGTACATCGATTTAATCATTACATGTAGTTCAATCCTCCATAGACAATTCATAATTGGAGCTATGTTATATTCCGTTTACCTTTCCAATTACATCTTTATCCTTGAGTACTTTTAATTCTCCAATGAATAATTAATTTATAAATCTATTATAAATTGAGTACTCAAACTGTCCAAGTCTTGAATCAATACACAAGGGAATCATCTTTCTAGCTTCCTAATGGAAGGAATGGATTCCATATCTATAAGTTATATTCCCAGCTACTCATCTCATCATGCTCCCAAGATACAGGTATTTCGATCTGTTTAAAAACAAACCTTTAACAAGTATGTCAAAGAGCATAATGTTATAAATAGGAGTCTATAACTACTCAGGATTAAGATGGATCTATATATGATCGTCTAGTGATATTATTTAAACTCTCAACAGTTAACAGAATATATGTGAGATTCAAATCATGTCTAATTCAATCCTATATAATCAAATTATATAAAGTATCTCTATTGTGATATCAACACATCAATAGTCCGGATAAGAATATTACATTCTCAATGTTAATGGACCGTACAAATAATATTTAATTAAAGATCCCAAACTTTAATCAATTATTACGGACTATATTAAGTTTATTATCCATAAAATTAATCCTCATGTATATAATACTTATATGCTAAATTTATGGTCACATAAATAAACCAGGGGTTTTCTGATATTTAATGATATGAACAAATTCAAATAGAAAAATGTCATTTTATTAATTCAACAAATATCCAAAATATACATACTTTTAGGGCATAAATCCTAACAATCTCCCACTTGCCTTAAAGTAGGTGAGACATGTCCCTCAATCCTAAACCCTCCAAGTGACTCTCAAAAGTCTTCGTTGAAAGCGTTTTTGTAAAAGGATCAACAATGTTGTTTTCGGATGTTATCTTCATAATGACCACATCTCCTCGGTATACTATCTCTCTAATCAGATGATACTTTCTCTCTATATGCTTTCTTCTCTTGTGACTTCTTGGTTCTTTTGAATTCGCCACCGCTCCACTGTTGTCACAGTATAAAGTCAGTGGCTCATCCATATTTGGAACAACTTCCAAATCAGTAAAGAACTTTCTAAGCCAAACTACTTCTTTAGCTGCTTCACAAGCTGCTATGTATTCTGCTTCCATAGTAGAATCTGCAGTGATGGATTGTTTAACACTTATCCAGACAACGGCTCCACCACCAAGAGTGAACACTGACCTAGACGTCGATTTTCGAGTATCTTTGTCTGATTAAAAATTAGAATCAGTGTAACTAGTAGGAATCAAGTCTTGACTTGAATAAACTAGCATATAATTTCTCGTTCTCCTAAGATACTTAAGAATATACTTTATTGTTATCTAGTGATCTAATCCTAGATTTAATTGAAAATGACTGACTATCTCTACTGCGTAGCATATGTCAGTCCTAGTACACAATATGGCGTACATAAGGCTACCAACTGCAGACGCATAAGGAACCCATCTCATATCCTCTTCCTCTTGAGGTGTCTTAGGATATTGCTCTTTGGAAATAATAACTCCATGTTGAGAAGATAACTTTCCTTTCTTGGAGTTTTGCATCGAAAAACAAATGAGCACTTTATCAATGTAAGATGCTTGAGACAGTGCTAAAAGTCTGTTCTTGCGATCTAGAATAATCTTGATCCCAAGCACATAACTTGCTTCTCCCAAATCTTTTATTTTGAAATGCTCGGCTAGCCACTTCTTTACATTAGATAATATTTCCACATTATTCCCAATAAGCAAAATATCATCTATATAAAGAACTAGGAAGACCACTTTATTGTCTTTGATGTACTTGTATACATAAGGTTCATCAACATTTTGATCGAAACCATAAGATTTAATCGTCTCATCAAATCTTAGATTCCATGATCTCGAAACTTGCTTAAGTCCATAAATAGACCTAAGTAGCTTGTAAAATTTTTGCTCTTGGCCTTTAGCTGCAAAATTTTCTAGTTGTCCCATATAGATGCTTTCTTCAAGATAACCATTCAAAAAAGCTGTCTTGATGTCCATTTGCCATATTTCATAGTCTAAATATACGGCAATGGATAAGAGGATACGTATGGATTTAAGCATGGCTACTGGCGAGAAGTCTCTTCATAATCAACTCCCTCTTTTTGGGTATAACCTTTTGCCACTAACATTGCTTTAAACATTTCAACTTTTCCATCTGTACCTCTTTTTCTTTTATAGATCTATTTACATCCAATAAGCCTAACATCTTCAGGTAGATCTATAAGTTTCCAGACAGAATTAGAATACATGGATTCCATTTCTTGGTTCATAGTCTCTTGCCATTTTTCCTTCTCAGAATCTTCCATTGCATGCTTGTATGTCAATAGGTCATCTTGGCTACTATCGAAAATAGAAACATGTACTTCTCCAACTTCCCTGTAGTGAGTAGATGGTCTAATAAACCTCCTACAACATCAAGTTGCCAAGATATTCTGATCTGGAATAGTAGTCTCATAATTTTGTCGTTCAACAACTATTGTTGGTTGTGGTCTGATCTGATCAGAAAGTAATTCCTCTAGTATAACTTTATTTCGAGGTTTGAAGTCTGTCATATAGTCATTTTCAAGAAAAGTGGTATTTGTCGATACAAATTCCTTTTTCTCTTGAGGACTATAAAATAAACCTCCTCTCGTGCCTTTTGGATAACCTACAAATAAACAAATCTTTGTACATGGTTCTATTTTCCCAGTCTTTCTTTTCAATATATGTGTTAGGTACCTCCATATGCGAATATGACGTAAACTAGGTTTACGCCCATTCCACAACTCTAAATGTGTCTCTTGGATAGACTTGGAAGGTACTACATTCAAAATGTAAACAACGGTTTTGCATAACCCCAGAATGAGAGTGGTAGGGAAGAGTAGCTCATCGTATCTAACCATATCAAGCAACGTTCAGTTTCTCCTTTTTGCAACACCATTCTGTCGTAGTGTTCCAGGTACTGTGAGTTGGGATAGGATACCATTCTCTAACAAGTGATCCTTGAATTCATTATCAAGGTATTCACCTCCTTGATCTGATCAAAGAGTTTTTAATGACTTACCTAATTGCTTTTCAGCTTCTGCTGTGAATTCTTTGAACCTTTCAAAGGTTTCAGATTTTCTTTGCATTAGGTACACATATGCATATCATGAATAATCGTCAATAAATGTGACAAAATATTCGTAACCTCCTCTTGCTTATACATTCAATGGACCACATACATCGCTATGCACAAGCTCAAGCGGCTCTTTGGCCCTTTTGCCCTTTACTAAGAAAGGTCTCTTAGTCATTTTTCCTTCCAGACAAGATTCACAAACTGCTAGAGTGCCAAATTTTAGCTCTCTTAAAGGACCATCCTTTACAAGTCTGTTTATCCTATCCATATTGATATGCCCTAACCTAAGGTGCCAAAGATATGTATCATCATCTTGAGAAACTTTTTGCTTTTTAGGTTTGGGATATTCTATTTTAAACATTTCGGTATTAAGCAGTGATTGTTCATCCGGCCTTAACATGTAAAGTTCATTCTCCATTTTTGCAGAACAAATATTTAAACCATTTCTAGAAATAATAATCTCATTATTAAGAAAAGAAACACCAAACATTTGTTCAAATAGTCTTGAAATAGAAATCAAATTCCTATGAAAACTAGGAATAAAGTAAACATTGTTCAATAACAAAAATTTATTTTTAAAATGAAGACGGACGACTCCTACTGCTTTTGCCGAAAATTTCACTCCATTGCCTACTCTCATCGTGAATTCTCCGTCGGCAATTTCCTTTGAAGAACTAAGCATCTGAAAAGAAGAAGAAAAAATGATTAGTGGCTCCTAAATCAACTATCCATGGTGATATATCAAATAAATCTTGTTCCACTAAACAAGCTTCTAAAACAAGTAAATCATATTTCCCTTTCTTCTTCAGTTTTAATTCGGAAAGATACTTGTTACAGCTTCTTTTCTAATGCCCATCAACTCCGCAGTGAAAACATTTTCCCTTAGGCTTTTTGTCCTTGGAGTTGTTCTTCTTGGTGCTTGTATTACCCTTCTTGCTTCTTTTAGGCTTAGATCCAGAGGCACCCTTGCTCTTCCTCTTCTTGTTTTTGTTAGAGGTAGAGGAATTTTCTTCTGCAACATTTGCTTCAGCAACAATTGTTGAGTCATCCTTACCTTTATCTTTCGATATCGATTCAAAGGTTTGTAGTTCATTGAGCAGTTGAGTCATCGTATAATTCAACTTATTCATAATATAGTTGCTCTTGAACTGAAGAAAATCAGGTGAGAGTGATTCCATAATCATACTCACTTAGGTACAGTCATCGATCGTAGCCCTGTGAACTTCAGCCTCTCCAAAGTAATTGATCATATTCAAAACATGATCTCTCACTGGAGTTTCTCTCTTCATCTTCGCACTCATAGCCTTTTTATTGACTTAATGATGAGATCGATCAAATTGTTGCCCAAACATGGCATGGAGAGACTCCATTATCTGATAAGCAGTCTCCATCTTTTCGTGCTTAGCTCTAAACACGTCAGTCATGCCTACTAACATGTAGCAGTGAGTTTTATTATTGGCATAAGTCCACTTTTTATAGCTTTCTTGTACAACACGAGTAGCATTAGCGGCGGATTATAGAGGACATTTCTCCTTAAGCACAAACTTGTAGTCTTCACTAATAAGCACGATGTTCATATTACTTTTCTACTTGATAAAATTATCTCCAGTTAATTTTTCATTTACGAGAAAAGCGATAATGGGATTCAAGGTTGACATGTTTGCTAAAATTAAATAATAAAATAAAATTCAACATATCTGAAAATAAATATCACAAAGAATTCAGAATAGTAAACGTGATGCATGATGCAGGTAAGTAAACACATAAACTTATTTACTAATTCCACAGTAATTCAATTTTCTCTAATTAGGTGTCATCGTAGGATATATCACATAGTTACTAATTGAATTGAGACATTCTCAATTAATAAATAAAACATCAAAATATCTCATATTTTCTTTTATTTATTAACTACTGTATTATGGTCAAGATATTATTAATAATTTAATTGTATCTTCATGAGTGTGACCCATTATTTTAGATTTTAACAACTCAAAATTGCCGTCGTAGAATAGGTCAATTTTGAAATACATTCTAAAATCTTATCTGTTAGAAATTAAGTCTTGTTATTAGTTTAAATAGATACCCTCCATAGGGAGGACGAAATCTAAGCATCTCTAGGCTCCAATTAAATCTCATGGTGCTTAATTAATAATGGAGACCGTGGGATATATTGTCATATACCCCTTTCCCACTCATTATTTAAAAATCTAATGTCTTTTTAATAATAAACATCTAATATTTTATTTAACCTAGTTGTTATATCCAATATAATTTTCTAGGTTAAACTTTTGGTCTAATCTTATTGGTCATAAATAAATTACTAGATGTTCTAAAAATATAAAATTATTATTATAAGAATAATTTGGCTAATCTAATTAATCTAATTAATAAGAATAGCCTAAATTAAATAAATGTGATATTACCAAAATTTAACTATTAAACTTAAATCACATTATTCAATTTTTTTATTCCTATTTAATTATTTAATCTAATTAAATTAGTCATATTCTAACTAAACTATTTTAGAGTGAATATAACATATATGCATGACATTCATAAATGACTATGAGTGGGTATAATGAATGACATGTTATTATATATGGTCATGTTATACATTCACATATAATATAACAATAAAATAAAATAAAATGATATTTGGCTAGGTCCCTTAGGAAATTACAACCCAATAAAATAATAAAATTACAAATAGTTAAAAGCACGCAGGTCTAAAAACTATCCGCTGGTCTTCTTGGGCCTCCTCTCTTCTTTTGGCATTTTTACAAATCATATTTGTAAAAAGTGATATTTCTGTAAATATTTTACAAAAACTAACTTAACCCATATAATTATCTATATAATCATTTGGGCTTGGGCCTGGGCTTAATTACCTTCTCTCTTTTTTTTAGTAACCGTAATTTATATATATATATATATGTATAAACTAATATTATATAAATATATATAAACGCACCTGGTCTTACGACCAAGTGCTTACGAAAATAGTTTTTATATAATAAATATATATATATATATTAATATATGATATATATTATATAAAAAAAAACTTTTTTTTTTGAGTTCTTTAGGATATCGGGTCGGCTTCAAGTGCATCTCCATCATCTTCCTAGTACATTACAAGAAAAAAGAAAGGAAAATACAACCAAGCCTATACCCCAAAATTAGGGTTTACATATTTTAATCTAATCAAAATAAATTGTAAAAAAATTTAGAACCTAAGGAACCATATAATTAACGATCAAATATCAACCATACATCCATCATATGATAACTCATCCATTCATCATCAAATACATGTAAAATAATACAATACCCACTCATGCATATAAATAATTAATACTATATACTCATATAACCGCTCTGGTACTAATTGTTTGGATTTAAAACGATTTTCGCAGCAGAAGATTGGCCAAGGAATATTCCAAAATTTTATCAAAAAAATCAACTATATGAGTGCATAGTATTAATTCATAACAAATAGGAACATACAAAAAGAATAGATCTAATACTTCTTGTAGCCTATCAGCGGATCCTCACTTTACTATCTTCTCAACTACGATCTTCCAATCTAAACCTCAAATACAACTGGATGAACGTGTGGGCGTTGCATACAATTTCTTAAAACTCACACTTTAGGCACTTGCAATTTTCTCAATACATGAGATTGCAAGAGTTTTGTTCTACAAAGAATAGGAAGACTCTCTTCTTTTTCTTTCTAGTTTATGGAGGCTCTGCAGAAAAAATACGTAGTGTATCTCTTTCTTTTTTTGCTAGGATTTTCTTTATATATNTCTATTTATCTAATTATCTGATAATTAGATATTTTAAATTTAAAATTTAAACAAATTAGGAAATTTATCTCTCCATAAATTTAAATTAATTAATTAATTAATTAATAATAATTATTAATTACATATAGATAAACTATTTATCTAGACAAAATGGGCAGTAACAGAAATAATGTAATATTCAGTACAGTGTTTGTAAGAGGTGGAATTGGGGACCTATGGATATGTAATTCAAGCTCCAATAAATTATGACAATTAATTAAACTCTTTAATTAATTTGTCTAATTTATTAATTCCAGTATTACTCTACTAAAAATCTGAAATCGTACTCTTGAAATTACAAAATTAATTTACTCAGAAAACAGTGAGCAGTCTATCGATTTAATTATTACATATAGTTCAATCCTCCATAGACAATTCATAATTGGAGCTAGATTTTTTTTCTTTTTTTTCTCCAATTACATCTTTATCCTTGTGTACCGTTGATTCTCTAATGAACAATTAATTTATAAATCTATTATAAAATGAGTACTCAAACTGTTCAAGTCCTGAATCAATACACAAGAGAATCATCTTTCTAGCTTCCTAATTGAAAGAATAGATTCTATATACGTAAGTTACATTCCCAGCTACTCATCTCATCATGCTCCCAAGATACAAGTATTTCGATCTGATTCAAATCAAATCTTTAACAAGTATGTCAAAGAACATAATGTTATAAATATGAGTCTATAACTACTCAGGATTAAGATTGATGTACATATGATTATCTAGTGACATTATTTGAACTCTTAACAGTTAACGAGATTTATGTGAGATTCAAATCATGTCTGGTCTAGTCCTATATAATCAAATTATATAAAGTACCTCCATTGTGATGTCAACACATTAATAATCCGAATAAGACTATTACATTCTCAATGTTAATGGACCGTACTAATAATATTTAATTAAAGATTCAAATCTTTAATTAATTATTATGGACTATATTTAGTTTATTATCCATAAATTTAATCCTCATGTATATAACACTTATATGTTAAATTTATGGTCACATAAATAAACCAGGGATTTTCTGATATTTAATGACATATTAATTATGCACAAATTCAAATAGAAAAATGTCATTTTGTTAATTCAACAAATATCCAAAATATACATGCTTTTAGGGCATAAATTCTAACAAAAAGATCACAAATCTATCAAGTGTCATGACACTACATGGACGTGCAATATGTCAAGATAGCTAAAATCGCAAATGAGAAATTAGCTTTTTAAGTTGAAATTTGTTTCTTTGATATCATGTATTCTTATTTGAATTACAATTTAAGATTTTAGAAACCATTATGATTATTACTTCCTTATTATATTAAGTACTGTTGTGCGGTCTAAAATCTATATGTTGGTCAATGCCAACAAGGGAAAGTTAGTGACTAAGTGGACGTGTCAGGTCGCATGAGTAAGTTAAGTGCAACCTCCTCCGAATGAGTTAAATGCAACCTCCTCCGAGTAAGTTAAGTGCGAACTCCTCCGAATGAGTTAAGTGCGAACTCCTCCAAATGAGTTAAGTGCGACCAGAATGAAAAAGAGGGTAATCAAGAGGGTAATCTATAAAGAAAAGGAAAGAAAAGTTTCTCTTCAAAGATCGACCAATTATTTCATTTAAGTTATTACCTAGTTATATTGTTACTAAAATTGTATTTTCTGATTACACACTTACCCGTTTTCACAATTGGGAAACATTGAGCTATCCTCACCTATATAAGGGGAGTTCAATGCCGTTAGGAGGAGACTTCTTTTTTGGAGAACTTTGGGACTTTTTACTTTTACACACTCTGTACTCTCGACTCTCACTCAAAAACTTAACGAAAATCTTGTAATTCTCTTGAAAATAGTGAAAAATATTGGATGTAGGCTCATCTTTTTTGGAGCTGAATCACTATAAAATTTTTGTCTCTTTACCTGTTTTAATTTATCAACCCTATTCACACACAAGCCATATCTTGCAATTTCTTAAATTCATTGTTGCAAAACCTTTGTCAACAATTGGCGCAAGAAGGAGGGCTATTCTAGCAGAAAAGTTTTTCAATTCCCCTTCTTTCAACAATGGCAAACACCAGAAAAATGGGAACTAGCCAAAATCAATCCTAAAGTACTGTCGCTGCACAGGTAGATCCTGCTCGGATCAACCTACTGTGACCGCACCAGAAAATATTGTCCAGAGATAGGATTGCATGGAGGAGGCACTGGTAAACCTTCACAAAATCACTAGTTAGATTAATAACTCTCTACAATGACTTACTGAGGGACAGATGGTGACTCCACCATAGCACGGACATCCTAGAGAATGTCCTGAGAGAGGAATTCAGATCCTAGAGACAGGGAACCATGACCAACATAAAGCCTAGCAGGAGCGTCATAGAGATCGCACCTCCAAGGGAAAAGGTAAGGTCATAGACTTGCCTCTGGAATCTGGTACTGAAAGTTCGAGCACTGATCGTGATAGTGGACAACCTTCTCAGAGAGCAATCATCAATCTTGATTGTCTAAACAATGAGCAAAATCGAGGAGCATCTTTGAAATGATTAGTAGGGAGTCTCGACAGAATCTTGCAGACTTGAGACAACATCTAGAACAGCGACATAGTCAGGAGCGATCCACATCGCATCATAATGACCGAAGTTAATCTCATTGCACTATTTCATTGGAATCCCTACAGAGGTTGCAGCAAACCCTACCTGACCAACTCGCCTTATATCGTGATAATGACCAAAGGCCACTCCTACCATCAGTAAGAGATAATGTTCTCCCTCCGAATGTCGATGTTCATAATTTAAGGATCGTATTAGATGCACTTGCTAGTTAAGATGATGAGCTCGCTGATGGGTATCATCAATCGTCATTCAGCGAGGGAGTTCGAGCTGCTGTCTTACCTACTAGATTCAAACTTCCCACCATAAATACTTTTGATGGGAAAACTGATCTGCAGGACCATATGGATCACTTCAGTGACCTGATGGAACTTCATCGTGTCTATGATCTCGCATGTTACAGATGTTTTACTGTAACTCTCATAGGAGCCTCGAAGAAGTGGTTCTGAGGACTCAAGTCTGGTTCAATCTTGTCCTGGCAACAGCTTCAGACTGCGTTCTTGAGGCAATTCTAGGCTGCGAAGAATTTTACTGTTCCACTAGTCAGTCTGTCTACTATTCAGCAAGGTCCAGAGGAAAGTCTACGATCTTACCTAAATTTCTTTACCTCATGGTTGGCAAAGGTCAACAACTCACCTGAAGGAGGAGTTTTAACTCTAATGATGGCTGAGGTGTGTCCAGAGACTAAACTCTGGGAAGAGTTACTTGAGCCAGAATGCAGAACCCTTGAAGACTTCTATCGAAGAGTTAGTCGACATCTGAGGGAGGAATCTTCATGCGAGAATCTTTATAAGATGACAAAGGAAGGAGGAAAAGATGTTGCTAATGATGCGACCACGAATAACAACAATAATAACAAGAAGTCGAACAAAAGGAGTAATGAACAATCGACTAAGAAGCAGCCTAAATAGAAAAAGCAGGAGATTCCAAGAGCTCCCATGAGGTTCAACAACTATACTGAACTGAACGCACCCATAGTTCATATCTATGCGGTCACAAACCAATAGGAGGGATATCGTCAACTGGAACTAATTAAAAAAGATCAAGCAAGGCATGATCCCAACAAGTTCTGCCGGTATAATAATGATATTGGACACGATACCAATAACTACTTTGCCTTAAAAGATGAAATCGAAAGATTAATTAAAGAAGGGCGGCTGCGGGCAGTACACTGAACAGAATAATGAAAGGTGAGAAGAAAACCGACAGTGACCTCCAGAAATTCGACGCGAGGTGTGAACTATTTTGGAGGCCCGCACGTTGGTGGAGATTCGAAGAGGGCCTAAGATAGGTACGCACGAGAAGTATGACAACAACCATTAACCAATGTCATGCATCTTGAGCAGTGACCATGAAAGCTTCAACGGGTATCAGATATGGATATTACTTTCACAGAGTAGGATGCAAGGGAGGTCCATTACCTGTATAATGATGCGTTGGTCATAAAGATCAACTATGGAAGCACGTAGCTATGGCGAGTATTGGTCGATAATGGAAGCATCGTCGACATCCTGTACTATGACGCCTTTAAGAAGATGGAGTTGAGTAAAAGCGACCTAAACCCGCTATCACTCCACTTTACGGATTTACTAGTAACACTATAATGTCTAGGGCATGATTGCGTTAATTGTTAATGTTGGAACTTATCCTAGGGTTTCAATGGTAATGACCTAATTCTTAGTTGTGGATTATCCATCTGCATTTAATGTTGTACTAGGAAGACCGACACTGAGGGAACTTCAAGCAGTTACTTCAATCTACCACCTCGCTATGAAGTTCCCAACTCCACATGGAGTAGGCGAAGTGCGAGGCAACCAATATGACGCGAGGACTTGTTATAATAATTCAATAAAGCTTGCAACAAAAGATATGACACCTCGCACAATGATGGTCCAGCTACAAGGTGAAGCATCAAGGGAAGCATCAGGTGAAGCATCAAGCGAAGTATTAGGCAAAACGTCAATCGAAGACCTCAACCCTCGAGAAGTAGATGAAGAGGTCAAGACTGGACCTATAGAAGATTTGGTAGATTTTCCGATTGATAGGTCTTTGAAGGTTCTAAAAATCGGAGCAAAGATTAAAGAACCCCTGGAGCTTCATTAATTGCTTTTCTGAAATGAAACTTGGATATCTTCGCATGGCAACATTCAGATTTGGTGGGAATTGATCTGAATATCATGTGTCATTGCCTCAATATAGATACGATGAAGAAGCCTATACGGAAAAAAAAAAGAGCTATGAATCCAGAACGCTATGTCGCATTGAAAGAAGAGGTAGAGAAGCTGCTCAAAATTGGATTCATCAGGAAATCTTTCTACCCAAACTGGCTTGCAAACCCAGTTTTAGTAAAGAAACCCAACGGGAAGTGGAGAACTTGTATTGATTTCACCGACCTCAACAAAGCATGCCCGAAGGATAGTTTTTCCCTTTCAAGAATCGACCAACTTATAGATGCGACATCGAGGCATGAACTCTTAAGCTTTATGGACACATATTCTAGATACAATCAAGTCCTCATGTACGAACTAGATGAGGAGCATACTTCGTTCATCACTGACCGAGGATTGCACTGTTACAAGAAGATGCCCTTTGGACTCATCAACGCAGGAGTGACTTATCAGCATCTTGTCAATATGATGTTTGCAAAACAAATTGGCAAGACAACGGAAGTATATGTCGATGACATGTTGGTAAAGTCGAAGAAATCTAAAGATCACGTGAAGCATCTTGATGAAATGTTCAAAATTCTTTGAAAATATCAGATGAGGCTAAACCCCCAGAAGTGCACATTCGGGGTAGGATCTGGAAAATTCCTAGGGTTCATGGTCAACCAGTGAGGAATCGAGGCTAACCCTCAGAAGATACAAGAACTAATCGATATGCAATCCCCTCACAAACCCAAAGACGTTCAGAGCCCAGCAGGAAGAATTGTCGCATTGAGTCGATTTGTATCCAGGTCAATGGATAAATGCCAACCATTCTTTGAAATACTGAAGGGTTTGAAAAGGTTCGAGTGGACGGAAGAATGCGAGCAGGCATTTCAAGAATGAAAAGCACACTTAGGTTCTCCTCCAGTCTTGTCGAAGCCAAACCCAGGGGAAGAGTTATACTTGTATCTCTCGGTTTCCAAATATGCAACAAGTGCTTCATTAATTCAAGAAGAATAAAAGATATAGTGACCGGTAAATTACATAAGTAAAAGATTGCTTGATACCAAAATGAGATATCCAGAGATGGAGAAGTTGGCATTAGCACTCATCGTTGCATCTAGGAAGCTTCGACCTTATTTTCATGCACACTCCATCAAAGTTTTCAAGAATTTTCCATTAAAGTAGGTTCTGCAAAAACCTGAGGCTTCAGGATGACTACTTAAGTGGGCCGTTGAGTTGAGTCAGTTCGACAGCAATATTTAACCTCACACTACGATTAAAGGGCAAGCTCTCGCAGATTTCATTGCAGAATTCACATATGATGTCAATCTTCTCACAGAAGTGATCGAAAAACCTGCTACTGATTTATCAAGATTGTGGAAACTTTACTTTGATGGATCATCAAATGAGAATGGAGCTGGTGCGGGCTTAGTACTAATCAGTCTTGAAGGGCATAATATTTATTGTGCACTTCGCTTCAACTTTTCAGCGTTGAATAATGAGATAGAATAAGAAGCACTGATAGCTGGGCTAAAGCTCGCACAAAACATAAAAGTCGAAATGATTGAGATATACAGTGATTCCTAGTAGGTCGTTTGTCAAGTGATTGACGATTATCAAGCAAAAGGAGAGAGAATGATGGCTTACTTACAGGAGGTACAAAGACTGCTCTCGACATTTACTGTCTATAACATTCAACTTTTTCCTCGCATTAAGAATACTTGGGCAGATGCTCTAGCTAAGCTCGCCTCAACAAAAGATGCCAAATTACTAAAGGTGGTCCCTGTCAAATTTCTGGCAAAACTGAGTATCGAAGTAGAGCCCCAAATAACCATGCTAGTTGTCAAAAAATTGTTAGTAAATTGACCTAACATTTAGGAAAATCATGCATGCATGTAGATATGGAAAATACATGATCATATCATGAACGCAGAGGAAAAATAGTGGATTTAGGTTTTAAAATTTTTACATGAAAACAGTTTTCGTAACCATATAACACACATGCATCATATATCATATACAACATAAATCAAATCTAGATACAAAACCCTAGAGATGAGATTAGGGTTTACCGATTGTAGCGTGTTCCTCCTCGATCTCCTTATTGATGGTGATCAAACCTCCAATCCTAGATCTTCTTGTCTATACTCTTGCTCTTGGTTGACGAAGTGAGTGGGTACCAAGTCGAAACCTTCATTAGAGAACGATCAAGAATGCCTTCTTGATCCTATGGAATACCGGGATATGAGATGATACTATGAGACTGTAGGAAACATTTTTCTCTCTCCCTTAGCCTAGGTTGGCCGAAATCTCTCTCTCTCTCTCTATGCCTTATGCGCGTGACTCTATATGAGTTACTGTGTAGTTTTTCCTCTCATATATCTTATATATATAGGATCAAAAACTGCTAACCCTAGTCCAATTAGGATTGGGCTTGTTCTCCAATTTGGGCTTTGGGTGTATTTTTATAAATATGTCCAACTCATGAAACTTAGTTATAAAAATACAAACTTCTGTGTAGAATCATTATTTTACACAGATTCATGAAACTTCTTTCACAAATACCACCAACCAATTAATGAGCTTAATTGAGCTAGACAAGGGACCTAATGAATCCAAATAATCTAATTTCCAATAATATGATAAATACATAATAACTCTTATTCTGGTATTTATATAAATATTATTAGTAAAGGGGACACTCCACTAAAGGCCCAATACTGCACTCTTACATTAAATGTCATGTCTTTTATAGAGATTTAATTGACTAATCTTAATTAACCGATCCATCTAGCATATTCTATACCACATATATAATCCCTATAAAATTACCATAATATCCCTCCAACACCTATTTATCTTTAAGTTATCATCTTTCTATCAAGGAATAATGTTGTCGATAATTTTGTTCTCAATGGCCATTTAGACAAAATTATCAACCAATTCCCAAAGTGAATACTAAAATCTTAGATTTAATTATTCCATGAATCTTGAAAGAACCTAAAGTTGCATTACCGTATAGTGTCCTTAACTATTTGGTGTTCCCATCAATTCATAAGCCATAACTTCCAATATGGCAGAGTTCACCTCTAACTTCATAGAAGTTAGTCTTTTAATAGATCAAAAAGCTATAACCTATAAAAGCAAGTCCAGTCAAACATCAAGGATTAAGATTTATATGCTAAGAGCTAGTTTGTGATAATATAATAATTGAGTTATGGCACTCTAATTCTTTATATTACCTGGTCTAGTTTAATACACATAACTTGTTTATGTTGTATTAGTGTTTCTATCAGAAGTCAGATGCTTCAATGAATTGAGACACATCATTCCCGTTGAGATAGACAAACACTACAACCAATAGTAAACAAAGTATTCCATCTTTATTTACAGATTGTAAACTCCTTCATTTAGACTTAGATAAAGAAATAAGTCTCTCCATAATTAACACTTAATCATGTTTGTTTCTTTATATACATATAAAGTCATGGAATCATTTTCAGATGAATAAACTATTAAACTAAGATAGTTTAATCTAGCAAATATCATAATTTCATATAAGAGATAGTTGTTTATACTCAAAAAGGTAAAATTGGAAATCTACTTTTTAGGGCAAATATCCCAACAATCTCCCACTTGTCTAAAATGCAGTTACTAAAAATAACATACTAAAAATTCTAAAATGTTCCAAATGACCAAAATTAATAAAAGTAAAAACTAAGTGTTCAACTAACAACTTAATGACTAAGAAAAGCAATGAAGATCATAAGCTCTCTCTTCATCGTTTTCTTGACGGACTTCCCTCTCATCCTCCATAAAGTCTCCAATTCTGCTGATGAAGGTAGTATTCGTAGATTGTCTATAAAGAATGTAGCCCTTCTCTTCCTTTGGATAGCCAAGCAGAAAATACTTTTCTAAATTCTTGTCAACTTTGTCTCCCACTTTCTTGCACACGTATACTTCACAACCTCATACCTTTAGATGCTCTAAGCTCTCTACATAGCCCATCCACATCTAAAAAAGTATCGAAGCAACTTTATCTGATGCAATGAAATTGAGGATGTATGAAGTTGTCCTTAAAGCATAATTCCAGTATCTATAGGATAGCAGCAACTCCTTGTACATCAGTTATATGGTTTGCTTGAGTCTGATGTTGTACTCTCAACAGCTCCTATATGATTATGCTCATAGGTAGTCACATATTCATAAAGAATAGCAAGATTGGCTAGTGTTGGCCTCAACAGGTCTCAAAGAGAATCCACATCTTCATGTTTGGCTTTAATCTTGAACTTCTTGACCTTGGTGTCATGTTGCATTCGTACCTTTCTATCGAACTTATGGAAAGCATATGGGACTTCATCGTATCTCTTGAGAAAATAGACTTGATCGAAGTTTGAATATTCATCAACAAAGGTGATAAACAATGTATGCTTGTTGTAGGAAACTACCTCCATAGGTTCACAGATATACACATATACGCACTCTAAACATGCCTCATCTTTCTCGTAACGAGTAGCAAGAGGACGCTTGTACTTTACAGGCTTCTTGTAATCCTCATAGTCTATGTCGTTGCTGATGTCTACTTTAGACAAGTGACCCAGTTCTATAAGTCTGTGAATTTCTGAGCATAGCATGTGTCCAAGTGGCTTGTGCCAATCGATGGTGTTGCGCTCTTTCCTGATGTCATTCACCATCTCTTGAAGTGTAGTAATGCTCATGATTGAAGATAATGTACTTTGTGGCTTTGGGGTTAGGACATAAAGTCCATTTTGCATTTCTCCCACACAATACAATAGATTATTATAGAAAACTTTCACTTTCTTGTCAAACTCGAAGCGATAGCCTTTTTTAAACATCTTCGATACCGAAAGAGTATTTAAACTAAATTCTGGTACGTAATAGTAATCTTTCAAGATTATGAAGCTATCATTGATCTTGAGGTAGGCATCGCCTATACCCTTTATTCGAACTCTTCTATTGTCTATCACTTCCACATCACGACTAACATCATTTAATTGATTTGGTCCAATGAACCATTTCTTGTCATTGCAAATATTGACACTAGATCCTGAGTCCACTAGCCAGATATCTCTTCTATCCTCTGCAGAGAGTGATTTTCTTAGCCTCCCAAACAACCTAACTACTGGAGAAGCTCTTGACTACTTTTCAGTAGAGGTATCCTCATGTTGATTATCGTTCAAACTCTTTGAACGCTAAGATGTCTCCATAAATGTCCTCGTTTTACTCCTTGTACTGTATTCCTTTGTCTCTTTCCTCTTTCTGGAATCTTTATCCATCCTATGAAACAATTTTTCCTTAAACTGTAAAATAATAAGATTCCCAATTAGACAAAAGTCATAAAATAAATCCAATTCATAATCGAATTTAATGAATTCAATTCACAATTAAATTCTGTAGGTTTAATTCTCAATTAAACACATAGGGAAAAACAATCGAATTCAAATATTTTTGTTTTGATTTAATTTTGCAGTAAGATAATAAATGCCTCAACAAGAGTATTCATTATTTTAAGTAAGATAACAAATACCTCAACAAAGGTATTAATTATCAAGAATAAGCTTTAACAAAATCACCAACTCTTGTGATTTATCAATCAAAGTAACCGATTTAAAATCAGTAGACAATTCGTGCAAAATATTGGAGTATATTTAGAGTAAAATAAGAAAACATAAATGTTATGACATATAATCAAACAAGAAGATTATGTGTTATGCTCTTATTGGTCATTTGGAAACTAAGAATAAACTATGGACAAGTATGCAAATTATGATCCTCCTAGTACTCGACTAAGTTTGCTAATTATCTAAATATAAAATAATTTAGAATACTTAACATTAAATCTATCAAGATAAAATGCTTGTGTAAGAATCCCTAATACTGTCACAAATATTCAAGATATTTTAACCTACCAAAGATCACAAGTTACCTACGGATAATCGTGTGAATCTACAAGTTAAATGTGAACAATTCACTTTAGACAAAAAAGACAAATATCTCATATTCCAGTTTGCTAATTTCCCTGTTTATCGGTCCATAGAATTACTAACATAGTTCCTACGGGAGGTTAATAGCATCCTATGTTGAGTGTGTAACCATTATTTCAATTCACAAGCTTTCTTAAACAATACAGTCTCCTCCGGGAGATCTGTACGTAAAGTCCACTCGTAAATTTATTCTAAGAAACTCAATACCAGTAATACCCAGATGAAAACCTTCCTATAGGAGCTCAGCAAGATTCTGAGGTGAAGCACATTTTTAGAACCATTGAACCAATGATGGAGACCGTGGATATCTCATACCCGCTCC
This sequence comes from Parasponia andersonii, assembly GCA_002914805.1. NCBI lineage: Eukaryota > Viridiplantae > Streptophyta > Magnoliopsida > Rosales > Cannabaceae > Trema > Trema andersonii. Next base: position 232,638 of record JXTB01000502.1, on the reverse strand, counting down.
CACTCAATCTTTTAAAATTTAGATATCCTGATTTTACCCAATTATCTAACTTATTTAGTAATCACAAAATCAACTATGTATATCTAATTATGCGACTTAAAGAGAATGAGCTAATTTAAGACATTATGACATACTATAATAAACATGGTACTATGATTAAAATAATTATTGTTTAAAGCCAAAGTGCTAACACTATAATATTATACATCTCATGTATATAAAATTAGACAATAAAAGCATACAGGACGTAACGATCAAATAAGAAGGTCTATGGATTATAAATCATTCAAGCAAAACTTTTCCAGAAAAAAATTCAATTATTTAGTTAACAATCTTTCAACTAAACATAAATAATTGAAATACTGTATTTAAACCAAGTCCTGTATTAAACATTAGTTTTGAAAAAAGGATTAAGAAACTTTAACCGCTAAATTATTCAACCAATAACTTTAAAGTTTCTTAGAAATAGAATTTAATCAAATTAAATTCCAAGTGCATTTATAAAAACAAGTAAACAGTTATTAAAAAAATATTTTTGTATAAAATTTTTACAAATAATGAATATAAATAACTTTATAAACATTCGTTAATTTTCTCAAAATTAATCCTTTCAAAACTAAAAAAATGGTTTAAATAATTTTGGATTAAAATATCAAAATTAAAAATCCCCCCACTCAACATGACAATCATATCAAATATATTTTGTAAAAATATAATTATCTCATAATTATCAAAAGACCTTTTATCACATAAAATAATACCATAATTATCTCATAAATAACAATATTTTATGTCAAATACTACCGCACAAAATATTACCATAATTATCATATAATTATAATATTTTATTAAACAACATTTTAATCTCATTAAAATCAAGCTCCAATTTCCTTATAAATCATGAAAACAAATGATTATCCTTGTACTAATATTATCCTTTTAATTAATATAATTAATCTCATTAATTATTATTAATTATTAACTATTAATCATATTAATAATTATTAAATAATAAAAATTAATCAAATTAATAATTATTAAATAATATTACGAAAATTAATTAAATTCAATAATTAATGTTTTCTAGTAAAACTTATTATCCTAAATGTAATAATTAAGTTCATAACTAATTCTTGTCTAAATTTAAAAATATTAAATATTTTAAATTATTAACTTATTAGGATAATTTAAATAATTAAAAAATGAATCACATTTATTATCTAATTATTAATTAATTAAAGAATTAATTAATTTATCTAATCCTATCTTAATCTCATTAAGATACTATCTTAAACTCATTAAGATCTAAAACAGACAATAAAAGATAATTACTTTTAATTATAGAAATCCTATTTCTATAACTGTGTTTAGAAAAGATTAATTGCAATATTCTAAATTAGGAAATAATTAAAACTCTTTTAATGAATCCTAATTAATTAGAAACTTATAACTCATATAATGTTTATATATTTATCTAGTATTTATATCTAATTATAATCAAATAATTCTAATAATTAAATAAAGTTCATATCTAAATTTAATTGTAATAGAAATATAATCACTATTAAATTTCTATTATTAATTAAAATTAGTTTAATTATAAAAGGATATAAATTTTCTAATTAATTAATCATATAAATTAATTACCTAATTAATCTCATTAATTAGTTGTCTGATTAATCTCATTAATTAGTAAAGTTACTAATCTAATTAGTTTTCTTTAACTATATTCCAATTACTATAATTAGAATAATTACTAGATAAATAGTTATTACAATTAACTATTGAATATTAATCTAATTAAATTTAAATCTTTTCTATCCTAATTAATCTCATTAATTAAGAATTTAAATAATTTATGGATAGTAATTATTTAAATCTAATCTGATTAGATTTAGTTTCGAATTAAATTCAAAAACTATATCTTAATTTAAATCAAATTTAAATTAAAGATAATTACTAAAATTAAATTATTCAAATTTAAACTAACATGATTTATGGATAATTATCTAATCATATTTAATCACATTAAATATCAAATTAATTTGAATAGTTGTTACTTATTTAAATTCAAAATTTAAATAAAATTGATAGGAAATCTTATCTGATTTCAAAAATTAGTAGATATCCTATTCAAATTCAAATTAACTATTAGATTTCTTAGGATAATATCTAATCATATCTTATCCTATTAAATATCTAACTAATTTGAATAATCAATATCTATTTAAATTCAAAACTCAAATAATAGAGATAATATAGGAAATCTTATCCAATTTCAAAAATTAGTAGATCTCTTATTCAAATTCAAATTAAATTTTAGATAATATCCTATTTATCTAATTAATTCAAATTTAACATTATCCTAAAGTAAATCAAATTTTAAATAGGATTAATCAAAAATAGATAACTATCCTAATCTAATTTGAATAGTTTCCTATTTTAAAATTTGAATTCAAATTAAATAATTATCTAATTAATTAACTAATTAATTAATTTTAAAAAAAATTGGTAGTGGCAGAAACACCATCACCGTCGCCTTACGGGCCATCACCGCCCAAAGGGGCAGCGAAAAACGGAGCAATGGGTGGTATCAGAGTGGGCTGCCCAACTACGACACACGGCAAGGCCGTGTGCGCCAGGCGAGCTAGTCGCGCGCTGGATGCAGTAGCCCCACGCCTGGGCATTGCACCGGCCATGTGATGGCCAAGCATGGGTCACGCCAATGCCCTGCTGGCCGCGCATGGGCAATATACGGGCATGGCACAAGCCACGCACGGGACATACATAGGCCGCGCACAGGTGGTGAGCAGGCATGCTGCGCACTGGTACGCATGGTGCACGGGCCGTGTGCGGGCGCCGCACAGGCCGCGTACGTGCGTGCTGCGTATGCAAGCCATGCGCGCAGGCCGTGTGAGCTAGCCTGCGAGCGCATGCAGCCTGCTTGGCCGCGCCAGCGCCCAGCACCCACGCACAGGCCAACCACGCAGGTGAGCCACACGCGCGAGGCTAGCGTTGGCCGAAATTTTTTTTTTTTTAAATGCTGAATAATTTAAAACAACATCAAAAAATTCTAGAAAAAATTCAGATTTTCAAACTCTTTGAAACATGTTCATGAATCTATCAAACACAAAATTCAAGAACACCATTAATCATTTAACTATCATAAAAAAAATTGCTCAAACTCAATCACATAACCTAGATATTCAATTCTAGATCAATATTATGCTATACATATGAACCTAAGCTCTTGATACCAATTGTGGTAAATTGACCTAACACTTAGGAAAATCATGCATGTATGTAGATATGGAAAATACATGATCATATCATGAACGCAACGAAAAAATAGCGGATTTAGGTTTTAAATTTTTTACATAAAAATAGTTTTCACAACCATATAACACACATGCATCATATACAGGATCATATACAACATAAATCAAATCTAGCTACAAAACCCTAGAGATGAGATAGGGTTTACCTATTGTAGCATATTCCTCCTCAATCTCCTTATTGACGATGATCAAACTTCCAACCCTAGATCTTCTTGTCTATGCTCTTGCTCTTGGTTGACGAAGCAAGTGGGCACCAAGACGAAACCTTCGTTGGAGAACGATCAAGAATGCCTTCTTGATCCTATGGAATACCCGGATGTGAGATGAGACTATGAGATTGTAGGAAATATTTTTCTCTCTCTCTTAGCCTGGGTTGGCTGAAATCTCTCTCTCTCCCTATACCTTATGCGTGTAACTCTATATGAGTTACTGTGTAGTTTTTCCTCTCATATATCTTATATATATGGGACCAAAAACTGCTGACCCTAGTCCAATTAGGTTTGGGCTTGTTCTCCAATTTGGGTTTTGGGTATATTTTTGTAAATATATCCAACTCATGAAACTTATTTATAAAAATACCAACTTCTATGTAGAATCATTATTTTACACAGTTTCATGAAACTTATTTCACAAATACCACCAACCAATTAATGAGCTTAATTGAGCTAGACAAGGGACTTAATAGATCTAAATAATCTAAGCTCCAATAATATGATAAATACATAATAACTCTTATTCTGGTATTTATATAAATATTATTAGTAAAGAGGACACTCCACTAAAGGTCCAATACTGCACTCTTAGATTAAATGTCATGCCTTTTATAGAGATTTAATCAATTAGCCTTGATTAACCGATCCATCTAGCATATTCTATACCACATATATAATCCCTATACAATACTGTAGTTGGATAGGTGAAATTACCGTAATACCCCTCCAACACCTATTTACCTTTAAGTTTCCATCTTTCTATTAAGGAATAATGTTGTCGATAATTTTATTCTCAATGGTCATTTAGACAAAATTATCAACCAATTCACAAAGTGAATACTAAAATCTTAGATTTAATTATTACATGAATCTTGAAAGAACCTAAAGTGGCATTACCATATAGTATCCTTAACTATTTGGTGTTCCCATCAATTCATAAGCCATAAATTCCAATATGGCAGAGTTCATCTCTAACTTCATAGAGGTTAGTCTTTTAACGAATCAAAAAGCTATAACCCATGAAAGCAAGTCCAGTCAAATATAAAGGATTAAGATTTATATGCTAAGAGCTAGTTTATTATAATATAATAATTGAGTTACGGCACTCCAATTCTTTATATTACCTGGTCCAGTTTAATACAAATAACTTGTTTATGTTATATTAGTGTTTCTATCAGAAGTTAGATACTTCAATGATTTGAGACACATCTTTTCCGTTGAGATAGATAAACACTACAACCTATAGTAAATAAAGTATTCCATCTTTATTTACAGATTGTAAACTACTTTATTTAGACTTAGATAAAGAAACAAGTCTCCCCATAATTAACACTTAATCATGTTTGTTTCTTTATACACATATAAAGTCATGGAATCTTTTTCAGATGAATAAACTATTCAACTAAGATAGTTTAATCTAGCAAATATCATAATTTCATATAAGAGATAGTTATTTATACTCAAAAGGGTAAAATTAGAAATCTGCTTTTTAGGGCAAAAATCCCAACAAAAACTATCGTGGATGGATCCTATAATGAAGTATATACAAAATGGCGATCTCCCCAAAAACAAAGACGATGTAAAGTGACTTCGAATGAAGGTATCTTGCTATGTCATCTATGATGGGAAGCTTTATCGAAGAAGTTTTAGTTCGCTATTATTAATATGTGTCGATGAAGAAAAAGCACACTACATTATGAGGGAAATTCACGAAGGAATATGCGGAAATCATTCAGGGGGGCAGGCACTTATGAACAAGGTTCTCAAACAAGGGTATTTTTGGCCAACTATGAAGAAGGATACAATGGAATTTGCTAAGAGGTGTGACAAATGTCAATGATTTGCAACTGTTCCTAGAATGCCATATGTTCCTCTAACTCTAATGACTAGTCCATGGCCATTTGTAGTATGGGGAATTGATATTATCAAAAGCCTTCCATTGGCGCGAGGTGGATTAAAGTATGCAGTAGTCACAGTCGATTATTTCACCAAGTCGACAGAAGCTGAAGCCTTGAGTACCATTTCCGCAAAGAAGATGATAGATTTTATTTACAAATCTATAATCTGCCATTATGGTATACCCCATACTATAATTTCTGATAATGGGAAATAATTTGACTACAATGAGTTCCTAATTTCTGCGACAACTTAGGCATCAAGAAGAATTTCTCCGCTGTTGTTCAATCACAAGCCAATGGGTAGGTCGAAGCTATAAACAAGATACTTTAACAAAACATAAAGACAAAGCTAGAAGAGCACAAAGGAGCTTGGCCAAAAGTACTCCCTGAAGTATTATGAGCTTATCGCACCACTCAATGAACCACTATGGGAGAGAGTCCATTCTCTTTAGCTTATGGATACGAAGCAATGATACCAGTAGAAATTGGTGTGAGCTCTCTACGATGATCTACCTATGATCAAGACCAGAATAACACGCTAATGAGGATTAAGCTCGATTTTTTAGAAGAAAGGTACAAGTAGTCTCAGCTTCGAATCGCATCATATCAACAGCGCACTGCTCAATATTATAACTCTAAAGTCAAAAGAAGGGAATTTAAAGTTGGTGATCTTGTTCTTCGACAAGTTCTACCTAATAATAAAGAGCACGGTGCTGGTGTATTTGGACCCTCTTGGGAAGGACCATATGTTATTGATGCCGTCATTCGACCTGGGACATATAAGTTAGCTCGCACTAGTGGAACAAAGATCGAGCATGCTTAGAATGTAAAACAACTTCGTCGCTATTATCAGTAAATCTTCATGTATATCTTCATGTATTTTTGATGACCTGGGGGGGCATCTTGTATTCGTCATTTGTCATCATTCGTTAATAAAGATATCTTCTTGTATTCGTCATTCGTTATTGGTCATTCATCGTCATCAATAAGGATTTCTTCTCTTCGATTATTAAATTTGGTTCATTTTTTATAGTTTTATGGCATTCTTCGAACACCATAAAACTCGGGGGGCTGTGGGATCAGAATGTTATCTCCTACTTGCTTCCTAAGGGACTATGCAAAATGTCCATTTAGAGGGGTTAGAATTTTAGATCGCCGAATTTCTAAAATTTCTTGAAATCTTAGGATTTTCTCCTTGCTTCATACCATAGCATGTCGTATTACGTAATTTCCATCATCGAACAACAAAGTAACTAAGCAAAACATTCCTTGTTTGATGTGATATATTGCTTTATTACATTTTGCCATGGAACTTTTGAAAAATAGTATTGAGTTTGCATCACTCATACTTGCTATTTTCTAAAGCGACCTAACCTATCCTAATATTTAAAACCCGTTTTAAGTTAGTTGGATTCGAATCGCAATAGTGTACCGATCATTCACCTAGTGATTGACTATGTGGTTAAATTATGCATCTTTATATTACAATGCAGTGTTTTAATTATTTTGCAGGAATAAACGTCTGACAAGAAAGCATTCATTGATAAAGGCTTGTACATGTATGCAAGCAAAGTATTAAAAAAGGGGACAAAACCCACATTGTTTTGAAACTTTAAAATATATATATATATATATATATATAATCTATACAGATATGCTCGCTCCACCGTCTCTAGTTTTGGCAGCTTCGGCTTCCTTCCAACTTAGGACAAGCTTGACCACGTCTTCACCAAGGATAAAAAAGTCCAAATCCAGATGCTCGCAGAAGATATTGTATATTATGGTCGACGAGATAATGTCACTAGCTTTTTCTTCGAGTTCCTTGCCTTTAGTGGCCTTGAACTCTTCTATAGCCTTGTGAGCCACCTCCTTCAGAATATCTAGATGCTCAGAGATAGTCTTCTCAAGTTCTTTAATTTTCTCCTCGAGCTTCTCCTTTTCAAGCTTTTCCTTGGCCAGACCCTCACGCAGTTGCTAATTCTCCATTTCGAAGGATTTTCTCTCTTCCTCGTGAGCCTTCTCTGAGTCCTCGAATACTTGGGTTATTTCTTCGACTTTTTCGGACTTTTCCATGCATTCAAGGACCAGGTCATGTATCAAGATAGCAGCTGCAGCAATCTGAAAATATAATAGACATCAATAATAGAAAAGTGCGTTGAAGAGTGAAGATAGAAGATGCTTATATTTGCCAACATCTTCATTGCAGAACTGAAGGCGACCTTGGCTGGTCGTCACTTCATCCTCTCCCAGCCATCCTCAGAAGTGAAACAGTTGATGAAGGTTGCGCTCATGCCAGCTTTTTTAGGTAGTTGGCGGAGTGCAAAAAGCTCCTCGTCCTTATCAGCCTAGCTCGGTCCCTCAGAAGAAATGCCCATCTCCTTAGATGGCTCAGGTTGGTTCGCATTTTTTGGAAGCTGAAGAGGAGGCGAACTTGTTGGGATATCCTCGAAGGCAACTTTTCGTTTCTTTGAAGTGTCAACCTTCTCTTTCCCTTTCGTCGAAGAAGGGGGTGTGCTCTCTGGTGTCTTGGACATTGCAAATGACCCCAGAGTTGAAGGCGGTGCTCGTAGTCTACTGCCAATTGCCATTTCTATACAAATATGATTGGTTAGCATGCAAGGTGTATAATGCGACAAAAAGAAAAGAAATAACTACCTTCTTGCTACTGAGAAATTGGTGGTGATGCAGCTTCTGAAGATGATGGTTCCGAGACTGTAGGAGTGGCAGGTGCTTTTCGTTTCCTAGGTTTGAAAGACGAGGCACCCTTTTCCTTTTGTTTACTCAGCTTCTTCTTCGAGCTCGAGGTTTTGGTTGGACAGTTAGCAGAATCTGGAAAAGTGGCTCCCCTTGGAAGCAGTCCGTAAGTAACTAGGTTCTTGGTCGTCCCAAGCCTCTTCTAATCAAATTCTTTGATTGGAAGGTTGTTTATTTTATATACCATTGCGAGCTGCTCTTTAGAGAGTCTTGGTCGTTCCCTATTATCTGCAATGACATACGAATGCGATCAAAATAATATATTTATGTAGAAAAAGCAATAAGCTGAAAGTTATCTACCAGGGTTTTGAAAGAAGCTGTTATCCGCGTAGTCAAAGTGGAAAAATAGATTTTTTCATTTTCTCATGTTGTTACGGACCCTGTATATAGTTTTTATTGCTTAGTTTGACCACTTGTTCACATAGAATAAGCCGAAATCTGATAGGTTTGATTTCACTTGGTAGAACCGAGCGAACTTTTCAGGAGTAGGGGCTTCTAAACCTAATTTATGGTGTAAATTGTACAGACCTACCATATATCTATATGTGTTTAGGGTTAGTTGAAAAGGGACGACTCCATAATAATCGACTATTGATTTTATGTATGGATGAAATGGGAGGTGGCCACCACATCTGAGAATTGCTTCTAAGAATGAGGCAATTCTGCGAGGAGGTGTGTGTGGTCGATTGAACTCTATAGGAAGGCGAAGAGGGACGTCGATTTTGTAGTTGCATACGATCTTTTTCTGAGCTTGTTTGTTGAACAGCTCGTCTTTATATTGGTACATGACCAATCTCCCTCTACATAGTGATAACCCGTTGCGAATGTAAGGGCATCCCTGATATGCCGAGGCCATTGGTCTTGAGGGAGGTCGCCTGTACAAGGACTACTTTGCCTGACCTTGGTTATTTCTACTTCAAGTTCTGGCTCAAGGTAGTCTTCAAGGTTTATAGAGCTAATACTTGTATTGGAAGATTCTCTTGAGAATGCATTCCCCTCTCTAAAATCCTCACTACTAGACATCTGAAAGAAAAAATATGAGATGGGTTTAGTCCTATGCGAGCATCAGGGATCTTCGTTATATGCGAGCAGTTTGCGGTCACAAATGCTAGGATTGCATCGACAAGCTGCTCATCGAATTTTTTCTAATCGATCTACGGATTCATCAAAAACTATTTGAGCACCTCTTCAGTAATTCTTCACTCGACTGATTATGGTTTTCAAAAAATCAAGGTTTCAGATCCTAAAATTCTTCTATGGGTTCATCTATCAATCATCTAAAAATAGTCTATTCTATAAATTAATGGAGATATTCTGAAAAATTCTCATTTTTCAGTCCATCCGAATATGGGATGGGTTTATGTTCAGGGCATTTAGGTTCTATGATTTGTCTCTATTTCTAGAAATAAAATCTATAAATAAGAGTTTTCCAAAAAATCAAAGAACAATAAGAGAGAGAGTGAGAAAGAATGAATACTAACCTTTCTTCAAAGACTGCAGGACCGAGATGTCGTCTGCAGGATTATGGTGATAACTTCGTCAGAGAAGATGATGAATTTGTGCGAGCTGTAAAATAGAAAAGGACTCTGGGAAAATTTTCCTTATGGATGCTTCAGATTTCAGAAGTGAGAGAAACAGGAGGCGATAGGGTTTGAGTTCTAAAGAAGAGGCGGATGGATTTTTGATATATATATATATATATATATATGTCTCAAATATCATCAAATCATAGCCGTAGATCAAGGCATTTAATTTTTAGATCTAAAGGCTAAAGTTCACGTGGGAGTTAATTTTCTGAAATTAAATCGGTATCTTTTCAAAATTTGAAACATCTTGATTTTAGACAATAGCTGGCGTCATCGTTATCATCATGTCTGCTCAAAAACAGAAAAGTCTCCTCGAGTTTTGCTATTCTTCTGAGAAAACGTACACGTGGTTGCGTCTGTCAGAAAAAGGTATGCGTGGTTCTGAAAGGATGAGATTTGAGAACTGGTGACTTTTCAAAGATCTCAAGATTATGTCATGACGTCGTATTTTTTAAGCTCGCACTTATAAGAGAAGGAAGCTCCATTTTGTCCTAAAGAACTAATGGAACTGGGGGGCAATTTTTGTACACTCTAAATCTATATGTTGGTCAATGCCAAAAAGGAAAATTTAGCGACTAAGTGGACATGTCAGGTCGCATGAGTAAGATAAGTGCAACCTCCTCCGAATGAGTTAAATGCAACCTCCTCCGAGTAAGTTAAGTACAACCTCCTTCGAATGAGTTAAGTACGACCAGAATGAAAAGAAAACTAGATTAAGCTTCATCAAGCAGGTAATCTACAAAGAAAGGGAAACAAAAGTTTCTCTTCGAAGATCGACCAATCGTTTTATTTAAGTTATTACCCAGTTCTATTGTTACTCAAATTATATTTTCTGATTACACACTTACCCATTTTCACAATTGGGAAACATTGAGCTACCCTCACCTATATAAGGGGAGTTCAATGCCACTGGGAGGGGGCTTCTTTCTTGGAGAACTTTGGGACTTTTTCCTTTTACACACTCTATACTCTTGACTCTCACTCAAAAACATAATGAAACTCTTGTAATTCTCCAGAAAATAGTGAAAAACAACGGACGTAGGCTCATCTTTTTTGGGGCTGAACCACTATAAAATTCTTGTCTCTTTACCTGCTTTGATTTATCAACCATATTCACACAAAAGCCACATCTTGCAATTTCTTAAATTCATTGTTGACAAAACCTCCGTCAACAAGTACAAATTAGCTCCAATTTTTCTATTTAAATAAACTTTGCAAATGTTTAAAAACTCAGTTTCTATGCTCAAATAACATCAGTTTGTTAGAATTTAGCTTATTAGTTTTTGTAATTATTTTACGCTTTGTCCCATATTATTTGTGTATAAATATTTGGGGTCTACCGTTGGCTACAAATAAAGCCTTCTGTAATTAGTTTTGATAATCCTAAAATTAGTTTCCTATTGGTGAGGACCTTTAATCCTAAGTACCTCTACAGTTTTGTTTTTTACCAGTTTTCCCATTTGTTTCTGGGTTTTTGCATTATAGCCTAGATTTTATATTTCCTCTTATTTAAAGTTAATGAAGTAGTCAGCAATGCCCCGAGGATGTAGGTAATTTGTCAAACCTCGCTAAATTTTGTGTTCTACTTTATTTTTGCATTTAGTATTTTTTGTACATTTTCTGTTTTCGTTAATTTTAGTAGCTTGTTGATAGTTTATATTGAATATTGTCTTAATATTAAATATAAGCATTTGAAGTAGTTGTGCTTCTGCTACACAACACGTGGTATCACAATAATAGATTTCCCTAGGCTTTGTTTTGTAGCTATTTAAAATATTAGCAAAAATGTCAGAATCTTCATCAACACCAGCAAAGACGAAGATTGTGACTAGTGCAAAAATCGATGTGGAGAAATTTAAAGGCCGAAATAACTTCGGCTTATGGCAATGCAAGTTATTAGATGGTTTATGTCAACAAGATCAGGATATTGCTCTAAAAAAGACAAAACTGGAAAAAGTGGATGATTAAGAATAGGAGAGAATCAATCGTCAAACTTATGGTACGATCCGCTCATGTCTTTGTAGAGAATAAAAGTATCCATTCATGAGGGAGACTTCTGCAAGTAAGCTATGGAAGGTACTCGAGAACAAGTACATGAAGAAAAGTAATAAGAACCGGCTATACTTGAAGAAGAGACTTTTCTGCCTCTAGTTGAAGCCTGGTACGACTATTAGTGACCACATTGATACTTCCAACTAGTTGATAGCAAATTTGTTGAATTTGGATAAAACTTTCAAAGATGAGGATAAAGCAATGTTGTTGATTGGGTCCCTCCTGATGAGTTAGATCATCTCTTTATTACATTGCTTCATGGGAAGGAAAAATTATCCTTCGATGAAGTGAATGCTGCATTATACAATTATGACATTCGAAAGAAAGATCAGAAGGATAATAGAGATATTTCAGCAGAAGCACTTATACCAAGGGGAAGTATTCAAAGCTATAAGCAGGAGAAAAGGGAGAGATCTCATTTGAAGGGAAGACCTGATAAGGATGAATGTACTTTTTATCATGAAAAAGGGCATTAGAAGAAAGATTGTCTGAAGTTATAGAATAAAGGTAAGGGCAAGGCTACTTTTGATATATATGTAGCCAAAGTCGAAGATGATGAGTCAGATTTTACTGTAGTTAGTTAATCTTTGACATCACAACGTGATGAATGGATTTTAGATTCGGGTTACACTTACCATATGTGTCCTCACAAGGAGTGGTTCTTCAACTTTGAAGAGCTAAATGGTGGAGTTGTTTACATAAATGATGACGAATCGTGTAAAATAGCAGGGGTAGGTTCAATTTGATTGAAGAATCATGATGGATCGACTAGAGTTCTAACAGATGTTTGGTACATACTAAAATTGAAGAAGAATCTCATCTCTTTAGGATCTTTAGGATCTAAAGGCTTTGCTATGTCTATACGAGATGAAATTTTGAAAGTCACTTTAGGCTCTTTGGTGGTAATGAAAGGTACAAGAAGAAATAACTTGTATTAGAAATAACTTGTATTACTATAATGGCAGTATATTTATTGGATCAGTTGCTGCAATTTCTAAGGATGATGAAGCTTCAGAAATTATCAGGCTATGACATATGCATTTGGCACATGCAAAAAGCTTTCTCTAGTTTAGTGAAGCAAGGCTTACTGAAAGAAGTGAAGACCTGCAAGTTGGACTTTTGTAAATATTGTGTTCTGGGAAAATAATCAAGAGTGAAGTTCAGCACAACAATTCACAATACTGAGGGTATTCTAGATTATGTTCATTCTGATGTGTGGAGACCTACCAAGACAGCTTCTTTGGGAGGTATGCATTATTTTGTGACTTTTGTCGATGACTTTTCTATAAGAGCTTTTGTGTATATAATGAAGACTAAGGATGATATATTTGAAGTTTTCCTTAAATAGAAAAAGATGATTAAGATACAGACGGGTAGAGAGATCAAACGACTATGATCAGACAACGGTAGAAAATATAGGAGTGATCTATTTTTGGGAGTTTGCCAGTCTGAAGGTATTGTGCATCACTTTATGGTTAGAAAAATACCACAATAGAATCGGGTGGCAGAATGCGTGAGTTGGACTTTACTGGAGAATGTTCAGTGTATGTTGTCTAACCGTGTATGTTGTCTAATGTTGGGTTAGGCAAAACTTTTTGGGCTAAGGCAATTACGTATGCGTGTCATCTCATTAATTGTTTACCATCTACTTTAATTGGAGGCAAAACCCCTCTTGAGGTATGATTTAGAAAACCTGCTAGTGATTACAATTCTTTCCATGTACTTGGTACTGCCTATTATCATGTGAAAGAATCCAAGTTGGATTCAAGAGCCAAGAAAGCATTATTTGTGGGTATCAAGTCAGGTATAAAGGGATATCGACTATGGTGTCTAAGCTCGAGGAAGATTTTATTTAGCAGGGATGTTACTTTTGATGAGTCTGCTATGTTGAAGAAGGTAACAGAAGACCAAGAAAAGACTATTAGTATTTCGTAGCAGATGAAGCCTAGTCAATAGCATGTGGAGTTTGAGAGAGTTCTACCTAATGTTGTTGAAAATAGTGGTGACACTCCATTGGTAGAGGAGGATAGTGAAGATGATAAAGAGGTTCCAACCCACGAGCCTCAACAGCAGCAAGAATCAATTGTACATAATAGGCCAAGACGTGAAATTCGTAAACCTACTCAAATTGTTGATATGGTGGCCTATGCACTTCCCATTGTATATGATGATATTCCTTTCATGTACAAAGATATAGTCAAAAGTTTAGAAACTAAATAGTAAGAGAAAGCAATGGAGGAAGAAATATAGACTCTTCAAAAGAATGAACTTGGAAGCTAGCTCAACTACCAAAGTACAAAAAAGTAATTGTGTGCAAATGGGTATATACAAAGAAACAATAATTTCTCGATAAGAATGATGTTTGCTTCAAGGTAAGATTGGCCACGAACGGCTATGCTCAATTAGAGGGAATTGATTACAATGAGGTATTTTCTCCAGTTGTTACCATTAGAATTTTGTTAGCCTTGGTAGCACAGTTTGGATCTTGAACTAGCTCAATTAGATTTGAAAACTGCATTTTTACATGGTGATTTAGAAGAGGAAATCTATATGTCTCAGCCAAAAGGATTCAAGGTTGTTGGAAAAAAAAATTGAGTTTGCAAACTGAAAAGATCACTTTATGGGCTGAAACAATCGCCAAGGCAGTGGTACAAGCAATTTGATCAATTTATGATGGGTCAGAACTACACAATAAGCAAGTTTGATAGTTGCATGTATTTTTGCAGGCTCTGAGGTGGGTCTTTCATTTATCTACTCTTGTATGTCGATGATATGTTGATAGCTTCGAAAAATCAAGAAGAAATTGAGACGTTGAAGGCTCAGTTGAATCAAGAGTTTAAGATGAAGGATCTTGGTGAAGGAAAGAAGATTCTCGGTATGGAGATTAGCAGAGATAGAGGGAGAAGCAAGGTTATTTTGACTCAAAAACAATATCTGAAGAAAGTATTACAGTGTTTTCGTATGACTAAACAATCAAAACCTGTTAGTACGCCGCTTGCTCCTTATTTCAAGCTTAGTGCATCTTTGTCTCCAAGTATAAATACAGAGCGAGAGTACATATCACAAGTTCCGTATTCAAATGTAGTTAGTAGCTTGATGCATGCGATAATGTGTATAAGACCCAATATTTCACATGTAATTGGAGTTGTAAGCAAGTATATACTTGATACGGGGAAAGATCATTGCCAAGCTATGAAATAGATTCTACGGTACATATTGAAGACTGTAGATGTTGGTTTGGTTTTTGAGTAGGATGGTAGAATTGGTCAGTATGTGGTTGGATATGTTGATTCCTATTACGTTGGTGATTTGGATAAACGTCATTCAACTACTAGATACGTATTCATATTTGCAAGAACACCAATCAGTTGGAAGTCTACTTTATAGTCTACAGTTACTTTATCTACTACAAAAGCAGAATACATGGCAGTTACAGAGGTTGTGAAGGAAGCTATTTAGTTACAAGGATTACTAGAAGAGCTGGGAGTTGTTCAGAAGCATGTATGTATTTATTCGAATAATCAGAGTGCCATTCACTTAGCGAAGAATCTAGTATGTCATGTACGTATGAAGCATATTGATGTCCGGTATCACTTTGTGCGAGAGATTATTGATGAAGGAAAGATATTGCTTCAGAAAATTGGGACTGCTCAGAATCCTGTAGATATGATGACCAAGGTGGTGACATCGATCAAGTTCAATCATTGTTTGGACTTGATCAACATTCTACAAATTTGATGGCACTTTTTGGCGCATAAAGTGGCGTTGTTGTAATAGATAGAGGATTTGGGAAATGGAGAAATTTGGGTGGGATTTGCTAACTCGCTAAGGTGGAGATTGTTAGAATTTGGCTTGTTAGTTTTTGTATTTATTTTGTACTTTTTCCTACGTTGTTTGTATATGGGGTCTATAATTGGCTATTGATTTTGATCATCCCAAAATTAGTTTTTTATTGGTGAGGACCTTTATTTCTAAGGAGCTCCATAGTTTTATTTTTTAAGACTTTTTCTCATTTGTTTCTAGGTTTTTGCATCATAACCTAGATTTTATATTTCATCTTATTTGAAGTTAGTAAAGTGGTCAGCAATGCCTCGAGGACGTAGGTAATTTGTCAAATTTCGCTAAATTTTGTGTTCTCTTTTATTTTTGTATTTAGTATTTTTTGCGCATTTTTTGTTTTCGTTAATTTCAGTAACTAGTTAATAGTTTATATTTAATATTATCTTAGTATTAAATATAAATATTTAGAGTAGTTGTGCTATAGTTGTACGACACAGTTTACTGTATTAAACATGTTATACATTCACGAGTTTTTGCCAAAACCTGAACTAAGTGAAAAATCTTTTATGCTTAAACAACTATAGCTTAGTGGAGGCTATATTTGCTTAGTCGATGACTTCTTTCTTAATACTCCATATCCCTTGTTTTTATTAGATTTTTCTTTGAACACAAATAAATTTTCATTGTATACGAGATGACACTCGCAAGCTGTCAAATAAAAAAATTTAATTGAAGTAAAAAAATTTCGAAAGACCTCGTGTTTGCACAACCATAAGGCGGTGATGAAAAGTAGAAGGACGTTTTCGTTTATATAAATAATCCTAGAGTTTTTAATTTATGTCAAGCATTTTTGGTGGATCTAGGCAGTTGTCAAACCACATAAACAGCAACCATTTTTCCCTTTTCTTTTTGTGAGAGGAAAACAGCAAGCATTTTTCAATTTAAACTGTCTGTTAAATTAATTAATTTAAAAATAAATAAAAAAAAAGATTCCGACTTTAAAGTAGTTCCAATCAAGTAATTGGAGAGAGATGAAAAAACCTTTGAGATAGTTGAAAGACAACAATTTATGCCAATACAAAATGATCTTACTTAATAATATCGATAAGCCAATTGCAAAATATTCAATTACTTTCCGTTTAGTTGATTAATTGTCACACACCGCATCAAGATCTCTATTACATAAACTTGTCATGTTTCAATACATCTATAAATTAAATAAATTTTTAAATGACAATCAGCTAGAGATATATATATATATATATATATATATCAACTCAAAATAAGGGTTTATTTAAGGCTTGTTTTGAAACTAATTTTCAAAGTAAAACAAATTTAAAGCGTGATATATCACTGACATGGAATGAAATCGTACGAGGAAAATTGTTGTCATGGTCACCATGCTATTGCTAGGATTCATACCAAGCACTCTCGCAGCTGGGAATTCGTTTGGGGTATCGAAGATCCCTCTAATTATTACCAAAGAAATCTTGAAAGAGAAGAAATTAACCCGTTACTTAAGACAATGTAGTAAAAACTACTCCAACAAACTGAAAAATGATCCTAATGAAGCAAAACAATGCATAAGTCCCTGCGTGGATGGTTGTTACGCTAAACGCTTATGTGTACTGTATGTAAAATCTGAGTTTTAGTAAGGGTAAATAGATAATTTTAAACCCAATGACAAACTTATAATTAAAAATTTTCAGAAACTTTTAATGAAAATATCTTGAATTTTTAATTGGATGTTACAGTTACCCGTAATTGCATAAAAGGGCCACTGAAAACTCATCTTCTCACAAGAGAAGTCCCCGAGAGCATCAAAAACACCCGGATTTGTTGAAGCTCATCATTGCCACACACCACCTCCACTGGCCAGGTGCCACCCAGCGCAGAACAGCTCTTGCTGAAGATCAAAACCCGACCACTCTCGCCATGTTTCGAGCTCCGATGATCGAGATCTAAGACTTTGAAGTTACCGCCTCTGGTACGGTTTTTCTGTAAATTGCTTGTCGTTCAATGTCGTCTCGCCTCACTGCCGGCATGTGCAACTTCCTCTAAGTTGTTTCACGCCTTAACTCGCTGCCGATATGATTTTTACCACTTTTATCATTTTACCAAAATTTATAAAAAGTGATATTTCTGTAATTATTTTAGTTAAATAATTATTTTACTTGAGGTAAATATACGTGGTAAAAGAGAGTTAAAAACCATGAATAATTACAGTTAGTAAAAGATAAAATGATATCCATAAGTATATTAATTTTGACAAATGTTGCATTTTCTAATTTAGAACGAAAAAGGATATTATTGCAAAACTAAATAGTATTAGACTAGATTATGTTACTATTCAATTTGGGTCTTTGCTTAAGATTAAAAAACTGTTATTTTCCAAAATATTATTGCAAAAATGATATTTTTTTACAAATAAACAGTGAAGTTGATATTTTTTTCAAATATTTTCGAAAATGATATTTTCTTAAATAATTCTGTGATAATGATATTTTCTGAAATATTTCAAGAAAGTAATACTTTTGTAAATAATCAACAAAGATGATATTTTTCTAAAATATTGGAAAAGAGATATTTTCGTAATTCTTGGATTTCAAATCCTGTTTAAGGCTCAGGATCTCGAAATTGAATTCTGATTTCAAATTTGGATTTGATGAAAATGAGAAACAAGTTTTGATATATAATATTGCTATGTTTTGAAATAACACAAATTCTGAGACTCAAGAATAATGTCATTTTGTGTGCCACAAAACAGGTCTCATCTTATGATCCACTTTTGACAATGTATACGTCTAATCTAGCATTTTTTTGGTACTCTAGATTCAATAGTAACCTCTGTTTCTCTATTTGAAAGTTCCAATAGAAAAATTATTTTTTTTAAGTGAGCTTATCGGGATCCCGAAATGATCATTCAAACACCTAAGTGAACAACAGGAGTTTTTTCGAGCATCAGTAGCTTGGTATAGCTACCATTTTGAGGTAGGAATTCAATCACCTAGTTTTATACTTGTTTTGATTTATAATTGCATTATAATTTACTTTCGAAAAATCGTGGTTTACATGATAGTTTAATAAATTATAGAAATACTCAAGATTATACTGGATTAAATTGTGTGATTTTATATACATATTTTTAAATTGTGGTTATGGAGTAATATAGTAGAGAGCTGCCCATATTACAGTAAATTCCAGAATAATACCAAGTGGGTTCTTAAAATATTATTTGATTATATTTTGCACGATTATTACATATTTTGTTACATGTTATACATATCATATGATCACACACTTGAGTTCCATTATTACATCACAGTAGTTTAGATCATCAGCAAGTTCCTATAGTACCAGGTGAAAGGCCTAGGCCCTTGCACAGGTTTTTAGCTGATACACCTGTAGGTAATGTCAAGATATTGTATAATTCTACTACAGAGGTATCATAGGGTCATGATGGGAGGATGAGAGCTCACTCATTTATATTGATTGATGTATGATATGTACAATTATGTATTTCTGGTTTTAGCTTTGAATATGTAAATATTCTGGATATCAAATATTTTATAAACTTGGATTATAAATGGATTTTGGAAAAGGTATTAACTCTACATGTTTGCTAAAATTGCATCTAATCAAAAACGTGATTAAATTTCTACTGAGTATATGAATGCTTACCTCCCTACTTCTCTCACTTTTAGATTTTTGTCTAACTAAGATAGTCGTTTTAATTCATAAACAAACTATGCAGCTTGTGTATACAGCTCTACTCTTAATCCCTGATGGGTGTTTATACTCTATTAATTTTCTTTTTTATTCAGTTATTTAGCCAAAATTAGTAAAGTTAATATTTTATTATATTTTCACTTAAAATTACTTCGCGATACTGTAAACATGAACTCTGTTACTCTTAAATTTGGTAGTTGTACTACCAACTTTATGACATGTTTGGATTTGGTTATGTACGCACATGCATTATAAACTACGTAGCTATGGTATAATTATATAAACTTATTATGCTCTATGCATTAAAAATCTGCTATATATGATAAGAATATTTCTTGTTTGGTGGTACAAATTTATTATTTATTTATTTATTTATTTATTTTTGCATCAGTATTTGTGGGGCCCGTTCCTGAACCTTGAACCACGAGAAGGACCACGCGGATCGCACGTGATCTCGCCATCAGCCTTTAGGTCTTCCGAACGTAGCGGTCAGAAGCCCCAGGGTCCCCATAACTGATCCCAGACGGTCCAGCGAGTCAGACCCCAACCACGACAGCTGGCGGTCTGAGGCCCCGAGGGTCTACTGTCTAGGAACAGCAACCCTTACCTCAACAGTTGTAGGGGTCAGAAGCCCCAAGGGTCTTCAGACTGGGTACAATTGAAAGCAGCCCCCCGGCTCTAGACCCAGACAGAGCATTTAATGCGTTTCTGGGTAGGTGCGTGCGCAGGGATAAGCCGTCCTGTCAGAACGGTGATTTGCCCAAATCTTGCTCCTGACAGATTGAAGCCGTAGGAGGCGGCGAAAATCAGGCCACGATAGCATGGAAAAGGTCACAGAAATTTCGGCCCGTCACGGTTAAAAAAGATCTTGAGGTGAAAGGTACTTATGATTTTTCCTGAGATAGGGAACCCTGCTATTCACTATCTGAGGGCTACATATATTGAAGCCATGCGTTCCCAAAAGGGGGCATGTTCGCACAAAAACTTATATACAAAAAGCAGTCTGTGAGCAACAAAAAAAAGACAGAGAGAGATCCAGAGA
>JXTB01000502.1:199809-205054 GCA_002914805.1 Parasponia andersonii | reverse complement strand
AAAAAAAAAGGGCTAACTAGCGGACCCTTGAAGGAACACTTTAGGCTAAACGAATAGCTAAGGGAAGGCAAAGTCAGATCCCACCCATTGGAAGTGGACCCTCCCTAAGGAATGTTTTGACCACACGACAAGTTAAAGGTAAACATACGTTAGCCAAGTAAAGATCTATCTTTGCATGGTCAAGATGTGAACAGATCTGGAATCTACCCGTTGGAAGTAGTCCAGAGATAAGTCAAACAAGAAAGCAAGAATCAAGATTAAAAGCCTATGTATTATGTCCTAAAAATACAAAGTACATGAGCAACGGTGGTGAACACTCAGGAGCCCTATTAACGAGGCGCAGGTTTAGAGCGGACTATTAGGGAGACGTCAGCATGATAATGCCCAGTTTGTTCTCGATAAGAGCCGAGCCCGGGCCTCCTCCTCTGCAACGACGGGTCTAAGCAATGGTCAACTAAACCCTGGAGTTGGTTCCGAGCACGGTCCCATTTAGGGTCGGAGAAATCTAGCCACACGCGGGGGTCAAACTCTGCCAAAACAAGTTATAGCGAAGGTTACAGTTCTACAAAACAAGGTGAACCAAAGCCTGCTCCCCTATGTCCGAAGACGTTCCGAGTAACCATGACCACAGGAAAGCACGCTAAAAACCCGAAATCATGCCCTCGCAGTCAGTTAAGCAGATGGTGAAAAGCAGAAGAAAACAGTAAAAATGGCGGGGCATCCTTTGTCATTTACTTGAAGGGTTACAACAAACAATCAGCTTTACAAATGTACATACTTTAAGGGGAAACCTAGTTACTCTACAAATGTACATAGTTTGGGAGGGGGGAGGAGCCTAGTTACCTCCATCCGAGGAAGGGCGGCCGACCTCAGCACTCGGACCGGCTTCGAGGAAGAGTGGCATGGCCGGATTGGATTCGTCACTGGATACGACGACCGCGCCGGACCCTTCCCCGATTGAGACCTCGGGGCTAGGCTGAATGACCGGGGCTTCTGGAGTTTGACCTGGCGGACCAGCAGCAGGAGTAGGTTCCACAGCATCAGGAGCAGACGTAGAGGGTCCATCCTTTTCTGCAGCAAGCATCTCCAGCACGTCCGATGGATATATAATTTTGATCTCATCCTCGAGCTACTGCATGTAATGCTTGATGGAGTAGTGGTCCCTCTCGACGCCTTTCTGATCGTCAAATTGGTCTGGTGTTACCACCTCGGCATGGTCTTCAAATTCTCTGTTCTCCCAGCCAGACCTATAACTTTCTGCAGAAAGAACGTCAACCTACTTCTGGTACCTAACTTTCAACTTCTCCACGTCCGCCAGTCTGTCCTTCAGCGCCGCCAGCCTGAGTTCCGCCTGCCGCTGCGATAAGTCGACCAACAAAGAATTAATACCAGCGAGGTCCGCACAATGCTTACGAGATGCCTCCACCCGAGCGCCCATCAGATTTTTATGGTCCAGAAAAAGATGTCGGTTTACCTCGTGGGACCGATCGAGCCTGCGTTGCAGAGCATGGGCTTCAAGTTTGGCCGCCGCCTCAGCTTTCCTCGCTTCTTTGGCATCCTCGACAGCCTGGTCTCGAGCGATGAAGGCCAATCCCATCTTTGCCCCCGTATTCTGAAGCTCTTGCTCTTTGATCCTCAGCTCGCCCTGAGCCAACCTGGCGGCTTCGGAATGAGCAAGCTTGTCGGCCTCCACTTGAGCTAATCTCGCTGCTAGCTCCTCGCTCCTGGCCTTCTCAACACTCATGGCGTGCGCCACCACGCTGCTAACCCTCGCTTCTTCGAGGCCTCGATATGTGTCAAAATCAGACCTCAATTCGGCGAGGGCGGCTTCGCTGCGCTCGGCCAGTGCGGAGCGAGAGCTCAGCTCCTCGGTCAGACCCTTGACACGGTCAGAGTAGAAAGACCGGATGGCGGACAGCGGCGAGTTAAGCAACAAAGGAGGGGGTCGGCAGTAGTCAAAGACATTGAAAAAATAGAAAAAAACACCCAAGTATGACAAACCTGCGCGAGAGTGCGGGTGGTGAGTAGCTCGACGTTTTCCAGAGTTAGGGCCTCCAGCTCCGGCTCCGTGGCTGGATCACCCTTTTGAGCAGTATTCACGCCCGGGAAGCACGGCCCCTCCTCGGCGGTCATTGGAATATCCCCTCCATCCACCGGGCACGTCTCCGGAGCAGGGGCAATTGGGACAGAGGAAGGCCCGGAGCCGTCCGGAGCGCCGTCGAGGATGGGGAGAGGCAGCACACCTCCTCCGGACTGGCTGCAGCGTGCTGAACTTTTCCTCCTTATAAGGGTCAGCGTCGCCCCATCGTCGTCACTATCGGACGAGAGGACGACCCTGCCCCTCTTCTCCACCCCGACCTTTTCCTCATTTGACGAACCGACTTCGCGTTGCCATTTCGCGGGGATCGGAGGAGGAGAGGAGAGTCTAGATTTCAGTCTCGGAGCTCCCCCACTAAGATCGGCGATCTCTCTACCGAGGCTAGCGGCACTCGATTTCGAGCCGGAGTCAGGGGTGGGGGAGATCACTGCTGCAGACTGCTTGGTCGGATCAGGCGTCGCCGTCGCTTCCCCGCGCGAGGCCAGAAAGGCAGGCGGCCCCCCGGCTGGAGACCCACCGGCGTCGGGACGAGGAACCGCTGATTTAGCTCCCCTCGTATGCACCACAAGGCACCGACCAGCGGACGTCTTAGCTTGAGCTTTCGACGCCGTGACTTTCCCTTTGACGGGAGAAGGGCCAGCAGATGGGCCCGTCTCAGAGCCTGTGGAAAATAGACGACGAAGTTAGTCTGCAGTTTCGGTCCGACCCACGAAGATTCAAAGACTTAAAAACAAATTTACCCCTAACCCTTTTGGGGGCGGCGTTTTCTTTCTCGCGGAACCTGACTCACTCCGCGGCCACCAGCCTCACGGCCTCCTCGAGTTCGAGGTTTGACGGCGCTACCAGATCGTTGGTGCCCGCCAGCTGGCTTGAGGCCGCAACCTGCCGACTCACCATAGTGATCCGGTCACTTTCGTCCCGACGAAATCGGTTTAGGGCGGAGGCGTCGAGCCGGCTCCTCAGATGCTTGGTGATGACCCAGGTGTCTAAAGGAAAAGGGAGGTATGAGACCACCCTGGGCATCAGGTTCATCGTCAGGGGGTTGAGGACGGCTTGAATGTGCCGGCATTCCCCCGGGGAGCTGAAGATAATGATCCCCTCGAGACCTTTGAGTCGCCCAGCCGACAGGTGCGGCTCGAACCTGCTTTCTTCTACTGAGGCTGCACAGGGCAAAGTAACATGAGCAATGAAACCATGAGAAAACCCAGACCCAAAGGTCATAGTCCGATGCTTACTCTGCAAGAAGACTGAGGGGACCTGGAAATGTTCTCCGTTCACCCAAGGGGAGCACCACGCCCCTCTAACGGCATAAAGCCTGGCGTGAGAGTCCCATTGTTTGTCCGACCACGGCAATCCCCAAAAGATGTGGTGCCCAGGCAGCGGCTGGAGATAGAAGGTGGGGTAGGAGCTCTTCTTAGGAATGAGGACAAGTTTGTAAGTGTAGAAGACCACCTCCAGGTCGATGTGCGTGTTGTAGATAACTGACAGGGCAGAGAGCCCCATCAGAATCATAATCCCGTTGGCATTCAGTTGCATCGGGTGGATTCCCGTCAGGGCAAAAAACTGATGGACCAGAGGGGGAAGAGGGAATCGCAGGCAATCCAGGTGCTTCCTGCCCAAAACAATGGAACCCTCGGGGGCGCAGGGCCGAAGGTACCAGTCTGCGGGGCCTTTGACTCTTTGAAGCATCACTCCTCCGGGGAAGCAGAGCTGCCTCCTCAATGAGTCCAACTCTGAATCCGTAATAGACTGCAATTCCTGATTTTGATTCGAAGCCATTGTTCCGAAAGACGACTGAGAGGGTGAAAGTTTTGGGAAGAGAAGGAAGCAGAAATCTTGAGATGTTGAGAGATTGGGGCGATGGAAAATTTTGGTAAAACGGCAGATAAACACAGTAGCGGCTTTTAAAGGAGAGAAGCCGAAAAGTTTTTCTGGAAGAGGAAAGAATAAAAGAAACCGAACAGTCAAAATTTCAAATTTCAAACAGATCTCGTGATAAGAGATGGCGTATAACCGCATCGGGAAAAGGGAGCCACATGCGTCCCTCAGGTTGGAGAAACGAAGAGACGGTTTCTCCACTTGATAGACACGAATCTATCAAATAGGGAAATAGGGGCAGTTGTGGGGCCCGTTCCTGAACCTTGAACCACGAGAAGGACCACGCAGATCGCACGTGATCTCGCCATCAGCCTTTGGGTCTTCCGAACGTAGCGGTCAGAAGCCCCAGGGTCCCCATAACTGATCCCAGACGGTCCAGCGAGTCAGACCCCAACCACGACAGCTGGTGGTTTGAGGCCCCGAGGGTCTGCTGTCTAGGAACAGCGACCCTTATCTCAACAGTTGTAGGGGTCAGAAGCCCCAAGGGTCTTCAGACTGGGTACAATTGAAAGCAGCCCCCCGGCTCCAGAGCCGGACAGAGCATTTAATGCGTTTCTGGGTAGGTGCGTGCGCAGGGACAAGCCGTCCTGTCAGAATGGCGATTTGCCCAAATCTTGCTCCTGATAGATTGAAGCCGTAGGAGGCGGCGAAAATCAGGCCACGATAGCACGGAAAAGGTCACAGAAATTTCGGTCCGTCACGGTTAAAAAAGATCTTGAGGTGAAAGGTACTTATGATTTTTCCTGAGATAGGGAACCCTGCTATTCACTATCTGAGGGCTACATATATTGAAGCCATGCGTTCCCAAAGGGGGCATGTTCGCACAAAAACTTATATACAAAAAGCAGTCTGTGAGCAACAAAAAAAAGACAGAGAGAGATCCAGAGAAAAAGACAGATATTCATACTGAAATATTTTTCCTTGCTACCAAATACAAAGATAAACCACTGACTTAAGCATCGGAGAGTCTTTGCAGGTAGCCACCCCCGCCTCTCTGATCTTGCTTAGAGTTCAGAGAGCTTTGAGACAGCAAGGACACGTGAACAGTTGGAGAATCCAGCGTCAACAGTAACAGACACGTGGACGACTGGTGAGAAACCGCTCCAACAGTATTGATATGCAAATCAGCCAAATTGATCAATGGCTTACCTACACAATAATCCGTAACAAAAGTCATGAGAATTTTCTATCGTTATTCTAGCTAGTGACATGTTAGCTACTATTAATTAATTGAACAAGTTCAGTTTCTTTAGGGGGGAAAAAAAACCT
>JXTB01000502.1:125750-194792 GCA_002914805.1 Parasponia andersonii | reverse complement strand
CGCCTCGCGGTAGCAACGCAGCCTTGTGAACCGAGGTTAACGGCCACCATCCTTGGGCGCAAGTGATGTCAGCGGGTGCCTCGTGTCCACCGCATTGCTAGCACGTGCCAGGTCAACCGAGGTTAACGGCCACCATCCTTGGGCACAGGTGTTGCGAGCGGGTGCCACGTGCTAGCAAGCTCACTAGCACGTGCAAAAAACCTTTGAGTTTAACGCTCGCTATACCCGGGCACGCACGAGTGACACGGGTCACCCGTGCTTGCGTGATGGTGGCCACCACGTGCGAAAACCGTTCAGGTTAACGCTTGCTGTACCGTGCTTTCGAATCTCGCTCGAACCAAAGTCATACAACATGACTAAAAAGACAGAAAAATACGAAACCATCATGTGTGTGTGGCTACATAGGCTAGGTATACTCAGTTTATACCTTTAATATGGTTCTACCAAGGAGTCGGTGGCAAAGTAAAAAAAAAACTGGTTCAGCAATTACGACCCACTGGTTACCAAAAGCTTAGGCATTACACTGAGCGCTCTCAAGGATTAAAATGAAAAGTCTTCAAAGTTATAAGAAGATCACAAACAACATAATTTAAAAAATAACTAAAGCATGCCTCATCAATTGTGTGCATTGTGGTTTACTTACTGGGCTTTTAGCTCATTATATTATTTAACATTTTTTCAGGTGATGAATGGTAGCATATCAGATGGTAGTGATGAGGCAACTCGACAACATGGTGGTCTAGTGGTCTAGATTTAAATTGATTGAATATTTTCTAGTTTTTATTTTTTATTAATGACATTTTATATTTTTAAAATTTTTTTCCTTAGATTACTTGACTTTCAAATTATTATTAGTATTTTCTTTATGAATTTAATAGAGACTTTAATCAGATATTTATTTTAATTAAAAAAAATATTTCGCGTTTCTTTTAAAGTTTAAGGAATTCAATGATAATACCTCCTAATCTAATAACCTTAGACTAAGGTGGTGTTACACGAGACCTCCATATAGCTCATGTTATGTTATACGTTCTCTTAGTGACTTAGTATGCAATTCACGGTCTTGTCAGGCAATGCAATATACACAGGGATCCTAATCATATAATTATCTATTCTCTGTTATGTGCACTCTGCATCTACATACGTTACTTACTGAATTTTATACTCGTTAATATTCTTACATAGCAAAAGGTGTAGATGATATGTGAGTTGGAGGAGGAGCGCCGACTTTCTGACCGCGGCTTGTGTATATGAGCATTTTGATGCTGTGTTTTTTTAGTAGAGGATTTTGTAATTATTTTGTGTGTTTTTATTATGTATATTTTATGAGAGGCCCACGTAGCGAGGGTGTATATATGTATATATTGGAGTATATATAATTATGAGTGGAATTTTGTTATTTCTTCTTAAAAGTTTTAAATTTTACCTTATTTTATCAGTCTAAGTCGAGTAACGTCTCCCGATTTCACTAAATATTTATACAAATACCCTTACGTACGTGTGTGGAATTGGGGGATGTTATAGTTGGTATCAGAGCTTATGTTTTAAAATGATTCTGAAGATCGTTTATATACATACTTCGGGAAGAAAAGGAAGCCTCACTCTTCTGTAAGTGTTTGATATGGATTTTGATATTTGTGATATTTTTTTTATTGCATTCATAATCTAGTAATGAATATTATTGGCTATAATTGGAGCTATGGATTCTGGGTGTCAGGATATCACTATAGTGACTACTCAGGGTTAGGATAATATTGATAGGGCTGCGTCTTCTTCACAGAGTGGTAATCAGGATGAACAGCTAGCTTGTTTGATACAAAATATATTAGAGCGTATGAGACAAGAGAATCAACCTAACCCTCCACCTCCACCACCTCAACAGAGGCAGGATACTAGTGAAAGTACTGGAGAAAGATTTAGAAAACTTCAGCCTCTGACTTTTGATGGTGGGATTGATCTAATAGAAGCTGAGCAGTGGATCAGGACCACTGAGTGGATGCTGGCATATGCCAAGGTCCCTGATGCAGATAAAGTTTCTTGTGCTAGTTTTATGCTGAGACATCATGCTAAATACTGTTGGCATACTATGAGCACGATTCACGATGTTACTACTATGATTTGGGAACGATTTAGAGAGTTATTCTATGGAAAGTATTTTACTGATGCCATAAGAGCTAGCACATGAGTGAAGAAAAAAAAGAAAGAGATAGATGCATGATGACTATTAACCCATTTGATAGTTAATAAAAAAACATATACAAAAATAACATTTTAATCAATAATTATCAAATCATTAATCAAAAAATAGTTGATTTTTTTTATTAAAAAGTAATTTTTTATAAAACACGTGAAATGGGGAAAAAAAAAAAGGAAAGAAAGAGATAAGTGCGTGTAGGAGAAAATTTTAATCGACTAAGGTTATCTAAGACTTCAAAAAATTAGTTTCGTGTAGGAATAAAATTTTAAAAAATAAAGAATATTACACTTGTATATAATTGGTAAAAGGTAAGGAAACGAAGTGGGTTAGCTTAAGTGGTAAGAGCACCCACTATCTAGGATCTTGGTCTTCGGTTCGAGTCATACCAGGGATAGACGTAAAAGCCTATTATCCCTAGTCGGGTAAGGTGAGGATTGGGTAGTAGTAGGTATTTTACTTTAATTTGTAATAAGTGGAGATCATTAGTTAAGTCCCACTTTTTTAAAAAAAAAAATGGTAGAAGGTAAGAAATGAAAGGTAATGAAATAAAAATATAGGAATCAAACACGGAATGGAAAAATTATTGAAAAAAAAAAAACTATCTATCTCATAGGTCATAAACAGATTGCCAATATTTTTAATCATAAATAACTTTCTATATATATATATATACACACACACATATTAATTAGATTTTTTTTTTATAAAATTACTAATATTATTTTAACCATCAGATTAAAATCTCATAGCTCAAATTAGAGTACTCACCTATAGAGCAAAAACAAAAAACTCTATTGAAATATCACCCATATGTATGTATATATTTCCTAAGGAGTATTTCAACTTTTGTCACTAACTTTTGTTGGTTTCCTACTTTTATTATTCCAACTATCTGATAATTAGATATTAAATTCAAATTTTAAATAAATTAGGAAACTTATCTGTCCATAAATTTAAATTAATTAATTAATTAATAACAATTATTAATTATATATAAATAAACTATTTATTTATATAAAGTGTGCAATAACAGAAATAATATAATATCTAGTACAGTGTTGTAAGAGTAGAATTAGGGATCTATGGACCGTAAATTCAAGCTCCAATAAATTATAGTAATTAATTAAATTCTTTAATTAATTTGTCTAATTTATTAATTCTAGTATTACTCCACTAAAAATCTAGAATTGTATTCTTTATAAGTTACAGAATTAATTTACTTACAAAACCATGGCTAGTCCATTGACTTAACTATTACATGTAGTTCAATCCTCTATAGACAATTCATAATTGGAACTACATCATGTTCCGTTCACATCTTCAATTACATCTATATTCTTGTGTTTCGTAGATTCTCTAGTGAATAATTAATTTATAAATCTGTTATAAATTGAGTACTCAAACTGTTTAAAGCCTGAAACAATATACAAAGGAATTAGTTTTATAACTTCCTTATTGAAAAAACATTCTTAGCTATTTATCTCATTATGCTCCCAAGATACAAGTGATTCGGTCTGTTTAGAAAACAAACTTAAAAAGTATGTTAAAGTTCTATAACAACTCAGGATTAAGATTACTCTATATATGATCATTTGGTAGCATTATCTGAAATCTCAACAGATAATGGAATATATGTGATATTCAAATCATGTCTAGTTCAGTTCTATCTAATCAAATTATATAAAGTACATCTATTGTGATGTCAACACATCAATAGTCCGGATAAGATTATTATATTATCAATGTTAATGGACCGTACTAATTATAATTAATTAAAGATTTCATATTTTAATTAATTATTACGAACTATATTTTGTTTATTATCCATAAATTTAATTTTCATATATGTAACACTTATATACTAAATTTGTGTTTACATTAATAAACTAAGAACTTTCTAATATTTAAAGACATACAAATTAAACATAGATTCAAATAAAAAATTAGAATTTTATTAATTCAACAAATATAAAAAATTACAAGTTTTTAGGGCACAAACCCTAACAGAAAGTGCACAGTTAGGGGTATCTTATTATTATTATTATTATTATTATTATTATTATTACAGTTAACTGTAACAAAAATACAGGATAAGAAAACTTTGATGTGGGTTATATTGATTGTTTTTGTACGTGATCTAGAGCTACATATTCAATTTGTCGTTGCCAAATGTCGGAAACCCGATCACACAAGATTTTGTCGTCCTGAAATGTTATCACTAAATGTTGGTAGCTAATACCTTTTAGTCCTTTTGAACGAGTAATTCCTTTTAGTCTTGTTGCTAAAAGAGCTTAACGTAATATTGATGATGTCTACGTCACTGAAGACGATTTGTCTCGGTGATCTATTCTCAAGAGATTTTTTGCAACGACATTGTTCGAATTTGTAATCAATGAATGGTTCTGTAATGACTGTCACTAGGAGATTTAGGGACTAAATGTTTGCATGAATTTTCCAACTGCTCCCAAAAAAAAAAAAAAAACTGAGATATCCGAAGCCAATTTCGAAATCAAATTCTAATCTCCATAAATTTATAGATATTTCCTGATTTTAGTTACCTCTTGTTTGTAAACACCCTCCCGACATATATATTGTAAGGGAAAGGTCAAAAACAGGGATCGAACCGTCTTGTATCAAAGATAATAAGAAAATAACAATGATTATAGTGGATCTATGCTTTTGATCAAAAAACTGAACTACTTTAAAAGTTTTATGTCGTTTATTCATTTTATAGTCGTTTTACTATCTCATTGTTGTACCAGATTTTGGTACCAACACTGTATGCATAATATCTCTTTAAAAAAAATTTGTCGTGATTAGTAATTATATAAATATACTAGACTATTAAATAATAGTTGATATATAATTAATTTTGTTTATTTCATTTCAACAAAATTTTATTTAATTTTTGCAATATTAAAGAATACATATTATTTAAAAAAAGAAGTAAACACTAATTTACAATGTTGTAGCTAATTAAATAACATAAGAAAAGGAACATTATGCCCTTTCACAAAAACTTAATCGTAAATAAGTCATAACGTGTGTTCGTGGGCTAGGATTTGTGATCTCGATTAATTAGCAAAGATATGTTCTTGATTAAAACAAAGTAAAAAATGAGTAAAATTAATACTTATAGTCATCATAACACGTCACAAGTGTTTAGATGTGATAGGCAATTGTAAACATAACTCAATATATAATAATATAATAAACAGGAGTCAAATAATACTAAAAGTTGATGTAAACGAATAAACTAACCATGTATTATCTTAAGAGTTAGAAGCAGAAATAAAAAGTTCAGAATCTAAATAAATAGTTAATAACCGACAAAGGCGATATGATGTCCATAATGCCAGTTGAATTTAATTCAAGGTACGAGAATTTTAAGGCGGTAAAACCGCACATATCATCTAAATTGACTATAATAGTAAATAATTGAATTCCAAGTGCTGAAATTTAACAAAACAATGTGATCATTATAAGGAAAAACAACACAGATCCACCAGTGGCAACTTTATTGTTGCTAAATATTATTAGCAAAAGAATTTTGGCAATGACAAAAAGTATTATCACAAGAAGTTCATAACATAAGTTATGACATTGTCGACGGTAAACATAAGTAGAGGAATGATGTGTCACACACCTTTTAGGGAAGACAAGTTTTGAAATTATTAACTCTAATGAATTTTAAACTAACGTATCACGAAACCATTTGGTGAGACACTATGTTAAAAAATAGTAAATGTATTTTTAAAAGAAACTCATTCTAAGTCAAAAATTAAATAAAACAAGTCATTCTAAACTATTTACTATTTACCAGATCTTAAATTTGAGATTTTCTTCCTCAATTCAGATCTATTATAATGGGTATTAATCTCATTTAATATTAAAATCGTAATCTACTTCGCAAAAAATATAATCCAAGAGCAAATAAAGACAATAATTTGTTAATAACCTTTATTATTTTCTTCATTTGGAAAATTACAATAATCCACAAATCTTTTTGTTATTATGTTTTTGATTCACTTTTTTACTTTATTTTCTAAAGAATTTAAAATTATAATCTCTATGCTTGTAATGTAATTGAAACTCTTTTGCTTGAAATAATATTTTATTCCATTCAAGAGCCCATTTTATTTTTAAAAAAAATAATTTTTAAAAACTATATTTTAATTAGTATCCATTGTTTTCTCAATTTTTTAAATTATGTGTTATAATTACTAGTAATAATATCTACCAATGAAAAAGAAACAAGAGGATGTGGCCAAAAGTGAAAACCAAAGAGAAATTGTGAGAAGGGGTTGATTTCGGGATGAGAATGGTGAGAAAAAGAGGTTTAAGAGGGTGGGAATGGGGGCAAAGCGAATCGGGAAGAGCTCTAGGTGCCTCATATCGTATGACACAAATACTAGGGTGCATCGTCGCTAAAGACACTAAAATTTTGGGCACGTCTGTAAATGGTTTTTCATATTCTAAAAAACTATAAAAATTTATAAATTAAATTAAGACAGTAATCAAACAATTCACACCACCCACAGTTCAGATTACCCACAACTCAAACTACACATCAGCACATTAGTAATTCACCTTGGATATGGTTATCGTAGTCGAGGTCTAACCTGCTATCATGTTACTAAATAAGACATAAATATAATGCAAGTAAACCGAAAAAGAAGAATGTCGCGCAAAAATTCAGCAACTAGAGCTCAATAAAACACCAATTGACACTACAAATAATGATCAAGCAAAATAATATGTGAAATGTAAACGCTTGTGCTTGAACTTCATTATAACTATAGTTTTGCTAAGAACAGATTTAATTATTTTATATTAGTCACGCTCGTTAATTCGATTGGAATTGGGTGAAAACATTTCACCATCCATTCCACTCTACTATCTTATTGGAACTACAACCTAGATTCACCTATCTTCGTCGCCCTTTGGAATCAGGTTTCCAAAACTTTTACTGTTCTCTATTCAGATACTTTCAAGTGAAAATAGGTTTTACAGAAACATAAAGCAATCATAAGCAATTTCATATTGACCAAAAAAAAAAAGTACTATCCAGACCTCGGTGCATCATTGCATGACATCCTCTAGAGTCGAGTACATGGAAATCGAATAAATATGTTGTCAGGGTGATGTCTGAAACTTTCACATATTGAAATTCAACCGAATGTTGCAATGAGAAAAGCCTTGTAAATGCTCATGAACTTGGCCACAAATGCTGAAAAGATTAAGAGGAGAAACATTAGAGCCGGATAGAGATATAGAATAGGTTTGTTGAAACCTTAATATGGAAAACAAATTATGGTCATAGGCTTGGCCTAATAAATAACCACAACCTGTTTTTTTAACTCCCAAAAAAAAAAGAAAAAAGAAAAAAAGGATTATATTTGATTATTCGAGCAAATCCAGCCATAATTTACTAAAACAATAAAAGTACCTTCAATGTGAAATATAGCTTTTTGTCCAAGTCGCATCCTGTGTTCCTGCAGAAAACGAAAAATACAATTGAAAAACGAAAGATAACAGCAAATAAGTCCTATTATCACTGAGGTAAAACCGTCACATAAGCTGAGAAATAAGTTGTCACCGGTTTAAAACTCACAACGAATTTTTAACTACGATGATGGCGCTAAGTCACGATTACTTAGCCAGCCACACCATACAAACTCACACGAAGTAAGTGTTAAGTAACACAACGTTGAAAAAGAACGAGCGCTCACAAAGAAAACACACTCAATCTTTTCAGACGGGAACACACACTTCTATTATTCTCACAAAAGTATTTACAATCAGTCTAGGCAGGGATCACTCAAGGTTTTCCAACCGTCCCCTCTGCCTTGTACAACACATGTTTCTATAAACAACTTGTCTAACAAACCTAGCTACCTCAGTAATCTAGTTGGACAATGAATCTAGACACAAAATCGGGCTGCAAAGATCCTTGGCCGGCGCATGCCGCTCGCCAACACAACCCTGGCCCACGCCCACGCACTAACAAAAGCCCAATGCTTTAAAACCCCGCAATGCTATCATTTTTTCTCAAGGAAATAATTTTCTTCAACCGATGAGAATTCCAAATAATCATCAGATCAGGTGCAAATTACAACCATCACAAATAGTGCATAATAGGCATGATCTGAGACGAAATGTTCAATTACAAATTTACAACTCCTAATAACATGTGAAAAAATTGCAATATAAAACCTACCCCCACCCTCTCTTCTTTGTCCCCTCCCAAAGTAAATAAAACTATAAGAATTAGATACAAACAATAGGAGGGTTGGACATTGGCAAGTAGCCAACAAGACGACATGGGGCATGATGAACTTACATAATATGCTGCCCAGTGGCAGACTTCATGCTTCAATTCTGCATCCAATTTCCTCAGTAATTCATACAACAATCTCTGATCCAAGACCAAAAATATACTTCAAATCAAAAAGGAAAATAGAGTCAGTTGTAAGCAATAAAAAGGGAAATATTTACCTTCAGGATAATCTCTGGAGGTATACAATTTACAAGTAGCTCATATAACTTGAGCCGAACCTGATAAAGCCTGAAACATACAGAAAAACGTTATGTCAGAGTTTAAAGCAGGGAAGAAGATAAACCGTTATATATATTAAGGAAACCCGAAACTACTATTCAGATTGAGAATAATGGAATTGGCTATCCTTGTCCTGTAGTCATTCATGATTGAAATAGGCTATCCTAGCTCTGTAGTCATTCAACCAAACATGAGTCCTATATGCTACCATATTTATATATAAAATATCATAC
Source organism: Parasponia andersonii (assembly GCA_002914805.1). NCBI lineage: Eukaryota > Viridiplantae > Streptophyta > Magnoliopsida > Rosales > Cannabaceae > Trema > Trema andersonii. The sequence goes on along the minus strand of JXTB01000502.1, from coordinate 185,803 downwards.
GCTACTCTCGCAGCAGAGTAATTTTATGGACAATTATATGAAATATGCCGAATCTTTCAAGCATATTTAGATATACAGTCTCAATAGGAATTTCACAATGCTTAGGCATGTCTTCATTTGAGAGATCTTAATTTTTGTATTATTATATGTTATGATTCAATAATCTTTTTACTTTTTCACATGCAGAGAATTTCAGGACTTATTTATCAAGATATTGCAGGACAGAGGCACCAAACTAGATAGGCAGGAAAACGAGTACATCTCATAAATAATAGCAGATGTCCCAAACCCTAAGCCCTACGTGTATAGGATTTGCAATTCACAAATCCATCTTTCTCGTTCTAAAACTTTGAACAGCTTGCCTCATGCTCATAGCATCATAGTTGAGCACTCGAGCAGTCAAATTAAAAAGGCAAACCCAGGTTGATGTACTTCTAAACCTACACAGGATCATATTGAAAATTGTGGAAAACTTGGCTATAGAGGAAACTGCTTCAATCACACAAAAAGGCCCCATCTAAGTTGGATAAAAAAGAGTCTGTCCAACAAGACTGATGAAAAGGTCAAGCAGATGGAGCAACATGGACAAAACTAAGAAATTGACTCTAGTGTGTTTTCAAATCAACTCAAAACATTTAGTAACTCCGCAATCAGAAACAAAGAGTTCGTTTCATAAACAACTCAGTTTCTTTGCATGATAATAGCAATAAACAAGAATTTCCAAACAATAAAGAACAAGGTATGCTCCAAAACCTAAATTAATTAATTACAACAAACCCCTCCTATTCAAAGAAATCAAGCAACGTAAATTACTTGATGTCCTGTTCCCCAACAGGACAACTCTCTCCCTCCCTACACAAGTGATCCCATTTCTATGTTTACACTTACACTTCCCATCTTAGCAAAAGGCAAGGCACTGGCCTTGAGTTCACCAAGTTAGAAAGAAAAACAACAAATGAAATTCGGGATTTCCTTCTGAAGGTCAAAGTACCTATAAAAATTATGGAACATATTTGGATAAAGGACAAGCAATTTCTTTTGTGTGTGCACGTAAAAACATACATAACAAACTTAATTTACAAGTTAAATACCCACACTATTGGAGTTTTTAGGAACAGAATACAGTTTCCTGTCATGTTATAGATGCCAGACTTGCAAGTGGGCATGGATAGATACATCTGAATGGAAATATCAATAACTAGTGCCAACAACTTCAAAAAGTTTAAAGATAATCCATCTCTAGGGCGTTGGTATTTGCTAAAAGGAAAACAAATATAATACATGAAATGCTATTAGAGTCAAGTGGTTGTTGTGAGGATCTGAATAGCTACTACAAATGTTGCATGTTTGTGGAAAAAACTATTGGCTTGACATTTGATTGCATGTTTAGATTCTCGTATTTGTTCAATTCAACACAAGAACATGGAAAGGTGCCAACATAATGAAAGTAGATGGTGCAGAAAGATGCATAAAACAAACCTTTTCGGGCTCTGCTCCTTCATTATGTCACATGCAATTTCAGAAATATATTCCTCCCAATCCATTGGTGGTATTGTTTGGTTACTGGTAAAAGGATATCTGAATTCACATGTTTACAATGCAAAAAATTACAATGGGTATAGAATTAGCTATAAGGAATCGTATGGTGTGTAAGCAGCCATATGAACAGCAAGAGAAAGTAAGAGGTATTATGGAGCTTAACTGTTGAACCCGGCAAGTCTCAAATGACAATATAGCTCTCCTCAAACTCCGATTTGATTTTTCAACTATACGATCAGCAAAACCAGATGGAATTTGTAGGCCTTCTTTTTTACCAATGAACTCAAGTACCTTAATAATCTGTCATATGGAATTAAAATAAATAAATTATGAGGCATAACTAATAGCCTCAGTCAATAAAACATATGATAGATTTTGCACATTTATCCATACAAAAGATAACTTATTATGGTCTAGGATTACATGCACATTTATTGCATAAGAAAGGATGTCAACTTCATTGAGCTTTTTCCTACTTTGAGAAGTGCACAAGCAAGCACATGTAGATTAAATAGGTTTTTCTTACTTTTGAGGAATTCACTGTAGTGATAAGTTCAAGAGGTTTTCGTGTGTCTTTTGAGGACAACTTTTCCCTTTCATAATACATTTTCTCTGTTAGTAAATAAAATTTAGTCTCTTATCCAAAAAAAAAAAACATAAAATAAAAAAAAATGTAAAAAGGTTTAGCATCTTAGTAAAAAGAATAAAAGAAAATATCCAGAAGTTTTAGAGTCACAGGATTGTAGCTCACAAAGTATCTAAAGCCAAGCATAACTATGTCCTTGAGATTGCTACATACATATGTACAAGTTAACGTGTCTCCAAGGGAGACAATGGCAATGGCAAGACGAATGACCTGACAGAGGTAAAGCCCGAATCAGATTGCTTCCCATCAAGTCATTATCTTGACTCTGATCAATTTCCCATTATAACCTAACAGGCGTTCAGCCCTCTATTTTATAACCACAATGCAATACTTTAGACAACCATGGGGTTTACAAAATTGAAATTCAGCCCCCCATTGGTGAGGTCAATACCACACTAGAAACCAAACTTCTAACAACTTTAACAGTGTCACAGATTCTGTCTTATTAAATACAGGTCAAGTTATCTGTTATATCTACCTTGAAATTATTCAGCCTTGAAAAAAATAGACACATACACCTTAGTACTCAAAATCAGATAACATTCAGATCTTATCATCAACTAGATTCTTGCCAGATCAGAGACATATTTTTGCCACTGCTTCAGAGGACTACCTTACTAAATATAACCCGTATATCTTTTGCAATATAAACCACTGCGCTGCAAAATAAACTAATCCCGAACAAACTAATATATATAGCAAGGAGAAAATTTATCCAACCTGTTCTTCCTTTGGTGCATTAATTCTCACATTTAGACATCGTGACCTGATGGCTTCACTAACTTTTGAAGAACTATTACAGCATAAAATTAGCCGACAATAGGCACTATACTTCTCCATAGTTCTTCGAAGAGAATGTTGTGCTTCTCGTGAAAGTTTATCAACCTCATTGAGCACCAAAACTGAAATTGAAGAAGATGACATGGCACCAGTCAAAACAAAATTAAACCAACTTACATGTTTGTCTGTGTACTTGTATGCAAATGTGCATATATGTATATACCATGTGTTTCCACTCCGTGTCTACAGCTACCCTAATTGTCCATGTTACGTAATCAACTATGGCAGGGAAAAAGAACTTCTTTTCCCTTCATTCAGATTCCTCAAAACATGTATTTTTTTGTTTATCCCAAGAAGTAAAAGAAAGAAAACAAGAAAAGGGGGTGGGGTGGGGGAGGTGGCTAAGTGCCTATGTGGAAGAATAGTGAGAAAAAATAATAAATAACACAAGCAAACATTAGGAAAATGTGTAACCCGTAATGTCCTTTTTAGTCTTAATTGGTCAATTCTTAGTGTACACGATAATGCCCATTTTTCCCCTTGGTGTCAATTGGTCTATTCTTAGCAATCATGAGGAAAACATGAGGTGTCAATTGGTCTAAGGGAGAAAAGGGCATTACCCTGTACGGTATACCGTTGAAAAGGCCAAAAGGGTACAGATAGCTGCGAAGAATGTCTTAATTTATTGGAAAATACATCCGTGAATGCCCTATCGGTCCATCAAAAGACAATATACATCCAAACGACAATGAAGTAAACTGCTCATAACTACCTTTGAATCCTTTTTTCCCCTTAGTGTCAATTGGTCTATTCTTAGCCATCTCTTTAATTATCTCTTGAACAATATATCTGTCCTGAAATCCTGCATCACTGGGACTCAGTTCCACATGGTTGGTGCTTGACAATGTGGTCAGCTCTAAATCAATAGTTCTACTTCCGGCCTGAAAATTAACAGCAAAGCATATTCAGTTTGACAGTTTATATAAATTAAGTAACCAAGCAAAGGATTCAATAAACTGTCAGTTATACCAGATGATTGCTCAAAAAAGTGGAAACATCTGTACAAATAGTTGCATTTCGAAACAAATTTGTCATAGAACATAATTGTTAACAAAATTTAAATCCCAATTCTATATATGACAGGTCTATAAAGACTCGGTCCTGACATCGATATTGTTGCATGTAGAACTTATCTTTACTAATTTTCCAGACCCATTATTTTGTTTGGGCATTCATCCCAAGAAAACATTCTAAATCCACAAGAAAGCATCCCAAGAAAATTTTTGAAACAAAACGCAAACAATGAAACAAATTCACATTGATGCATCTTGTCCTACATTGCCAGACTTATAATTCAAGCAACTATACACACACACACACACAAAAGGTTCAAACAATAGCTATACCAATTTCTAAACAACAAATCAAGATAAGGAAAGCTTACGTCGATTTTCCATGTTCTATTTTCCACCTTCACCTGCAGCAAAAAGAGAGAATTTTCAAAATGTAAAAAGAGCATCAAAAACAACAAGCAGAAAAAGAAAAATTAATGTATTTTGATAATAGGCTAAAATTCAAAAGCTTTCTGATCCTGAATTTTTTTTCTTCGTCCTAACCAACATCAACGAAAAAAAAAAAAAAAAAAAAAAAAAAAAAAAAAAGCAAAAGAAACGTAATTTTTGTTTTCTCTAAAATTTTCGAGGTAGACAAACAAAGAAAATAAAAAGAAAGAGAGAAGAATGGAAAGAAAAGGCAGAAAAAGGGGACCTTGTCGGCACTAGCACCGAAAATCTGGCGGATGAGAGCCAGGATTAGGGTTTTCTTGCCAGAGCCTGATGGGCCATAGAAGAGCAAATGCGGGCAGTCCTGCTCAGTGACCTGTACGATTGAGACCCCAAAAGCCAAAAATCAAAACCCTAATTGAGAAATTGAAAGCGGCGAAAGAAGAGAGAGAGAGAGAGAGAGAGAGATAGAGAAAGCCAAAAGAGATGGCGTACGAGCTTCTTGAGGTTCTGGGCAACGTCTTGGTGAACCAAGACCTGGTCTAGGGTTTTGGGACGGTACTTGTCCACCCATAACATCGCAATCGCAATCGCAATCGCAATCAAACGATTCTAGAGAGAGAGAGAGAGCTCTCTTGATTCTCAAATGCTCCTAGGCTATCAATGCGCAAAACTGGCGGGAAAATCCAAAACTCGGTGCTGAGCTAGTGAGCTTACCGCTTTTTATGTTTCCACTGCCTATTTCCGAGTCCCAACCCCTGCAATGTCATATTTTATATTTTGACCACAAACTTATACTATTTTCTCAATTTTGCCTTGGGCTGACAAATTGAGTCGATTTGTATCCATTTATTTACATCGCCTTAGTCTCGTTTTGACCTAAAGATTACTTACTGGAATTCAACACATTTAACATTAAATTTGAGTATGTTACACAATTTCAAAACACGAATACGTAACAAATTCAAATCAAATATAACTTAATTTACATATAAATATAACTTATGATTGTTGGCTAGCCATTCAAGCATGTAGTGGATGTTAGTCTAGACATTACTTCTGCCTAAGATAGAAGAGGACCTGAAGCTATATGTCCATATTTATCTCATGTGCCAACTAGACGGAGAAAAAGATGCATATAGGACTTCTTCAACCATTACCAATTGCAGATATACCATGTCATAGATTTTATAGTTAGCTTGCTAGTAATTGATGGAATGAGATCCATTATAGTAGCAGTTGATAGCTTCTCAAAGTACATTATATTTATAGTAATGTGACATGCATGATCGCCGGATGTGGCAGTAAATCTCTTCTTTAAACACGTGGTGACGTTATTTGTGGTATGAAAAAATATCATTAGCAATTGTAATGTTTAGTCCACTACTAAATTACAGACTCATTTATGGGTTTGAAATTGAAAGTTTTCACATCCAATGATCTGTAAAATGATGGCTAGACGGATCGAATAAATGCCTTAGTGGAAGAATATTTTTGGCAATATGTTAGCACAATTCAGAGGAACTTGGTAAATTTACTTAATGTAGCCTAATTTTGTTACAATTGCATGCCATCTACTACATGGATGAGCTATTCGGATCTAGCATTTGGGCATTAATCCTTAATACTTTTAAAGGTAGCCAAGCAGAAATCATGAGAAATGTATCAAGTAACCTACTGTTTTGTGATGACTGTATATTTTACTCACAAATTAACCATTGTCCAAGTTTAAATAATTGTAAGTTCTCAAGTATTTGTATTGTTTTAATATTGTTTTGTGTTTTTAATATAGTCTTTAAACTGTCTAAAATAACTTTCTCACATATTTGACTCATAGTTTATCAAAATTACACTTTTGACCCAAATACTCAAAATTTTGACATTTTAATCCTTTTAACTTTTTAGCAGACATCTTTAATTTTTGGAAAGCATTTTTAATGGGTACAAATCTGTTCTTAAGGATCTAAGTCTAAATCATTAAGCTTGGTTCATTTTCATACATATTTTACTTTAGGGTCTTATACTTAAAAATCTTCCACTTTTGTGTTTAGTAATTTTGATTTTACTATTATTATTATTATTTAGTCTTTATTATTATGAAGTATTCATATTTAGAGGCTTAAGAAATCAACAAAATAAGTCTAAACATAATATAAATTATATAACATTTAAAGTAGATCAAATATATTATTACCTATTTTTTCTTTTATAGAATCTATTTAAACACATAACAAATAAAGTGAGGAAATATTTACCTTCTAAGCTTGAATCTTGTTTCTTGGAGTATTTGGAAACTTTTTCAAATAACAATATTTTACTAGAAATCAAAACACTAAAAATTAAACTTCTTAATAAACTTAAATGTGTTTGTGCAACCTACCTTCCAAAATCTTTCTTTATTCTTCTTTACGTCTCCACCACAAAACTAGGTACTCTATTTTCTTGATTATAATTCTTAATTGCTAGACTCGATGGGTAAAATATTATAACTCTTGTGGATTTAGAAGAAAGTGAGGATGAAAGGGTTTTTTTTATAAGAAATGATAATTAGAAAAATGAAGATAGTTTTGGCTAAGTAATTGGAGGGTTAAGTATGGATTTATAATTGAGAAATGAAGGATCTATTTATAGACCATTCATAGAAAGTATTTAATAATATACACTTTCAATTCCATCTAATAATCTAATACTATTATTAGTAATTTTGTCAATATATCTTCTTTTTTTTACTCCATTACCTTATGTTTTACTTTATTTTTCACTCATCTACTATTTTTGTCTCTAATATTTCTTTTTTTTCAATTATTTGATATCTAATACCACTAGCTCCCAAAGAAAGTCTCTACTATATTAATTTTTTTCATACCTTTTGAATTCTTTTAGAGACAAAAGCTACTAGTTAGTTTTATCTATGTCTTCCATTTTGAATTATGACCACTAATTTCCAAAGAACATTTCTATTATCATTTTCCTTTTCCTATCTTTTGAATTATTTTAGAGACAAAAGTTATCAATTAATTTTGTCTATATTTTTCTTTTTTAGAATTACCTACTAACTTTATCTCTTTCTTTTTCTATTCCATTAATTTAAAGTTATTACCTTCCTAAGATAAAACTTCACTAGTCTTCATCTTTTTCTACAACTTATTCTCTACCCTTAGATTGATTTTTCTACTTATTTCTTTATATTCTTAAATCCTAGCCATTTAAATTATGGCATGCTACTATTTTAGTGCAACTATTAACTTTACGTTATAAAATGTAATAATTTTTAATGTAACGTAAACATGTCATTTTATTAATTAGGTTATATTGTCGTACATAATGTAACCTTTATAGAATTAATTTATTATTAAGGAAAACTAACTTAGAATTTTTAAGTTAAAACAAGGAATAACTATGGTTTTCTCATATTATAAAATTTAACATTAAAATAATACTATGCATATAATTTCAAGGATTTGCGAACATAAATTTATTAAAATTCGACACTAAGTTTATTAATAATAATTCTACTAAAGTTATAAGTCTAGGGATTCCTAATGGATTACAAAAAATCCCATCTGAAGCTTTCCTAATCCAGCTAATATTTTTACAGAAGATTGTGGGAACAAAACATCAAAATAACTCCTAGGTAGATGATACCACATCTGAGGGAATCCATGCAACAGAAATGAGGTGGCACCCCAATGCTGGTTGGAATGTGCAACTATAATTTGCACACTCCTATACAAGTGCATACGATCACAGGTAATATAAATATAGAAGTAAAATGAGTGTCGAACCTACAAAGATTGATTTCTAGTTCGATGTTAAATATCAAAATTATCTCAATCCTAACTTTATCCAAATAACTGAACTAAAGATATTAAAGAAATAAAATAAATACAACTAAACTATCATGCAAAATGAATGAAAACAAACAATAAGAAAAATGTCGAAGTTTACTAATCCCCCAACCATTCTTTAAACACACAATATCCTAATTCCCCTCTTACACTAATTAATCCACTAGAGTTTTCAACCGAGAATTCGAATGTATTGACAAACTCCTTTCCAAGACATAAGTGAAAATACTTAGATAAGCTAATATGTTACTCCTAACACATAAATTGACTAGATTCATCAGGTGCAGTAATTCTCAAAGAGATTACATAAGTCACATAGGTATATTCCTATCCTATGTAAACTTACCCTAAACTTATGTAAAGAGATTACATAACCTTATATTATTTTTACCTAAGTCTAAATTTCTAGTCCCTTTTCTAGGTTCATAAATTTCACCTAATAATCTATTTAGTGATCAATTAAATAGAAACAATAAACATAAGGTGAAGCAAATACCTCAACAATAGATTTGATTAATAAAAGAGGAAAGAAATAAACAAATACAAGATAATAGGTTAGTTCACATAGTAAAAGTAGACAAAAAAGAATTTAGTTCATAATTGAGAACAATAACATTTTAATACAATGAATTCAAAAAATAAAAAATATTAAAGAGAAAAGAGTTTTAGAATTCTCCCTCTTTGAAGAGTTTGAAGGTGTTGATAAATGTTGTCAATCTCTTCCTCCGAGCTTGGTTCTTGTTCCTTTGAATTCTCTCTCAAAGAATTGCTCTCAACTATACTACTCTCTAAATATTAAAAATACAAAGAAAAAACTCACAAGAAAATAAATAGAAGATGGTATGAACAAAGAAAGGTGTTGATGTTGTAGAAGAAATCAAGAAATAGAGGATTAGAGTATATCTTTTTCTTCTTCTTCTTTTCCTTCCATGGCTTCCTTCCTCTCTTTCTCTCTATCTCAAATGTCTTTTTCAACTCCAAATATAGAGTTTTAAAAAAGTGGCTCGAAAAAATTTTAGGAAGGCCGAATCTTGACTCTTGGATCATCAAAAAATTGATCTCGATCGTCAATTATTGACTTAGAACACAGAGGATGGCACCGCAGTACTAGAAAATCTAGCTGAATTATATGCCAGGCATCTACACAAAGAAGAGATTCTCAAGACTATGTAGGCTACCATAAACTCGATCCATGATTTGCTTGACAACCTCACTAGATGAACTATTGTGCAAGATAACTTGTTGGGCTAAAACTAGCAGCTCATTCCAGTAACAACATGTGAGCTTACTCAATTCAAACTAAGGAGGGACGTAATCTCAATAGATCTCGCACCATGAGCATCAAGGATCTGAGTGAGGTCTTGCCGCCAACAGTAGATTAAAAAACTCAAAGAACCTAGGTCGAAGAATCTTCACTTCAGTCTTGATCTGAGAACTATCTAGAGTAGCGAGCTAAAACAACCCTAATGGACAAACACCAAGGTGTCTTTAACCGGGTTGGCAAACGAGCTACTAATTTTGGTCGAAAAGGCAGTTTGCGAGATCAAATAAATCAATAAAGAGAAAGTGCCACTAGCAACAACCAACAAAAGCTCATTTGTGATAACAGTAGTTAGATACATACCTGTTGCCTAGGAAATAACTCGCATGAGGAATGAGCTGAATTATCTCACAACTCATGAAGAATATCAGGTCGAAGGTGAATATTCACCCTTCTCACCTAAAATTCTTGATGCACCACTCCCAAATGGTTTCAAGATGCCCGTAATCATACTGAATTAGGGAAAAACTGACCCGAGAGATCACCTGGACTTATTCAATGACTTGATGGACTTGAGTTGTGTCTAACCCTTAGCCCACTACTGATGCTTCACGATGGTGCTGGCAAAAAGAGCAAAGAAGTGGTAAACAAACCTCCCATAGGGGTCCATCATCTCTTCAAAACAGTTCTCTCTAGAGTTTGTACAATAATTTAAAGCCTTGCAAGCGTATGCCACACCTTGTCTAATCCTTGCAAATATCAAATAAAGGGAGAATAAAAGCCTTTGTTCCTACTTAAGGAGGTTAACAAGTAGGCATTGAAAGTATCTAAAGTCTTGTAAGGAAGGATCCTCATGGCATTGGTACAAGGAATTCGTCCTAACACACCTCTTTAGAAGAACCTTCGTAAGGTGTACTGCACAAATGTAGAAGATTTTTACAAAAAAGCTGAGAAATACATGCACGAGGAAAATGCCTAACACACGGCGGATTCCCTGGCCCATGAAGAAACTACCCAAAAGAAAGCCAATAATAAAAAGAAAATGGAAGCAAGGTTAAAAAGGTAAACAAAGAGATAAATAACAAGAAAACTAAGAGAAGAAATCTACCAGGAGAGTTAAACTCTCTATACATTACGGAAAGATAGTCGAGGTAAATATACTAGGTTGTCCAAATACCAGTATTTGACTTATTATCTTCTATAAGATTATAACCAAGTTTTGATTGAGCAGTAAGGTAATAGAAACCTATTGACCTTAGAGACCCTTTTAGCTAGTAAATATAGTACGTTTCTTTTATTGATGGTCTTTTAAACCCGAGCTAATATTATATTATACTAAGGGTTGTCAAACCTCTCTAGCAATTTGGTATCAACTGAGTAGGCATGAGCTGAAGATAATCGAGGGCTTCTATGAAATATGGTTATAGTAGAAGCATACCACCAATACTCAAAATTTGCTCATTGAAAGTGCAACACATGAGTGGTAGAAAATCTACTCGACAAGATCCCTTCGGCCTATAAAGACAAGCTTCCTTCAAGGAATACAAGCTGATTATTTCCTTTAGCTCATTATTTGTGATCTAGCTTTCGATTCTATTAGTTGTGAACAAAGTCTCGAGCTTTCTTAACCATGCTTCTCTTTCTGATAAAGTAACCTTAATTGAGCTCAAAGCTCCTTCTTCGGATGGCTCTTTTCGGGCTGAAGAACATTCATCATCTCCAAAGTGTTGATCGATCTCCCTCAATTCTAGGTCGGATTCGGTAGTCTCAATGTTAAGGTCTATAGATTTCACCATTTTTCTGAAAGATAACATTTCTTGCTCCTTAAAGAGTGCTTGCACAGATGGGTCCGAAAATGAAGACGAAAGCTCGATCATTATATTTGGGCTTCCTCCCTGCATTGATCATACACCTAAATGTAAAAAGCACATGCAGAAAGGAAGTCGTGCAAGTGTAAAAGTGTCCTAAATATCAAATCTAAGAAATGAACTTAAATAAATCAACTGAAGGGGTAATAGAAAAAAAAAAAAAAGAAAAAAAAAAAAGAGATACCTATCGATAAATGGCACCAGAAATTACAGAAGCATGATGGATCGAGGGTTGTTTTGCTTCTCTTTTATGATCTCTCTCTAGAAGTTCTTTCATCTCTCTCTCTTCAAAACCTTGAAAGTTTGAAAATAAAGGAAGAGAAAAGAAAACCGGATATAAAATGCTATAAGGGATTTATCGAAAAGACAACCTGATCTCAACCATTCGATGAAAGAATATCTAATGAAACACAAGAAAAAAAAAACACAAAAAAGGAAATGAAAAGTAGCTATAGGAAATCCAAATTCGGGGCACAGAGATCTAAAAGATAGAATGCGAATAATGACACACGTCTTGGGAATGTTTCAATGTTGATGTCATAAAAAATTCAAATTTAGTTTCAACTACTAGTCGTTCTCCAAATTTAGCTTGTTAATGTCTGATCAAATAGTTAAAACTAGGGGCAAACATTATGTGAGAAATTCGTCACTTCACTAGCAAGGTGATTTATTAAGCTTATTAGGTGAGACGAGGTTGAAACTAGCGAGCTGATCAGGCGAATAGAATAACTTATATGCATAAGTTCCCACACTGCATGCACGAACTACTTTTAGTAAGAGAATAATTCAAGTCTATATTTTAATAGATAGAGTGACACAATGGATAAGGCACATGAGGGACATTCCATCGAATCTTGACCCATGCTAACTCATTATTAACCATCACCATATACCCCACTATCATTTATCAAATGCAAATAACACTTTTTTTGACTATAAAGAGATCTCAAAAATACTGAAGAAGGATCTCTGGCTTTAATATTCAGATCTATAATCTTAAGAGGTCTGGATATTTTGTAAAGATTGTCCATTCTCAATAAGATTGACTACAATGGATGGACGTAGGCTAAATAATTCTTTAGCTGAACTACTATAAATTGGGTGTCATTTATCAACTTTACTATCATTTTTATTGCAAATAAGTTTCCCATTATTGTACCAGTTTTTGGTATCAACAATAATTCATCTACCCAAAGTTTTATTGATTCATCAAAAAGTATATAAATTGTACATACAGTAAAATCTCTATAAAAAAATATTGTTAGGACTATGAAAAATTATTATTTTAGAGAGGTTATTTATTTATCGATAAATAAATAATTTATTAATTTATCGATATATAAATATTTATTAATTTAAAAAAGTAGTATGAGTTTAGTACTTGTATTTTTTTTCCTCCATAAATACATGTATGAATTATAATAATAAAAATAGATAAGTCCAAGTTAATGTCTATATATAAAGAAACATGAAAAATAAACATATATAAACATAAAAATTAATACATATTTTTTGAATATAAATAAAATTCTAAACTTAATTTTCAGTGCACGTTATAAAATCAAGAAGTAGTTAAGAAGTAGATATACATAAAAATAAATGTAGGTTCAAAATTTAATACTCTATAAGCTATAATATTTCAAGATATTTCATGTATGTTGAATATAGCATCTATAAATAGTGATTAGTTTTATTTCTAGACTTCAAATCATTTACAAAATGTATTATATGCATTGCAAAATTAGAGATAAGACTAAGTTAAATTTAAGTACAAATAATAGGCAAAACAACTTTAGATATATTTAAAAATGACAGAATTAAGAAAATAGAAATAATCTGGGAAAATCTCATTAATATCGTAAATGTTTAGGTGTTATTTCTTTTACATATATATATTATTGATTTTTAACTTATATATTCGATGAGCCCTAAAAGTACTATAAAAAAAATTATTATCTTGTGTATTTAGTGAAAATATTAATTTAGAACATTAGCCAAAGTTAGGATCGGAAGATTTTATTATTTAATGGAGGTTATTATTGAAGATTTTAGAGAAAAAACCCATACGTATTATTACCACCCTTGCACAAAAATATAATCAGACTTTATAGAGTTTCAAAGAATGACAACTACTATAGACAAACAAAACTAATTCCTGAAAACAATCCAAACCAAAAAGAAGGAAATAATAAAATAAGATACAATCCCTAAAACATAGACCATAAAAACAAGGGTAGTAGATGCAGACTATCTAAGACCCTTACAGCTAGTGGGGAAAAAAAATTAGAAATAAACAACTCTAAAATTTCACACTCCCCCTTAAGATAGGAATCGATGATAATTATTCCAAGCTTAAAGATTAGGTCAATATCAGCCACTTGAGAATTGGTGGAGGTTTAAACAAGTACAAGTATTCCTTTTTCAACTTTCTTTTTAATAAAATGTCGATCAAGTTCAACATGCTTGGTACGATCATGATGCACGGGGTTTTTTGCAGTATTGATTGCTGCTAAATTGTCATATAATACCTTTATAGATTTTGTAACCGAAATTCCAAGCTTTTTCAGGAACCTTTTTAGCCTCATACCTTCACATATACTCAAGGCTAGGGCATGATATTCAGCTTCTGTGCTATTTCTAGCAACGACTAATTGTTTCTTACTCCTCCAAGTAACCAAGTTCTCCCAATATCAATATCTTATAGTGGATCACCTATCAAAAACAGACCCAACCCAGTCATCATTAGAGTATACTTCAATCTCTCTATTGTTTCCCTTTTTGAAAAACAAGCCCTTCCTTGGGGTCATCTTCAAGTATCTGAGAATTTCGTAAACTACTTCAAGGTGCTCCTTATTAGGATTATTCGTAAATTGACTGAGAACACTTACTGAGAATCCAATGTCTGGTCTGATATAGGCTAGATAGATGAGTTTACCTGCTAACCACTAATATGTACTTTTACTAATAGACACAGTCATTCTTCAATTTAAGTTTGTAATTGGATTCCATAGGAGTATTAGCAGGTTTACAGCCTAATCTCCTGGCTTTCTTGAGTAAATCTAGGATATGCTTGCATTGAGAAATTGAGATGCCTTTCTTGCATCGTGCCACCTCTATCCTTAGGAAGTATTTCAGGACTCCTAAGTCTTTTACTTCAAACTCTTTTACTAGTACTTTTTTCAGTCTGTTATCTCTTCCTAGTAGTCCCCAGCTAGAATGAAGTCATCCACATATAATATGAGAATGGCAATTTTCCCATCTTATGAGCATTTAGAGAATAAAGTGTGATCAACCTGCTCTAGAGTATAACCATGTTCTTTGACTACCCTAGTAAACCGTTCGAACCATGACCTTGGAGACTATTTGAGATCATATAGTAATTTTCTCAACCTATAAACTTTGTTAGAGTTGCTTGGCATCTCAAATCTAGGAGGAATCTCTATATACAACTCGTCTTATAGCTCATTATTGAGAAATACATTTTTCACATCGGGTTGACAAAGAAGCCAATCACAGTTTGCTGCCAATAAGAGTAGTACACTGATAGTATTTAGTTTTGCTACTGGGACAAATGTCTCCTGGTAGTCCAGACTATAGGTTTGTGTGAAACATTTGGCTACTAACCTTGCCTTATAATGATCAACTATTCCGTTTGTCTTGCATTTGACATTAAATATCCATTTGCATTCTACTAGTAATTTTCCTTGTGAAAGATCAGAGATTTCCCAAGTTCCATTTTTTTTAATGCATTAATTTCCTTTCCAATCATTGCCTTCCATTATAGTCTTTTGAGTGTCTTATAGGTATCCTTAGGAATGTCTATAATACTCATATTTGTAGTGAAAGTACGAAAACTTGGTGAGAGACCATCATATGAGATAATCTAGGTAATAAGACCTCACTCCCTTCCTTAAAGCAATAGGAATATCAAGATCATTAATGATAGATAGGGGAAGAGACTCAAGAATTGCGTTACTTTGACTATTTGGAGTCAAGTTAGATTCTTGATTCTGTTCAAGCAATGTATAGGGTTTTATCTCCACTTGAGGTTTCTTCTATACATGCAGCTTTGAATTTGTAGGTAGTCTATGATTTTGGCCATGTGGAGGAGTTTTTGAAGCTATTTCAATTATTTCAGGTTCATTACTTTCGGGTATGATGGTTGAATTATATTCATTAGAGATTGTGGTTATTCTGGGTGGTTGAGATATTGAGATTTTTAGTTTTTGTTAAAAATTGCATTTTAAAATTACTGGCTTCTCTCCCTGAATGTGATTTTTTAGAAAATATGATACTATTTCAAAGAAGGTTATATCCATGGTAGTGTAAAATTTGTGAGTAGTATTTGAGTAATATTTATAGCCTTTTTGACTGGGAGAGTAACTAAAGAATATGCATTTGATAGCTTTAAGATCTAATTTGCTCCTTTGTTGATAATGATTATGTTTAAATACAGTACAACTAAAGATTTTTAGAGGTCAAGTATTGATGATTCTAGTGTTAGGATAACATGAGAGTAATGTTTTGCATGAGGTTTTAAACTTAAGGACCATTTTGATTTATTAAATAAGTTGTGGTTAAGAAAGCTTCCCCCCAAAATTTTATAGGAACTTTCATTGAAAACATAAGAGAACGAGCAACCTCAAGTAAATGTCTATTTTTTTCTCTCAGTAATTTCGTTTGTTGAGGAGTATCAGGACATGAATTTTGTTGGATTATTCCATTACTCTTAAAAAAATTTCCAAGTATGATGTTAAAATATTCTCTAGCATTGTTTGACCTAAATACTTTGATTTTTGTTTGGAATTATGTGTATTATGGCATAAAAATTTTGAAAAATAGCTTTTGCTTCTGACTTTTCTTTCATAAGATAAACCCAAATTACCCTGGTATGATCATCAATAAATGACATAAACCATTTACTTCTTGAGATATTCTTGACTCTAGAAGGTCCCTAAATGTCACTATAAATGATAGAAAATGGTTGAGATAATTTATAAGTGTGAGTAGGGTAATTGGATTTAGTGTACTTTGACAATTGACAAATCTCACATTGTAAAAACTTAGGATTAATATCAACAAATAGATATAGAAACAACTTTTCTAAGTACAAAAAATTAGGGTGACCTAATCTATAGTGCCAAAATAAAATAGTACTTTCTTTATTAGAAGAAGTAAAAATAGGAAATGAGACACCCCTTGTACTGTGAGCTTGTTTATCAAGATTTTGTGAATCGTCTAGGAGATAGAGTCCCATATATTCTTTAGCATTGTTAATCATCCTCTCCGATTCCAAGTTCTGAAATTCACAATGAGTAGTGAAGAAATTAGTAACATATTTTAAGTCCCTTATAAGTTTGCTTACAGACAATAGTTACAAGCCAATCTTGGAACTAAAAGAATTGAATTTAAAATAGGTCTTTGGATATAACTACTGAGCCTATACTAGCCACTTTGATCAAGGAACCATCAACAATCTTTACCATAAATTTTTAGCCCATGGTTTCAAAATATGGAAAAGAGATGGGTTATCCATCATGTGGTCTGATACTTTTGAGTCAACTATCCAGGAGTTATTTTTTTTTTCTGACTAACTACTCAAAGTAGTGGAAAAATCACCTTGTCGTGCTACAGAACCAATTCGCACATAGGTTTGTGCTAGATTTGGCTGAGATACAATTGGTTCTGAGTGATTAAGGGTCTGGCTGAACATTTTATGAAGAATTTCTAGCTATTTTTTGCTGAATAGTTTAATCTCTGCGACTGGTTGTCCTTGTCCAGTTGTTGTATATCCACAACTTTCTTGTGATTTCTAATCAGGTGGCTTTCCATGAAGGTTTCAACAGGTTTGTTTGGTATGACTAACTCACACTAAGGCTTGCCTCCTCTCTAAGAACGATTATCAGGTGGGAAGTTGGTATTTCATGTAACAATGGTAGAACTTTCATTTGAGTTGGGCAGCGATAGATTTTCTAATCTAAGCATCATTTTTTTCCTCTTCTCTTCTTACTTTAGAAAAAAACTTCTTGAATAGATGGCAATAGTTTGATTGTCATTATTTTTCCTCTTACCTCACCGAGTTTTTTTTTTTTTTTTTTCATTTCATTCCATTCAGCCCCAATAAAAACTTAAAGATTCTATAAGTTTATGGTTCTAGTTCAGATTTCCAACTTTAATACTACGAAGCTTTTAGAGAGAAAACCTATACTTGTTATTACCACTCTTACATAAAAATACAATCAAATTTTACAGAGGCTTCAAGAAATAATAGCTACTATAAACATACAAAACCAATTCCTGAAAGCAAGGATTCCAAACCAAAAAGAAGAGAATAATAAAATAAGACACAATTCTTAAAATATGGACCATAAAAATAAGGGTAGTAGATGCAAATCATCCAAGACCCAAACAACTAGTGAGAAAAAATAAAGATATAAATAACTCTGAAATTCCATAAGAACATTCAATCTACTATATAAAACAATCATTTTCGGCAACATACATGTTTGCTAAATCATTTATAACAATAAAAATTACAAATGTTTCTAAAATATACTAGAACTCTTCATTTTATTTACTTCTTTCATAAAACTTTTTCATATTGTTGGTTGAAATTTAATTAAATAATAATTTATTTGAGATAATACCAAGAATACATAAATATAATAAAAGATATGATAGAATTGAAAAAATAGTTAGAAACAAGTAATCAAGTTATAAACAGGTTGCCCACCATCTAATACAATTAATTACTTCTCTACATAAATACTCATTAAATACATTAGATTTTTTAGTACAATTACTAATCTCATCGTACCCATCCATTTAAAATCCAATGATCATTCAAATTGGAATACCAAATAATGTGATACTCATACTTATTCTTGACTTTGGCCCCTACCATTATATCCTTTAAATTTGATGGCAGTTTGTCAATAGAAAGGCCAATGGTTAACAATACGAAAAATTCGAGTTAGCCTATTAAGTTCGTTCAAAATTCGCCAGCCAAAGTGTTACGATGATTATAATTTAGGGGCTATTGGTGAAATCAATCCAAGTAGGAATATACATCGAAACATCTTAGAATTCTTGCTTTCAGAATTTTTTTCACTCTTTTTAACATTTTTATTTTGTTTTGGTAGAAGAGAGTTCATAGCGAGTTGATAAACACCAATCAATCAGTATCCCAAAAAACCACGTTTATTTTAGTATTATCTCTCTACATTTTCAACAAAATGGTAGCCAGGAATAAATGTTGAAGTGAAAACAACCATCAGCAATGCTCTCTTTATGCTTACAGGCTCATCCTTGAAAAGAATGTTGTGACACAGTGAAGGAAGATACATTGGACCCCAAAAACCATCAAGGCATCCCTATAGAAACTACCTCACAATAAGCAAGACGATCTTGATCAAGAATCAATTCAATTCTTCCAGTAAATTTCTTGTCTCCATGAGCTTCTCCTTGGAGAACACTACGAGAAACAAACAAGCTATCAAGTAAACTCTGCACTGAAATTTCAAGAAACTCATAAGATACAACCTTTTCAGTTAACTGATTTCCTTTTGAATATCCCTGCCAAAAGTAAGTTAAATCATAGTCAATCCTTAAAGTGTTTGATTCGAGGACTGTTGAGAGGGAAAGAAAAAAAAAGTGACAACACGAAAAGCAAGATTACCAAATTTTTGTCAAAATTGAAACCCCTACGCCAAAAATATTTATGGTAACACCCCTTGATACTTTTGAATATTAAACTTTACGAAATTTTCATTTTTGACCATTCATGACGAAATGTTTCTATTAAAAAGTAAACTAAGCAATTAATTCTTTAAATTATGTACTGATTTAACATCATTACTTGATGCTCAACTTTATTTCAATTTTTGGTTTATACCATAACTAAAATACTTTCATCTAGGGGATATCGACTAAAAAGGGTCTCTGTGCAATTTTTCCAAACAAAATAAAAAAACAAAAGCAGTACAAGTTGAGTGAGTTACCATTGTTGGTTTTAGTACGGAAGCAGAAGGATTGCCATTCTCACCATGAGACAAGTACTTCTCACTGATAAATCAAAAGGAATTGTCCTTATTAGACAATCTTAGCCTCTCCATTCACTAAGCTACTTTCGTCCTTGCTGGAAACACTACTAACTGGTTCACTGCTGCTCTTTCTTGTGTTCTCTTTGCTTGTTTCTGACCTATCTTTTCCAGGGGCGACTAACTTCCGGATAAACTTCTTTTGTGGGAGTACAGTATTTTCTGATGAGTTACTTTTGTTAGAGCTCCTCCCTTTTCTTGAACTAGCTGTATCCCTGGACCGTTCAGTATTTTCTTCTCCTAAATTTTGCTTTGCAACAGTCAACACTTTCTTTGGCGAACCCTCACCTGCAGTTTCTTGTGATGTTACAGTATCTTTAGACTCACTGGAACTCTCTGGATTTGTATCTGGAAGTAGAGCCCGGCGGCTAAGCCGAAGGTGTCCCTTTTCATTTATCTGCAGTAACATGCCATGCTAGTAATCAGTGGATGTTTTCCGACAAAAGGGAAGCAGCACAAAGAAAAATTGTAATTAGAGAAAAAAATTGTAATTAGAGAAAGTTATGATCAAATAGCACGTGCAGGTCTGTAAAGACTATAACAAAATCCGGTCGCCCAGTCTAAGTAGTAACTACCAAGTAGACGAGAGGATCCAAATTTTAGTCGTATAAGGAGAAGATAGTGCTCCAAAACAAAATTTTGAAACCTAGTTTTGTGAGGGTGAGAGATGAGCAAACATCTAGAAAAGAGAAGAACGTAAAAATTGTAAACAGAAAAGGAATGACATACACATGCACACCTATACTATGTAGATAAGTATCTATCCTTGACAATGGAAAGATAATACAAGTGATAGGGTGGACAAGTAATCCACTCTACTTAAAGAAAGGCGTTACATAAGGGGACCCCAATTCCTAATCAAAAAACACTATAATATAGTGATACGTTATGATATTTTATTTCACTAGATATCTATTCCAAAGCTCCTTATTTTCCTCTTATCTTTCTTTAATAAATTACATATCTCACATGAGCATGCGTGTGCATAAAAGGGTTTTTGGTATGTGATAGAACCATTGCTAGT
Source organism: Parasponia andersonii (assembly GCA_002914805.1). Classification (NCBI taxonomy): domain Eukaryota; kingdom Viridiplantae; phylum Streptophyta; class Magnoliopsida; order Rosales; family Cannabaceae; genus Trema; species Trema andersonii. The sequence continues at coordinate 165,236 of JXTB01000502.1, read as the reverse complement.
AAATTTGAGTTGAGTTGGTGATAAAAGGGTAAGTATAGAATAGAGAAATACTGATAAATTTAGTAGAAAAAAATTCCACTAACTATGCATATAAATTATAAGGTAAGTAGATCAATACCTCAATAAGTTTAACATCAACACGGTCTCCAACTTTAAAAGCCTGAAACAGAATAATGACAGAAACATATTTCACCTTATTCTGTTGATATAAAATTCAATAAGTAAAAACATAAACAATGATTTGCTTACATCTTCTGCCTTTGCCAGCCAATTTGAACTCAACTCGCTAATATGGCAAAGTCCCTGATAGAGAAAGTTGAGAATAAGAAAGTATTATCACTTTGCAATTCAAATCCCACCTATAGGTAAGAGTCACACGTAAACAAAATGGTTTATAGAAGGCAAAAAAAAAAAAAAAAAATATTTACACAGGAGAAGAGAAAAGTTGGAAACAATGGATGACTGGAGGCCCCTACCAACCAATCGAAACAGTACTAAACAAAAGAGAGTATAACTCATTCTCCCAGTTACTGAAGATGGCAGGGGAAAAAAAGATTTCTAAAATCATTGGAGGCCCAAAGAGATGACCAAACAAGAACAAGATATTGGTAACTAAGAGCAAGGAATTATACCTCACGTCCAGGTGCTATCTCAACAAAAGCTCCATAAGTTGTTATTGATTTAATCTCACAATTCCTGATAGTTCAAAGGCCAGAAGTCCAACCACTTAACAAATTCATAATCAACACTGTTAAAAAGTCCATAAAGAAAATTATCTTCTAAATAAACAAGATGCAGTACAAGCATTAAGAATGCTTCATTGTTTGTTGACACAATCTGAACATGTGTGTGTCATGCGTAATAGCATGGGCATGAGTATCATGTGTGCCACGTATACTTAGCATGGGCAATAGCATATTGTAGCCACATGTGTTTTCTAAGTGCTTTCTGATCATATTCTCTAACTGATTAAATAGTAGTTGTTAGGGAATATCTGTAACCTAGGGGTTCTTACATATTCTGCTGTACCGAAATGAGAAAGATAGAGCACTAATAATCAATATATCAAGTCAGTTTTATTCTATCATTTTGTTAACATGGTATCACAGAAGGTTTTAACCTAAAAAAGAGTTCATCTCTGGCCTTCATTGCCAAAGATATATACCCTGTTTTTGAGTTCAAAACAGAGTATTCTGATTCTTTTTCTATTCAGCCTTCATTGCTGAAATTTCTTAGGACACTTGTACCATTTTCTTATTCCACTTTAAGTACCTTTAACCAGAAACGTTATTACAGCCACAAATTCCATAAAAAAACCATTCCTTATTACCCAAGAAAACCACAATGTCAGCTGTTTCTGAAACCTCTAATCCAACACAAACTAATGACAATCAAACAGCTCAAACTCTATCCAATGACTTTCAGATTATTCAACCATCCTATTGTCTAAACGGAAAAAATTATCTGGTTTAGTCTCAAGTGGTTCAAATGAAATTGAAAGGGAAAGAAAAGCTCAACCATTTAACTGGACCTCTACCAAGCAATGATGATCCAAAGTTTGAGGCCTTGGACACAGGATTCTTTGATCATATCATAGCTTTAGGATTCAATGCAACCTGAGATTAATGGAAACTGTATGTTACTGACCACTGCCAAAGATATATGGGATACCATGAAGCGCACGTATTCCAAAGTCAAAGATGCAGCCTTGGTTTATGGAATTAAAACCAAGATTCATTCAACAAAACAAGATACAATGTCTGTTACATAGTATTACAACACCTTGAATGGTTTATGGCTTGAACTTGACTACTATCAAAGTCTTAAGATGAAATGCAGTGTGGATGCTTCAATGATGTTGAAATTTGTAGAAGAAGAAAGAATATATGAATTCTTGGTTGGACTAAATATGGAGTTCGATCAGGTCCGAATACAAGTACTTGAAAAGGAAGAGCTGCATTCCTTAAATAAAATTTTTTCCATTATTCAAGCTGATGAAGGAAGGAAGAGTGTGATGCTTGACTCCTTTGCTGCTGAAGGATCTGCTCTTGTCGCAACAAAGAAGCCATCACTAAACATTTTTGGTAGTTCAAGGCCAAATCAAGACAATAGAGAATCATATAAGCCACCAATCAATAAGGACGATCATTGGTGCAATTAAGGAGATGTGCTAGAAACTCAAAGGGAAACCACCGTTTGGCAGAAGCAACAACAATCAGCAACAATATACCCCACGAGACAGCCAAGCAAATGCTGTTATTTCAGATTCTAATCCTGACAAAGGCTACACCAGCAATGAACCGGAGATAAGCATACTAAACCAAGAGGAGATTGAAAGGATCCGGAGCCTCCTTACTTCAATGGAAAAACCGGTTAGTTCACGTTCATTGGCACACTCAGGTAATCAATCCTCATCCCATGCTCTTAGTGTCTCAAAAGACTATCAAACAAGCCAAATTTGGGTTGTTGACTAAGATGCTATTGATCACATGACCAATTCATCACACTATTTCACTAAATACACCCCATGTCCTGGAAATCAAAAAATAAAACTTGCTGATGGTACACTGGCATCTATTGCTGGAAAGAGGACTACTCCTCTCACACCTTCTCTTTTACTAAAATATGTACTTCATGTGCCAAAGCTTACCATTAATCTGTTGTCCATTCACAAATTGACCAAGGATTTAAACTGCAAAGCTGTGTTTCTTCCAAATCATTGTGTCTTCCAGGAACTAGTTATAGGGAACATGATTGGGCTTGCTAAGGAGAGGGAAAGAACTACTTTTTGGATACTAGTGGTGGCGGAGACGAAAGTCGATTACCACTATCTCATTTCTCTGAAAAAATTCCAATAAACCAATCTCAGATTTGGCTTCGTTATTTCCGTTTAAGACATCAATCCTTCTCTGTTTTGAAAACTATGTTTCCTGTTTTGTTTAAATGTGTGGATGATAGATCTTTTCATTGTGAAGTGTGCCAATTTGCCAAACATCGTGTTTCATTTCCTTTGAATAATAATAAAATTTTATATCCATTTTCATTGATTCATACTGACATTTGGGACTCTCAAGGATTCCAAACATTATAGAAGCTCATTGGTTTATTTCTTTTATTGATGATTGTACTCGTATTACTTGGTTGTTTCTCATGAAAAATAAATCTGATATTAGTACAATCATTCCAAACTTTCTAAAAATGATTAAAATTTAGTTTTGGATTCAAATTAAGCATGTTCGATCAGACAATGGGAAGGAATACTTTAATCAGTTTTTGTCACATGTTTTCCTAAAAGAAGGGATCATGCATGAGTCATCATGTATAGATACACCTCAACAAAACGGGGTTACTAAACGCAAAAAACGTCATCTCTTTGAAACAACCCGAGCCTTGCTTTCTGAAAAACAAATGCCTAAAAACTACCGGGTGGAAGCCGTATTAACTATAGCCTATCTTATAAATAGATTACCCTCAAGAGTATCGAGAAATAAAACTCCATCAAGTGCTTTGTCACAATTCTACCCAGAATTCAATAAATCTAGTTACTTACTACCTAAAATATTTGGTTGTCTCTTATGTTCACATTCATACACAAAACCGTGGTAAATTAGATCCAAGGGCTCTTAAATGTGTCTTTATCGGGTATTCTCCAACTAAAAAGGGATATAAATGTTATCATCCAAACTCCAAGAAATTTTTTGTTACAAGAGGCATTGCCTTTGCTGAAAACAAACCTTTTTTTGGTGAATCTTATCTTCAGGGGGAGCATTCATTGGAAAATAAGATTAGTTTGAGTCTTGGATTTAGTGAAATTGACCTTGCAGCACCTAAAACTCTTGAAACAGTCCTGCAAACACCAGAACCAACTCCTGAAATCTCAGAAACAACCCCTAAAACTCTCGAAACAGCTCTTGTGCTCCCTAAAATCCCAGAAAGAGTCCCCAAAATTACTTCCTCTCCTTCATCTCCTATTACCAATAATGAGAAAACAAGGAAAGATTGTCCTACTTCGCCATTAATAGTATAGTGTATTCAAAGAGGAAAGTTGACCCCAAACCAGTGCAAGTTCGAGAGTCTCCTGTAATAGGTAAGGAAAGTCATTCCAATGTCTCCTTGCAAAAAAATCTTTCTCCCATTAAGTTTATGGATCTTGATATTCCAATTGCCATCAGAAAAGGTACACGAAAGTGCGCACAACATTCCATATTCAATTTTATTTCCTTTGATAAACTTTTTTCTGCCCATAGAACATTTCTCACTAGACTACATGCCATTCAAACTCCATAAACAGTCCAAGGGACCCTTAAGAGTGAAGAGTGGAAAAAGGCTATACATGAGGAGAAGGCTCTGAAAAAAATGAGACACAAGATATAACTGAATTGCCAAAAGGAAAAAAGCCAATTGGGTGCCAATGGGTATACATTGTTAAATACAATGCTGATCGGTCTTTAGAGAGATATAAGACGAGGCTTGTAGCAAAAGGATACACTCAAACATATGGTGTAGATTATCAAGAAACATTTGCCCCAATTGCAAAAATGAATATTGTTAGAGTTTTGTAGTTCCTAGCCGCTAACTTTCAATGGTCATTACAGTAATTTGAAGTAAAAAATGCATTCTTACATGGCGACCTAGAGGAAAAAGTCTATATGGAGGCACCTTCTAGCTTTACCACATAATTCAAGACTAATTATGTGTGCAGGTTGAAGAAAGCTCTTTATGGACTGAAGCAATCTCCTAGAGCGTGATTTGGAAGATTTACCAATGCAACGAAAAAGATAGGATTCAAACAATTGTAAGGCGATCATACTCTCTTCAAGAAATCAAGATTCAACAAGATTACTAGCCTAATTGTGCATGTTGATGATATTATTGTGACTGGGGATGATCTTGAAGAAATTGGTAAGCTTAGGAACCAATTAGCTAAAGAATTTGAGATAAAAGATCTGCAGAAGCTAAAATACTTTGGGATTGAAGTAGCATACTCCAAAAATGGCATATTCATCTCTCAACAAAAATACACTCTTGACCTACTTCAGGAGACTGGAATGCTAGGTTGTAAGCCATCTGAAACTCCCATTGAACAAAATCACAAGTTTGCTAAAGCTATAGAAGATACAATGGTAGACATGGGAAGATACCAAAGATTAGTAGAGAAACTCATTTATTTGTCTTATACACGACCAGATATGCTTATGTTGTAAATATAGTGAGTCAATTCATGCATTCTCCAAAAGAGTGTCATTTGGAAGCTGTTCATCGAATCCTACAATACTTGAAGTCTACTCCAGGAAAAGGTGTTCTCTTCCAAAATAAAAGAGAACTCAATTTGGAAGCTGACATAGATGCAGATTGGGTAGGCTCAATAGTGAATTGCAAATCAAACATCTGAATATGGTACTTTCTTGGGAGGGAACTTGGTTATTTGGAGTAAAAAATAGTCTGTGGTAGCCAGATTAAGTGCTAAGGCAGAATTTAAGGCTATAGCACATGGAATTTGTGAACTTTTGTTGCTCGAGATCATCCTGAAAGACTTGGGCATCAAGTCGGAAGGAAGGATGAAACTATATTGCGATAGCAAATCTGCGATAAATATAACCCACAATCCTGTACAACATAATCGCACTAAATATGTGGAAGTGGATCGGTACTTTATCAAAGAAAAACTAGATAGCAATCTAATTTGCACACCCTATGTGTCAACAGAAGGACAATTAGTAGACATTTTCACTAAGGGACTTCCAAGTCACCTATTCCAACGAATCACAAACAAGCTAGGAATGGACAACATTTGCTCACCAACTTAAGGGGGTGTTGACAAATCCACAATGAACATGTGTGTGTCATGTGTAACATGGGCATAAGTATCATGTCTGTGCCATGTGTACTAAGCATGGGCAAGAGCATACTGCATCCACATGTGTTTTCTAAATGCTTTCTGATTATATTCCCTAGCTAATTAAATATTAGTTGTTAGGGTATAACTGTAAACTAGGAGTTCTTATATATTCTGCTGTACCAAAATGAGAAAGAGCAATAATAATCAATATGTCAAGTTAGTTTTATTCTATCATTGTGTTTACATTGTTCTATAGTTTAGAAGAAATAGAGTCATGGTATAGAGGTAAAATTCAAGGAATTTGAATTTTATCAAATTTAGAAGAGAAAGTAATCAAAAGAAATTTGACCGATAATATTTCATTTCCGAAAATCCCGGTTCTACCATAGCTTTTGAAATGTTTTACTCTCATTAACTGGAAAACATACAATTTTAATCCCAAAAATAAAAGATACAACAAAGATTGCACAAAGTGAAGGCAAGGGAAAAAAAAAATACCTATAAATATCTCCTAGGGTTGGAACCATTGTCAAATTACTTATAATAGCTCTAGACTTTTCCAAGCTCAACAAATCCTTTGCAGTGATTTTCACCTAAAATGCAATGAATACATTGCAATAGTGAAATTTTTATCTTCAAAAAATAAAAACAAAATCAGTTGCAGATAAGGTTTACTTCTGATCTTACAATCCCATCATCTTGTGTGTCTATAGCCTCTACTCCTGTTTCTTCTATAATACTCTTTACCTTCTTCCCACCAGTACCAATGATCAGATTTATCTTCTCAGGTTTGACCTGTTGTTAAACAAGTACACAAGAACTAAAAAACTATTGCAGACCAGCGATGCTATATAGAGAAGCGATATGGATCCAAACGTTAACGAACCTTCATGACATGAATCAGTGGGGCATACTTAGAAAGCTTTCTTGAAGGAGGAGGTGAGGATTTCAACATTTCAGCTGAAAAAAGAAAAAAACATAAAAGTAAATTTTTCCTTGAAAATAACACCACAAAAACAGGGCATAATATGAGAGAACAACGCAACACACAAATCAAATTAAATTCAGCCCTCATATGACTTTCTGGAATTAGCAAGAAATGAGATCATATAAAGAGGGGATAGAACTGATAAATCCAGGATAATCTAACTACTTGTAGACATACTCAACCTCATAAGAATGAGGAAAAAGAAGAGACAAAAGACGGTAAAAAATTTGTTCAAATCTTAAAGACCCCGCAACTGGCAATTTTGGTGCTTCAGTTTTTGAAACTACAGACAGTTCACTACTCGTTGTTTTTTAATCTCATAAATGAGAACCAATTGAAGTTCAACTTCAAAGCAAGGTTAACTATGCTAAATATGGTAGGGAAAAATATCTTGTTGCATTTTATAAGGGAAACATGTCAGTCTCACAATCTTGCAGGACACAATGGACATGGGAATTAGTTTTTTCCCCCCCTTTATTTTCATTTTTAATTTTATTTTTACGAAAATGCTCTTTAATGATATGAAAACAAGATGAGAACTCTAAAGGTTAAATGCGAAAATTATAATTAAATTTAAAATAATAGAAGAGAAGAAGATAGACTCATTTTTCTGCAAATATGCAACTTAATATAAAACCAACATTCACTCTGCATATTGACATGCATACCATAAATTTTCTACCAGACCTAGCATGTATATTGACATTTCCAGCAGGCACTCACATTTGGTATTCAACCAAGATTTATATATGTGAGTGTGTGTATAAGAGAGTTGTTTTAAATGCTATGAAACAAAACCGGATTTTCTTTCCATATTTTCTTAATTGTCTGTCACCACCTAAATAAACTTTCCTGCTATGTCTTATCAAAATACATCAACAAAACTTTACCCATGGTTCACAAATGAAGTTTGTATGGGCAGAATTAAAGCAAGAAGCAATATGAGAAGATTTCATAACTACTCTGTATGCATGTTTGTAAAGTTACCAAGAATATGCTTCCGGCCATCGTTTGCCTGTAGAAGTGCCTTTCTCATAATGGGTAAAGTAATTCCACCCACCTAGCATGGAAGGTCACTGGTTACTTTTTGTTACTACATATTCATAAGTGAGTATAAGAATAAATACAAACATACACTTCAGCTGGAATGAAAACTAACCAACCTTTATGTCCATCTGAAATGCAGTTACCCCATCTTCATTTCCTGCGACCTGCAATCAGTGAATTATTTGCTACATTCCACTTGTAAAGTTTGTAGCAGACTAACAGGCACATTTAACTCATATTAACTTGAGCAGTTTCAGATGTAGGCAAAACTGAAAGAAAATTGATATGAGTTCAATAGAAATCAAACAAAATTTCAACACAAGACCTTAAAATCCATATCTCCAGAGGCATCTTCAGATCCAGTTATGTCAGACAGAATGATTGGACTGCCATCGCCCCCAAATTCCTTAGTGTCCAGAACCATACCCATTGCTATGCCAGCAATAGAGCTTTTAACTGGAACCCCAGCATCCTGCAATGCTAAGCAGCCCCCACAAACTGATGCCATACTGTTGCAGAAGTAAAGTGTGATGTTAAGTAGTCAGCCTTGACGCTTAGAAAATTAATCTTTATATAGATTTCTTCAAGGAAATGACTTATACTTTGCGAAATTACCCATGTTGGATGAAAATCTTCTTCAAAGTTATCTCAAATTAATCAATTACAAAAGTCATTTATAATGGAAGAATTTCAAAACTTTTAGCAACAAAATCAGAAACAAGGAAACCTTGAGGAGCCATTGCTTTCAGTGATGGTACTCTCAACGCGTACAGTGTAAGGAAAATCATCTTCAGAAGGCAATACTGGTTCAAGAGCTCTCTCTGCAAGCATTCCATGACCAATTTCTCTTCTACTAGGAGCACCAATCCGTCCAACTTCCCCAACACAAGCAGGAGGAAATGAGTACTGAAAACCCAATGTTATGATGTTAAATTAGTAACCAAGATGAAAGAATCAACTTAGTTCAATTGTAATGAAAGAATACATCCAAAACACAAATACAAGAAATAATATTCTTATAGTGTACTCATTGTAATGTTAGCATGTTTAAGTTAGTAACCTTGATGAACACAAGCAATAGTGAATATGATACTAAAGAAGTTCTAGAATTTAACCACGTGACATTCTTTGTCTCTACTTAGAAAACCAGATTCATGGGACAAAAATTAAGGATCTGAAGCTTCTCTGCCAATAACTTGATAGAATTTAAGGATTAATTCCCTGTTCTTTAATGCATTTTATTTTCTGGGTCCTGCATCCAAAGAGGAATACCCATATGCTTTAATCATGTGAAGTAATTGGTGAGTTTTGCATTCTATAAGAGCTCAATAGTTTCTATGGAGATGTATCATAAGAGAGCAGGAATTTCAGTGAGGATGCGCTAAGTTGTAATTGAAGCAAGATTTTTATGTCAGAAAGCAGGGGATGTACATCAAATGGCTTTGGAAAGCAAGTTCACTGCTGTGAGCATTTATTTCTGTGGAGATGCCTCTACATTGGGCACACACACTGACACACACGAGAAGAAAAAAAAAAGCCAAAGGCAAATAATCAAAGCAAACAGTTACAAAGGAAGAGAAAAAAGATAAATTCCACAAAGACCTGGAGATAGAACCTCTTCAATTCATCTACACCTACAAGGTTGTCTACTCTCTGCGCCATCTGCCTATCACCAAGTGTAACCACAGCCAAGGACTACAAACAACAAAAAAGGAACATAATAAGATGAATTTTTCCCACTAAAGTTGCAATAAACAACAGATTTCACACTATAACATAAGGTCTGACAGTAATAATCTACACAAGTATCATATTTAACAATTAAAAGAAATACAATACAATAAAAAAGTTCGAACAGTGTTTTCGGATAAGTCCATGAATTTGATTAGAATAATTTTAATTAAGTGTTAATCAACAATAGATTAAACTTGAACATGATTAAAACAGAAAATAAAAACAAAAACAAAGAAAAAGAAGCAGAGTAGTGTTATTTTAGGGGTTACAAATCCTAACTAAGCTAGGGTATTCTCACCCTATACCCTAATCCTTTTAAGGGTACAAGGATGTGAGTTACATGCACTAGATTAATGAATGCCAGCCACTGTTATATGCAGAAACTTCCTAACCAAGTACCATGTTCATTCCCTTGTAACTAGCCCCTAAACTAGGTGGTTTCTGGTTTATCTTTGCTGGTTTTGAGTGAAACCGCTGAGGTGGCAGTTTCCATGTTGATTCCTAAGGTAGTTTACTAAACTCTAAGCTGATTTTTAGCACTTCCATGTTATCTAATCATTGTTTTTCACTAAAATTATGGCTGGAATTAGATCCTAAGAAACAAAGAAAGGTTGTTTTTGCCACTTGGCAGCCTTATCTCCCACTAATTTTTTGGCTTCCAAGTTTCAACTCCTTATAAATAGGAGCAGCCCTTTCACTATTTAAAAAAAAAAAAAAAAACACTATATCTTCATACACATACTCTTGTACAATCACTCTTTCTCTCTCTTTCATTCTGCTGCTCACGTTTTCAGCTACTGCAGTGGCTAGAACTCCTACTTTTCTTGCACTTTAGTCCACCCGATAGACCCAAAACATCTCCTAACCTCCTCCACATCACTCTAGATCATATTTCTAGTCTAAGATCACTAATTCAACTTCATTCTCACATCTGAAAGTGGTCTTTAATGTCTTTGCATGCATGATCAGCTGTTGTTTCTATATAAACAATGACTAATCTTTGTTCCTTCATCGTACATTTCAGCTTCTAATCTTTGTTCCTTATTTCATATTTTACCTTGTATTAAAATCTTTGGGAGGAAGGTAAGTCTAACATATTTCCTGGTAGGTCTCCATGAGGAACTGAACCACAAACCTCATGTGTGTACACAAAAATATGGGTTCTTGTTTAAGAGTGAAGACATGATTTTGCACCCCCAAATACAGTAGAAAATAATGCATGATAAATTTGTTTTGATTCAAGGCAGTCCTCTATCAGAATATGAATCAATATATATTATAAATTACAAATTCAAGTTTTTACTCTATTTTGAGAACTAAAAACAAAGATGAGTTTGAAACATCTAGTTAGAGAGTTTAGAACCACCCACAAGTTATTCCTGATCACTGTAGCTAATGATGGCAGATCTATCAAAGTATTAGAAAGGAATGGAGGCAGAGATTATGAAGTATCGTTCGAACTTGGAGGAGCAGCGTGGTTATTAGATGCGGTGGAAGTGGCGATAAGAGACGAAGGTAAAGGGCAGTTTTTCAGAAAATTCAGGGGAAGTTCTTATCTTTTATTGTTGGAGGTGAAGTACAACAATGGGGGGAAATTCCTGCAGCTGGTCAAATTGCAGAATGGTGTGGAAAGTAAGGTTATAGTCCCAAGTGAGGTGAGAGGCAGAGGTTGGCAAGATTTCCAGGACTGTTTAGGTAGTTTAATGGGAAGAAAGAAAGGTGACCAGGGACAGGTTCATCGTACCGGGTAGGAAGTACCTCAAAATCAGAACGAGGTTTAGAAGGTCGATAAGGCCTTAAAGGAAAATACAGTCAGAGTTAAAGGCGAGTTCTCGACAATTAAGTATAATCTTAGGCTAGCAGTGGTTATATACAGCGAAAGTTAGAGGAGTGGAGATATAAAAGAGGAATTAAGCAGAAGATTATGAAGAAATGTGAAGTTATTAGAGATTTTCCCAGACAGGGCAATTTGTTGGTGTTCGAGTGAATCAAAAAGCAAAAGATTGCTTTGTTACGAGTTCTTTTATCAGTATAAGTGCAAACCGGTGAGGATAGTGGTATGGCAATAGTTAGAACATTAGAAGAACATAGTGTTTGGGTGTAGAAATCAGTGGATAGGGATTGAAGGTATACCAGCGGATTGGTGGTACATTCATGTGTTCAAAGTTATAGATGAGAAACTTGGAGGATTTATCAACGTTGCAGAGGATACATTGAGTTTTGATTTTATGAATTACGCTAAGATACGAGTTAAAGGAGGAAGAAACGGGTTCCCGTCAGCCACATTAGACCTTCACAGAGGTTCCGATATTGTAACATTGGGTGTTTTTCCTCTGGAAGAGTCAAATTCTCGGAAACTAGTCGGACTATGTAGATCGATTGGACCAACGGCTAGACACTCAGAGTGTCGAGAGAGACAAATGGTGCAAGACAGGGAAAGTTGCCAATTGCCGACGCTGCAATTAGTAGCAGACGAAGTACTACTGGGAGGCACGTCTGCCGACAATTCCGACAGGGCCATCAGAGACAAAAAAAGTACTACCGAAGATGAAATCGACAGCACAGGTGCCAAAGAATCTGTTTCCCCACACCGCTTTTGAGGAGAATCAACTCCTCGTAACTGCAACCAGTGTGGGAGTAATGTAGAGCTATTGGAGAGAATAGGCAGAAAGAACTTCTCAAGTACTCTTGTCGGGCACGATGCACACACAGGAGATAAGATGACATGCAAGGATAAAACAAGCGTACAAACCAGGGACTCAATTATTCATGAGCCTTGGGAGGAGATGATGACACCCATTATTCCAGAAAAGTCAGGCTTGCCCCTATTTCACCCCTACGCATGCAATGAGAGACAATAGATTTTCTATTTTGTCTCAACTGGGGGAGTCAAATTTAGGGATAAGTGGAAATTGGGCCCCAACCCACTTAGCAACTCTAGTTACAAATAATGCCTAGAATGACAACATTGGCCCATCACGTTGGGAGCAAGTAGGTGGAGATGAGAAAAGGTGTATTAGAGCCCAATCTGAACAAATTTGGGCCCATTTAAAATGGGTGACAGTAGGGAAATACTTGAAGCGTTTAAAGCCCAAACAAAAAGAGGCATTTGTTTAGGGACATATTCAGAGTTGGAGGAACTTCATGTCCGAAAGGAAAGCTCAAAAAGGCTGAGAAAAGGGTGTTCTGACTAAGAACAAAGCAGAGGTTGATCAATCAGACCAATATCCCTCTCCCTTGTACCTAAAAGTTTATTCAAGAAATCGAACAAGGAGGACTTCGCTTGTAGAAAGAAATGATCATGAGATGAGTAATATGACAGAGCAGTTTTTGGAAATGGTTCAAGCTGACTTAGATATCAATGGCCAAATGGTCTTAAGACCAGAATCTCCGTCCGATAGCTCCAATTCTGAAGCAAAAATGGACCAGAGCTCTGGGTCAGAAGATGAATATAACCCAAAAGATAGCTTGGAAGGACTTGTCTCCTTGTTTGGCGACACAAGTGGTGGTTTGAACGTAATTAAGCAGTCTTTGGCAGAAACAAGTAGTCAGATGGATACGACAACTTCAAACCCAATTGTAGAGCGATATGAAGAAAATATTCTATTTCTTCTTATTTTAAATAACAGAGCAAAATACACAATATATATAGGAAAAATGGTAACAAGTCTGGCAATCAAAATCCCATTAAAACAGGACATAAAAGTTAGAGGAGTAAACTGAATATATTCAGTATCTTCACCCATTAACAGGTGATCAAGACTAATAAAAAACAAATCCCATAAATAATGGGATACGAATAAATCACGAAATCCTACACTCCCCCTCAAGCTGGAGAGTTAATATCAATCATTCCCAGCTTGGAACACATTGCTTCAAAGTTTGTTCGAGGTAGTGCCTTAGTGAGAACATCAGCTATTTGCTGACTTATACGAATGTAGACTAACTGAATAACATTTTCTTCAACTTTTTCTTTGATGAAACGCCTATCAATTTCAGCATGCTTAGTTCGGTCATGGAGGACAGAATTTTTAGCTATGCTAATTGCAGCCTGGTTGTCACATAACATCTTTATTCAACCTTGAAAAGGCATCTTTAGTTCTTCTAGAATCTGTTTCAGCCATAAACCTTCACAAACTTCCTCTGCCAAAGCTTGAAATTCTGCTTCTGCATTACTCCTAGCCATAACAGCCTGCTTTTTACTTCGCTAAGTAACTAAATTTCCCCAAACATAAGTACAATACCCAGAAGTCTACCGCCGATCAGTGATAGAACCAGTTCACTTAGCATCTGAATATAACTCTATACTCTTGTTGGAGTTTTTCTTGAAATACAACCCTTTGCAACCCTTTGCCTGGTGTCATCTTAAGATACTTGAGAATTCGATATCCATCATCAAAATGTTCTTCAGTGGGATTATTTATGAATTGACTTGCAACACTCACTGAGAAACTAATATCAGGATGAGTATGAGAGAGATAGATTAATCTTCCTATCAGTCTTTGATACCTTCCTTTGTCAACAGGTGGACTTTCCTTATCTCAGTCTACTTTGTTGATTGGATCCATTGGAGTCTCTGCTGGTTTACACCCCAACATACCAGTTTCTTTAAGTAAGTCCAAGGTATATTTTTGTTGGGATATAACAATTCCTTGACTAGACCAAGCTACTTCCATTCCTAAGAAGTACTTAAGATTTCCGAGATCCTTGATCTCAAATTCAGTTGCCAGAAACATCTTTAGACTCATCATCTCTTCTTCCTAATCTCTTGTTAGAATGATATCATCTACATACACTATTGAAACAACAATTCTTGAATCAGTTGAATGTTTAAATAATAGTGTATGATCAGATTGTCCTTGTGAATACCCTTGTCTCTTTACTACCTTAGTAAATTTGTCAAACCATGCTCGAGGAGAATATTTCAATCGACACAATAACTTCCTGAGTCTGCAAACTTTATTCACGGTGCTTGAATCTACAACGCCTTGTGGAATCTCCATGTAAACTTCTTCAAGATCACCGCTAAGAAATGCATTCTTTACATCCAGCTGATTTAATGGCCAATTCAAAATTAACAGCAATAGAAATTAGTACACGAACAGTATTTTGCTTAGCTACTGGTGCAAAGGTCTCAAGGTAGTCAACACCATACGTTTAGGTGAATCCCTTTGCAACCAATCGAGCCTTGTACCTTTCTATGCTTCCATCAGCCTTGTGTTTGATAGTAAAAATCCATTTGCAAGCCACTGGTTGTTTTCCCTGTGGAAAATCTGTGATTTCCCATGTATCATTTTTCCTTAGTGCCATAATTTCTTCATGGATAGCAGCTCTCCAATTAGATTGTTGCACGACCTCAAGAAAGCTTCGAGGAATTTCAACTGATGATATTGTTGACACAAATAGACGATAGCTAGGTTACAACAAATCCCACAAATAATGGGATAAGAATAAATCACGAAATCCTACACCAATGAATGTTATCTCCCCGATCAGTATAGTTGAATCTCTTTTGATGATCGAGGCAACTAAGGAAGAGGGACATGAAGTGAGTGTAAGGGGATCTCTCATGCTTTGGAAGGATGTTTGTGCATTGTTGGAAGATATGGGGCTTAAACTAGTCTCAGTGGTAGATAAGATAGAGAACCAGAGCATGGCTAGGAAAAAAGGGAAAATCAAGGAATTACACAATCTGTAGTTCAATATCAATTACAACAAGAGCATGTCCAGGAGGGGAAAAAAGGGTAACCCATGAAAATTCTCTCTTGGAATATTAGAGGGAGTGGCTCTACTTCGACGAGGAGAACTATCAAGGAGATAATATGCAAAGTTAAACCTGATATTGTAGTGCTACAAGAGACTAAAAGGGACGATATCGATAGGAGGTTTATGGGGAGTATGTGGTGTTCGCGGTTTAAAGAATTGTTGTTTTTGCCCTAGATAGGTAGGGTAGGTGGGATTCTAATAATATGGGATGTCAGGAGGGCAAAAGTTAGTAACACGATGTTAGGTGAATTCTCTACTTCCATTTTGGTGGAGTTGGAAGGTAGGAGTAATTGGTGTTTCACTGGGGTTTACGGCCCTGGCAATTATAGCTCTAGAGCTAGGTTTTGGGACGAGCTGGCCGAGATGTGGAGTTTGTGTAGCGAAAAGTGGTGTTTAGAAGGAGACTTTAATGTTGTTCGCAGGGTGTAGGAGAAGTTCAATAGTGTGAGTAACACAAGAAGCATAAAGGGTTTTGATAAGCTAATCAGGGAGCTGAATTTAAGAGATCTTCCTTTGTGCAATGGCCAATTTACTTGGTCTAATTTCAGAAATCAACCTACCTGCTGCAGATTAGATAGGTTTCTTTTCTCCGTGGAGTGGGAAACTCTCTTTCTAGTTATCAGACAAGAGATGGAGGTTAGAGCGGTATCTGATCATTGTCCTATATTGTTAGACTCTACCCCAACTCCTTAGGATCCTCCCCCTTTTCGTTTTGAGAATATGTGGTTTGAACATAAGTCGTTCAACAAAGATTTTGAATGTTGGTTGAACAAGATCAGCAACTCTACTTGGGAGGGTTATGAATTTCTAAATAAGCTAAAGATCATTAAAGAGAAGCTGAAAAGATGGAATGTTGAGGTATCTAGGAATGTGAGGATGATCAAGGAATAACTTTGTAGAAGAGTGAGGGAGCTAGATGATCTAGAGGTCTCTACAAGATGGAACAATCAGTTACAACAAGAAAAATTTGCTGCAAAATGTGAATTAGAGGAGACTATCCTCAGGGAGGAAAGAGCAATTTGTATGAAATCCAAATTCTCGTGAGCCAAGAAAGGCGATGCAAATACAAAGTTATTTCATAGATTCATGAATGCAAGAAATTCCAAGAATTCTATTTCTAGGATTGAATTGGAAGATGGGAGTTACGTTGAAAGGGAAGAGGAGATAGTGAAAGTGGTGGCAAAATTTTACCAATCTCTATAAAAATCAATAGAATTTGAGTATAGGGGTATTGATGGCGTGGATTGGCAACCAATTCAATTACATTTACGAAACTAGCTAGAAAGACCGTTTGAAGAAGAGGAAATAAGAAGAGCGGTCTGTGAGTGTGACGTTAAATCTCCATGCTCAGATAGGTAAACATGGGCGGTCTTTCAATCTGAATGGGAGGTTGTTAAGCAAGATTTGATAAAGTTGTTGCAAGAGTTTAAGAGGGATGGCATCATTAACTGAGTAACCAACGAGACATATATGCCTTATCCTAAAAAAGATGAGCTCTTGTAAAGTTAAGGATTTCACACCGATTAGTATGATTAACTGGGTAACCAACGAGACATATATATGCCTTATCCCAAAAAAGATGAGCTCTTGTAAAGTTAAGAATTTCACACCGATTAGTATGATGATAAGCTTGTACAAGATTATTTCCAAGGTTCTCTCGCTGAGATTAAAACAATTCCTTCAAAAGACTATAGCTGATACTCAGGAAGATTTTGTCAAAGGAAGACAAATCCTAGATACTATTTTGATAGCAAATGAAATTGTGGAGGATTACAGGAAGTTAGGGAGATCAGGATTTGTACTTAAGATTGATTTTGAGAAAACATGTGATTACGTGGAAGGGAAGTCTTTGGATTTCGTCCTAGAGAAGAAATGATTCGGATTTATTTGGAGAAAATGGATTCTTGGGTGCTTATCGTCAGTGTCCTTTTCCATATTCATCAATGGAAGACGTAAAGGAAAGTTTAAAGGATCCAGAGGGCTAAGGCAAGGAGATCCCTTGTCCCTATTTTTTTTTACTTTGGTAGTGGATGTACTGGGGAGGCTAATTGATAAACTAAAGCCACTAATGTAGTCAAAGGATTTGTGGTGGGAAGGAATAGAGTGGAGGTTTCACATCTGCAATTTGCAGATGACATTCTTTTCTTCTTGGATGCAGATCAAGAAAATTTCAAGAATCTTCCGTAGGTGTTGGAAGTTTTTTGCTCAATCTCTAGTTTGCGCATTAACATAGCCAAAAGTACTTTGCTAGGGATTAATATGGACGAAGAGTTGGTACACTCCTTGGCTGATAGTTCGGGATGTGGAGTGGATAGGTGGCCAATTAGGTACTTGGGCATGCCTCTGGGAGGTAATCTTTGAAAATTTGACTTTTGGGAACCAATTGTCACTAAATTATCAAAAAGGTTAGACAGATGAAAGAGAGCTTTCCTTTCAAGAGGTGGTTGACTAACACTTATCCAATCAATGCTGTCTTCTATTCCAATTTATCACTTTTCAATCTTTAAAGCTCTCTGCAGCGTAACAGAGATGCTAGAGAAGTTGATGCGAGACTTTTTTTGGGAGGGCAATGAACAAATGGGTGCAGACCATTTGGCGGCTTCGGATGTGCTTTGTCGTTCAAAAATGCAAGGTGGGCCTGGAATTGGTAAAGTCTCAGCTAGAAATAGAGCTCTTTTAATGAAGTGGTTGTGGAAATTCCCTATCGAAATGAATTACTTGTGGCATAATGTCATTAAGAGCAAATATGGGCTTTCCTCCAACCAACGGGATATGATACCGGCAGAAAGGACAACCTGAAGAAGCCCCTGGAAAGCCACATCTCCTCTTTACAATTTCCTCAAACTTGTAAGATTTAGAGCAGGAAGTGGTTCTAGGATTAGATTTTGGAAGGACATGTGGGTGGGGGGAGATGCCTTGGAAGTAGCTTTTCCTTCTCTGTACAGACTTTCCTTTTTCAATAACAGAGTCATTGCAGATTTTGTTGAACAATCATCTCCAAATTTAGGTGACTATTAGCTAGAATTTTCACTTTTTGAGGAACTTAAATAATAGAGAAGTCACTCAACTATTGAACCTTCTTACCCGGTTGGACTCAGTCAGATTACGCTCTCTAGTCGAGGATAAGAGAATTTGGGTAAGAAATTCTTCAACATGTTTCTCCTGCAGATCAGCGTTTTGAGTGCTTAACCTTTGAGGATAATGTGGCTATCTTTCCCCTGGCTAAGTCCTTACAAAAAGCCCCAATTCCTTCAAAAATAAAGGTGTTTGGATGGCTTAAAGCATTGGATAGGCTAAACACTCATGATGTGTTGCAAACAAGGAAAGACAACCTCTGAAAAACAGACCAAAATCAGTCCCTAAAAATAAAGGAATTCCAAGCCTAAAAATAGGAAAAAAAATATAAAACCACAAACCCTGCAACAAGAAACATAAAATTGGTTGCTGAAAACAAACCAACCAAAACACCTATAAGAAAAGGAGGAAATATAAATAAAGGAAATCAGAAAAGTAAGAATAAACAATTTTGAAATTTCACACTCCCATCAAGCTAGGAATAGATGCCAATCATTCCTAACTTGGAGATTAAGACTTCGAACTTTTCTCTTGGCAGCGATTTAGTTAGAAAATCAGCAACTTGAGAGTTGGTAGAGTTGTAAACAAATTCAAGTATCCCTTCTTCGACCTTTTCCTTAATGAAATGCCAATTAAGTTCAACATGCTTAGTACAATCGTGATGCACAAGATTTTTTGCAATGTTGATTGTTGCTAAATTGTTGCACCACACCTTCATAAAGTTTGTAACTGTAATTCCAAATTTCTTTAGCAACCTTTTCAGCCACATTCCTTCATATATGCTTAAGGCTAGAGCACGATATTCAACTTCTACACTGCTTCTAGCAACCACAGATTGCTTCTTATTCCTCCAAGTTACCAAGTTCTCCCAAACATAAATGCAATATCGTGTAGTGGATCTCCTGTCAGTAACGGACTTTGCCCAATCAACATCAGAATATTTTTAGTTTATCTACTGTTTCCCTTTTTGAAAAACAAGTCCTTTCCTAGGGTCATCTTCAAGTACCTAAGAATTCTACAAACTGCTTCAAGGTGTTCCTCATTAGGGTTGTTCATAAATTGACTAACACTTACTAGGAATCCGATGTCAGGCCGTATATGAGCTAAGTAGATGAGTTTACCTACCAGACGCTGGTATTTGCCCTTATCAATAGGAACACAATCATTTCTTAATCCAAGTTTGTAGTTGGACTCCACGGTAGTAGCAGGTTTGCAGCCTAACATTCTTGTCTCCTTAAGTAAATCCGGGATATTCTTGCACTGAGAAATTAAGATGCCTTTCTTGCATCGAGCCACCTCCATCCCTAGAAAATATTTTAAGTTTCCTAAGTCTTTCACCTCAAATTCCTTTGCAAGTACATTTTTCAGTTTGCTCATTTCTTCGAAGTAGTCCCCAGTTAAAATGAAGTCGTCCACATACACTATAAGAATAGCAATTTTTCCTTCTTGTGAAGGTCTAGAGAGTAAAGTATGATCGGCCTGCCCCTGAGTATAACCATGTTCTTTGACGACCTTTGTAAACCTTTCGAACCATGTCCTTAGAGACTGTTTGAGACCATAAAGCGATTTTCTCAGCCTACATACTTTGTTAGAATTGCTTGGCATCTCAAATCCAGGGAGAATCTCCATAAAAACCTCATCTTGCAAATCATCATTGAGAAATACATTTTTCACATCAAGTTGATAAAGAGGTCAATCACAATTTGCTATCAATGAGAGGAGAACCTTGACAGTATTTAGTTTTGCTACTGGGGTAAATGTCTCCTAGTAGTCCAAGCCATAGGTCTATGTAAAACCTTTGTCTACCAACCTTGCCTTGTAACAATCAACAATTCCGTCGGGCTTATATTTGACATTAAAGATCTATTTGCATCTTCTGGCAATTTTCTTTAAGGAAGATCAGAGATTTCCCAAAATTCCATTTTTCTTCAATGCATTAATTTCCTCTCCAATTACTGCCTTCCACTTTGGTCATTTGAAGGCCTAGTAGATATCTTTAGAGGTGTCTACAATAGTTATATTTGTAGTGAAAGTACGAAATCTTGGTGAGAGACCATCATATGAGATAATCTGGGCAATAG
This sequence comes from Parasponia andersonii, assembly GCA_002914805.1. NCBI lineage: Eukaryota > Viridiplantae > Streptophyta > Magnoliopsida > Rosales > Cannabaceae > Trema > Trema andersonii. The sequence goes on along the minus strand of JXTB01000502.1, from coordinate 144,706 downwards.
GGTATTGTGTGCAAGACCTTACACCCTTCCTCATAGTAATGAAAATATCAAGATCATTATCAGTGCTATACAAAGGAGAAGACTAAAGAGTTGTATTACCTAGACTTTGTGGAGCCGAGTTGGATTCTTGGTTCTATTTAAACAATGTATGAAGCTTTATCTCCACTTGAGATTTCTTCTTTCTTGAGTACACACGTAGCTCTGAATTCGTAGGTTGTGTGTGGTATTGGCCACGTGGAGGAGTTTTTGGAGTGGTTTTAATTGTGTCTGGTTCATTGCTTTCGGGTATGATGGGCAAATTATGTTCATTGGGGATAATGTTGGCCTTGGGTGGTTGAGGTGTTGAGATTTCTGGTTCTTGCCAAAATTCATAGTCTTGAATTTCTGGTTTCTCTCCTTGAATGTGAATTTTCGGAAAATATGATTCTGTTTCAAAACAGGTTATATCCATTATGGTATAAAATTTGCGAGATGTTTGAATAACAATTGTAACCTTTTTGACTAGGAGAGTGAGATGTTTGAATAACATTTGTAACATTTTTGACTGGGAGAGTAGCAAAGGAATATGTATTTAATAGCCTTAGAATCTAATTTACTCTGATATTGAGAGTGATCATGTACAAACACCGTACAACCAAAGATTTTTGGAGATAGGGTGTTAATGATTCTAGTAGTGGGATAACATGAGAGCGGCGTTTGGTAAGGAGTTTTGAACTTAAGGACTCGTGAAAACATTCGGTTTATTAGATAGATTGCAGTTAAGACAACTTCCTCCCAAAAGTTCTTAGGCATATTCATTGAAAACATAAGGGATCGAGCAACCTCAAGTAAATGCCTATTTTTCATTTCTGCAATTCCATTTTATTGAGGAGTAACAGAGCATGAACTTTGTTAGATTATACCATTGTTCTTAAAAAAATTACCAAGTATGGTGTTAAAATACTCTCTAGTATTGTCTGATCTAAATACTTTGATTTTTGTTTGAAACTGTGTGTGTATCATAGCATAAAAATTTTGAAAAATGGCTTTTCTTTTTGACTTTTCTTTCATCAGATAAACCCAAGCTACCCTAATATGATCATCAATAAATGACACAAATCATATACTTCCTGAGATATTATTGACTCTAGAAGATCCCCAAATATCACTATGAATGATAGAAAATAGTTGAAATAGTTTATATGTGTGAAAAAGGTAATTGGATCTAGTATGTTCGAACAATTGACAAATTTCACAATGCAAGAACTTAGGATTAATCTCATCAAATAAATGCGGAAACATCTTTTTCAAGTACAAGAAATTAGGGTGACCTAATCTGTAGTGCCAAAGAAAAATTGTACTCTCTTTATTAAAAGAAAGAAAAACAGGAAGTGACACACCCCTTGCACTGTGAGCTTGTTTATTAAGATTTCGTGAATCCTCTAGAAGATAGAGTCCTATACATTTTTTAGCATTGCCAATCATCCTCTCCGATTCCAAGTCTTGAAATTCACAATGCGTGATGAAGAAATTAGTAATACATGTCAAATCTCTTGTAAGTTTCCTTATATACAATAATTTACAATCCAAACTTGGAACCAAGAGAACTGATTTTAAAATCAGATCTTTGGATAAAACTACCGAGTTTGGTCCAGCCACTTTGATTGAGGAACCATCAGTAATCTTTACCATAAAATTTTTAGAGCAAGGTGTAAAAGTGTGGAAAAGAGATGGGTCCCGTCATATGGTCTAATGCTCCTGAGTCAACTATCCAGGAGTTATTTTCTCTGACTGAATTCTCAAGGCAATGGAAAAATTACCTCATTGTGCAACTGAACCAATACTCACATTGATTGCCGCTGGAGCTGGCTGAGATACAACTGGTTGGGAGTGGTTGAGGGTCTGATTAAGCATTTTTTGAAAAATTTCCAACTGATCCTTGTTGAATGGACTGATTTCTGCAGCTGATTGTTTTTGTCCAGCAGCTGTATAGCTACAGCTTTCCCGTGGTTTCCAATCAAGTGGCTTTCCATGAAAATTCCAGCAAGTTTGTTTGGTGTGACCTGGTTTTTCGCAATGCTCACACCAGGGTCTTCCTTCTTTTCGGGCGCAGTTATCAGTTAAGAAGCTGATATTTCGAGTCATAAGAGCAGAACTCTCATTTGGGTTGGGCATCGATGGATTTTGTGGTCCAAACATAACTTTTTTCCTGCTTGCTTCACTTCTTATTTCTGAAAAAACTTCTTGAATTGATGGCAAAGGCTTGATTGCCATTATTCTTCCTCTTACCTTATCTAGATTTTTGCTTAGCCCTAATAGGAACTTGAATATTCTATCCTTTTCAACAATCATTTTACATTTAGCATTACATTCTGGGCATCTCACCTTAGAATCTTCAAATAAATCAAGTTATTTCCAATATCTATTCAAGGTATTGAAGTACCGAGTGACAGTAAACTCACCTTGCCGAAAATCATGAATCAACCACTTTATTTCAATGAGTTCCGACGTATTTTTTTTGTCAAGGTAAGAGATTCTAGCAGCATCCAAAATTTCCTTGGCTGCTGCATAGTACATGAAATCTTCCCCAGCATCATTAGTCATAAAATTAATTAACCATGACGCTATTTTCAGATTTCCAGACCTTATATTTCGGATCTTCCCTTGGTAGCACTGCAGCAACACCCGTGAGCTCATCATATTTGTCCTTTCCGCATATGAACATCATTAAGAACTGGGACCATTGAAGATAGTTCTGATCGTCGAGTTTATGACTAGTAATAGGCAAGACAGCACCTTCAAAACTGCTGGACAAAGGTGGGTTTGCACCATGACTTCTGGAAGTTGCCTCAGAATCTGAATCTGAGGCCATTTTGTATTTTTTTTAAGGGTTTGGTTCAGATTTCCAGATCTGATACCATGAAGAAATTAGAGGGAAAACCCTCTTATTTTACTTACATACACAACACAAAATACAATCAGGTTTTATAGAGACTTCAAGAAAAGACAACCTTTAAAAAACAGACCAAAACCAGTCCTTGAAAGACAAGAATTCCAAGCCTAAAAACAAGAAAAGAAAAATAAAACATAAACCCTGAAATAAGGAACATAAAATTAGTTGCTGAAAACAAACCAACCAAAACACCCATAAGACAAGGAGGAAAAATAAATAAAGAAAATCAGAAAAGTAAGAATAAACAATTCTGAAATTCCACATTACTTATCTATAATTTTTATGCTCAATTATGTTGTCTTAATTTTTAAGTAACAAATAAATAATCACATATTTTAGAAATCAGAAATTACCATAAACAAACAGTTAGGAAAAATTTAACGCTTGTAAGGACTACCCATATTCAAGTGCAAGAAACTCAATCAGGTAGTAATAAGGCTTGTTTAAGCAAGAATTATACTTCATCATACCTGAGTTTCACCACGCGTAAAAAGGGTACTTCCATGTGCCCTTGGGAGTAGCCCACATCTTGAGTTAATCGGACGTATTTCTTCTAGGGTTCGGCCATCGCTTCTTCTTCCATTCTACAAAAACACACAAGCACAAAAAATAGTAAAATAAAAAAAGTAAATAAATTATTAAAAAAAATAATGAACCATCTAAGAGATGGTAAGTAATAAGCAAATCTAATAAACAGGATAAATAAAAAAGCAAGAGTTGATGATAAAATGTCCAACAAAAATTACAGAAAAAGATAAGTCATAACAAGTTTTGGATACAGGAGTTCCAATCAGAACATGAGTTTTGGATATGCAGATATTTCAATGGCCATTTACAGGTGCAACTCCCTAATTTGTGCAAGTAAAATTACAGGTGCAGTGTTGCGAGAGAGAAAAAATATTTAATTAGACTTTTTCCCTTTAAATACAAATATCCATACCTCCACAATGCATCTGCGCAGATATTTGGATGTAACTTCCTTAAATACTAGCTTCACGTCTACTTCTGAAAACAGCTAGAAAATAAAAAGGTAACACATTAATGCTTTCCGCTAACAAAAAGAAGTACTTGCAGAAGATAATACAACAGCTTCCCATGAGGGTGAGCTCAAGTGGTCAAGCCCATGGTTTCCTGTCATGAGGACTGGGGTTCATTTCCTCACAGGACCTACCTGGCAACATGCTAGAGTTTCCTGCCTCCCAAAGATTGTAGTGTTCAATGGGTAGATAAGCATTAAAAAAATAAATAAATAAATAAAAAATAATAATACAACAGCTTCATATCATTCTGTCAATTAGAATTCTGGAAAAGGGGAGACCAAATGAAATGGATAAATTTAACTACAGGGAATCTAGTGAAACTGATTGCTCCATCCATACTTCTTATAACCTTCTTCCTTACTGTTATAAGTGGGATTGTTCTTTCCCATTTGCATCAGAGAAAACACTGTAATATATGATTTATTTAAACAGGAAACAGACTTTATCAAAAGAAGGAAAATTGTAAAAAGATATCAGAAAACATAAAGCCACAAGATTTTTTCTTCTCGTACAAGCATCAGGATCTTCTGAAATAGTTGCAAAACTTCTTACGTTTTTTTGTAGCACCCAAGTTAAAATCACTGAACTTATTACACAAAGAAGTTTCACACATTCGTAATTATATAATCATGTGGTGGTCAACTGTGCATAAACTTATCATACTAATTTTCTGAAACCCTACAGCAAGGAGACCGCTACGCAGATACATAGAACATTAACTGTTTTGCAAATTATCAAGAGAAATTGCATACTGAATACTTGCAGCTAGTAATAGATGTCAAAAATCATTACCCCTCCAAACTTATACAAACCAAATTCCCCAAAAGGAAACCAGATGAATAAGGAGGTAAGGTCTTTTTTTCTTTTTTTTTTTTATTTATTTTAACTGTGTATTATTAAAACAAAAATCATTATATGCACAATACAGTGGAGTTGACCCATACCAAGCGAGTGGTTTTTCGTGGAGTAGGCTTTATATGAACATCTCCTTCATCCACTTCCCCATCTACAACCACTTCATCATCCTCATCTTCATCCTCTAGAATATCAGATAATGTTTCATTAACTCCTAACATTGCATCGGAGCAAATGTACCCCTCTTCAGTCAGTATATTAAGAACTTTATCTTCAAGCAAAGTGAGGGCTTTTCTTCTAGGTATTTTGCTACGTATCTGCAGGACCTGAACTAACTCATCGCCAGCAATATCCTACACATAATATACATTCCTTTGCTCAATCTTTGATGCATGCTTCTTGTAGTCATTCAGCATGTAAGTAAAGATAGGGCTAGAAAGTCATTGAACAATGAAGCAGATGATAACAAATATATATCACGCATTACATCATTTAGTAAATTTGTTTTGAGGTTCTTTCAGATGCCAAGTACAGGGCAAAGACTTTTTAGAATGTTGTTGGAAAGAAATGAATCTCCCTCCTATTCCATTTTGTGTTTTTGAAAAAACAGAATCTGTAACCTCTCCATCATTTTGGGTTTTTAGAAAAACTAAGCCTATAAAGCTACTTATAAGAGTTGTTTCTTATCAAAAAAAGAGAAACTTTTAGGAGTTCTTCAAGTATTTCATCACTATTCTGAGTTTATTAGTCATGTTTCTCAGAAATTTGGGAATCCATGCCAGTTCGGTTCAGGATAGAGAAAGACATTCAAATTTCTGCTCTGGTTTCTGTTTTGGAAGGGTGAGAATAAGTAAAGGAATGGAGGATAGGATTAAAATTTAGATTCTTCTGGTTCATGATTTAGTAAGTTATTCAACCATAGGCTTACATATATAGCTATTAAAAATAAATCGCAGTCTCCAGCAAAATAAAAAAAAGTACGTACTTCGACATGCTTATAAAGCTCATGAGGAGGTAATTTGATTGCATCAAACATTTTTGGTTTCCCACACTTCTTAACCAAAGCCTCCACCTCATTGCAAATTGCTCGTACAGCATCCTGACATCAGAGGATTGTCAAAAAGAAATGTACTCTGCAAATAACTAACTAGAGGACAGCAAATAACTAAACCATAATGTAATTAGATATGGACAAATGAATAAATGTATGAGACCTGACAATAGTTATCACTTCAATTTTTATTTTTTTTTCTGAAAAGATACGAGAAACTTTGTATTATTAAAATGAAAATAATACAAAATAGGGACAAGATGTACCCAAAGAAAAAACCTGAAAAACAAACACAAGAAAAATTACAAGTTCGACCACTTGCGTAGCAAATCAGCAAACATCAAATCCCTAAACTGTTTTTGTTCCTTAACCCAAAATGCTACCCACAACTGAATCTTTCCCCATGAACCATCTAAACAACCATAAAAATGCAGATTAACAATCACATGAACTGAGGAATGATCTACACAGAAGTTCTATGAATTTCAAGGGCTGACAAAATACAAGATTTGAAAAATGAGTCAACTTGGACACAAAAAAATATACGCCATTAAGGTCACCCTATTTCCGTGATAATACAACGTCTAGTTGCCAAAACTGACATATTTCTTACATTTATTTTTGGATACGAAACAGGAAATTTTCTTCAAGTAAACAAAAATTTTTAGAACAAAAACACAGGACAAGCTACAGAATAAACTGAATGCATGTGATCTACAGAATAAAGCACGATGTACACTGCAAATATGTAATCTACAGAATAGAGCATAATGCACACAGCAGATATTATAGTAAATGGAATGCAAGAACATGTCTACTGAAGAAAAACCAAAAGGTCAATCAAAACAGGTCTACTTCCTTTAATTACTACCAAAACAATTTAGCATTAAAAAAAAAAAAGGGAGAGAGAGAGAAAAAAACAAGCTGGACTACAGGCAGTTCCAACTTCCAATTTGATGCATCATGTGGGATCACATAGCCAAAGCATGAAAGAACAATAAATAAATAGCAACATGCTAGCATACAGCTACATACTTAAATGAAGTTAACAACCTGCCCAACTTGTACAGCTTCCAGCAACTTTTCTTCGGAAAGAAAATTACAATAGCCCTGCAAACATAATAGCTAATGATGATAAAGGCAAAAGAACAAAGTAAATCACCTCCTAGAGCATAGCATCAATCTTTTCTTTTTCTTTTTTCCTTTTCTTTGGTAAGACAAAAGAGTAGAAAAGAAATTGGATGAAGCTTGTAAGTGAAATCCTGAGCTCACCTTGAAAGACATATTCTACCTTCCGTGGTGGTTTAGGCAAATATAAACTAAGTGATTAAGTTTAGGCATAAACCAAGTTCTACCTTCTACGTCTAAGATCTTCCTCTATGTCTCAAGTGTCCTCTAAACATGCACATAATACTACAGGAAAAGAGTGATGAAGATGTCCGAAACAAAGGTTAACATTGAATTTTGTTTTCTAACCACAATTAATTGTAAGTTAAAACTATATAACATAAAGTATTAAACCACATATGGTGTAGCAAGCTTAAGCAGAAAACAGTAAAGCAAAATAACAAAAACCAAGACAAATCCTCAATTCTGTCTATGATAAGAAGCTGCTATTAGTTCACTATAATCCAGCCAATATATTGAAAATATACAATCGCTCTTTGAAGACAATAAGTCACTTGACAAGTCTCCTAAAAAGAAATGCAATTTCTTAGAACCAGCTAACTTCCAGTATGAGTCTACCTCTATCATTAATATTGCACTATCTGTGCCTGCTAGCAACATGTCCAACTTGGAATCTTCCATCTCTGTAGTTGTTGGATTAACGATAAACTTATCGCCAACAAGACCAATTCGAACCCCAGCAATAGTCTTTGAATTTGGCACTTCCGAAAGAGCACTGTAGAATTTGAATAATTAGCCTAAGGAAATAGGCTACACTATCACACGAGTCCAAAATGTGCTATAAAATTTGCAGCACATATCAAAAGAAAGAAAAAATTGACAAGAAATACACTGCTATTCCGGCGGCTGTGACTGCCAAAGAATCTGGAGAGTGTAAACCATCATAACTCAGAACCTGCATGCATGAGGAGAAAAAATGGAATTTCCGTGCAATATGAAACATAAACATAGAAAGACAGCTCTAAGATATTGACAGGCTTCAGAAAAATATAAGTATCAAGAACATAATATTAAACATGCTAAAAGCATAGTGCAGATTGTCCATAGCTGATTAAGGTCAATGACACTCTTAATGAAGCTTTTGTGCTGGCCATTAGATTGAATTACAAGCACTATGCATGGCTTCTACTAGTGCTACAAATGGAAATTAATATGGGTACACTCACTGCTAGATTAAGTAATGAGCTCTATAAATTGTTCTTTGGCTAGAAAGAAAGTCCCCAATCTCCGAAGGAATTGGGAAGGCTGCAACTCATGATCTTTTCACAGGTTAAAGACTCCACATTTTTTGATGGATTTTTCTTCATAGTTGTGGTGTTACTGTGTGCACCTACATTTTGCTTTTCATTCCAAACAAAGAGAAAAGTCGATTGGATGGAATGATCTCTCTTAAGCTCTGTGTCAAGATGCCTGAGGGTTCATTATGTTATTTCGTGAATTTCTAACCATTGATAGGGTGATGAGATCTTGAACAACTACTACTTTTTTTTTCTGTATAAAGATAAGTGATTCTAAGCCTATTGGTTTGGTGCCTAGCTTGTATGAGATTATGTCAAGGTTTTACCCAATAGCTTAGAGGAATTTTCAAATTCAATGTTGAAAGACAAGCAGCTTTTGTGACGAGATGTAATTTCGGTGCCTAATGAGACTAGAGGCTCCAGGAAGGAGGAAACGGTTATCATATCAATTTAGAGAGCTCAAGACCATGCAGAATGGGACTTTGGATTTTGTAAAGAATCAAAATGTTTTCACAATAAGATGAAGAAGTCAGATTTTAGCATGTCTAGAAACAGTTGTTTCATATCATGATGTGAACTGGATTTTTGGGTGTGCCTGAATAGTTAACTTGAGGGATATTATTGCTTGGAAGAACTAGAAGCATAAGTCTAGGATTCATGGAGTTCTGTGTTTTGGTCATCTTAGGGGTTTTTATGGCCGGAATGAGATATTAAAAAGATAGTGTCAACATTAAGGTCTTTCATGGGACAGGGTGAAGTTTTTTCTATTTCCAAAAAGTTGCAAATTTTCCTTTCTCTTACTCTTTATGAGTTGGAGAGTTCCAATCTTGTATTTTCTGTTTTCATCTCATTCTCTGTGTTCTTTGGAAGCCTCCTTGTTCTCATTCTCTGTTCTCTCTTTCTCCTTGCAGTTTATTCGGAAAAATTTCAGGTTCTCATCAAGATATTTAGAGAAAAAAAAACAAAAAGAGGGAAAAGAAACAAAAAAAACAAAAAAGAGCTAGAGCATTTGGATGTAGCAAGACATTTTGAATTTTGAGGCTTTTTTGGAACTTAAGCATTGACTTTGGTTCTTTCAAAGAAAAAAAAAATACTCCAGTTTGATTCAGTATTTATTTCCCTTTTTTTCTTTATGATAAACATAGTATTTGTATATGCATGTGAGTATGTATTTTCGTTGCACATATAAAAGTAAAATACTATGTGCATGTATGTATTTTCGTTGCACATATAAAAGTAAAATAAAATAAAATTAATGTGATTAAACAGTCTAAAGACGCAAATTTTTTCGAAGAAATTCATGCTAACGCACCCAAGAAAGTATCTGAGTTTCATGGTAGAAGCCTTTCAGCATTGTTGGACGAAGAGGCCTATCAATCAATCGACAGATCAAAACCTGAGGGGGGGAGGGGCAAAAAAAAAAAAAGCAATTATACAAGCAGGAATTATGTGACAAATAAGTACCTCCCTGTTTTGCATCTTGTCTATATTTAGTATGTAACAAGATGTTAATCAACAAGATCGTTATTATTGAACTGCATTTTATTCAAAGAGACTAGATACTTATATTGACATGAAAAAAGAAAAACCAAATAAAACACAGGACAATGTGTCCTTCAATAAAAACAACCATACTGACTACCAAACTTAGTCCAACGCAAGTGAATCATATGTAAAGGAAAATCTTTGAATTTCTTTCATAGAAAAAACCCATAACAAAACGCAAAGATTAATTCCATCCCAATCTCCTAACACATCAGTGGAACACTCTTCAAAAGTTCACCTTTCTCGCCAAATGCCCAACTGGTTAGCAAGATTCTAACAAAACTGAATCTTCCCATTCACCCAATAAAAAAACCTCCAAAACAGATCCCCACAACAATTTGGCATTACCCATGACAACATATAAAACTGCCCAAGTGAAATAACACCATTCCATCATCGAAAATAAGAAAAAAGGGACCTTCCTTAACTCCTTTGTAGACAAAATCCCCAATGTGGCATAACATTTACCCACATCTAATAAATAATCTTCTTCATTTGACTATTTTCACAAGAAAATACAGAGCTAGAGGACAATTAGTCCCTACAGCTTTTACAACAAACTAAATAATAAAAAATCACCCCAGTTCAACAAAATAATAGGTGGAGATACTCTCCAAAGTCCTTATAAAGTGAATATCATTCAAAAGAGTACACACATGCACAATATAACACTATCAAACAGGACAACTTCATCTTGAAAGTTGTCCAGAAAAACCCCTTTTATTCTTGATTAATTTATCCCTTGCAATCACTCTAAACATTGTCTTGAACATCCACTCTATACATGTAAACAGTTTGCATTATATACAATAAACAAATACAAAAGGTAATGCACCTCTAAGTTCACAAAACCCCAGGACCCTTTACATGATGGAGCAAAAAGTTTTGAGAATCAAAAGATAGAAATTATCACCTCGTGATCCTTTGTCTTCCCTTCTCGTTTGAAAAACCCTCCACTGTAACGGTAATAGTTATAAGGAAAGTCTCAAGCAACAAGTAAAGAGAGAGCGAGAAAAGAGTTGAAAAGAAGAGGTAGAGAAGTGAAGAAAGTCAGAACGCATACCTGGTCCGACCTGCTGCTGAGAAACGCTCTTGATAATTTACAAAAAGAGGAAAAAAGTCGGACGGTTCGCTTGGAATATCAGACAAACAAACAGATGTGTATACAATCTGCAAGGATAATAAATCTCTTATTCTTCGTAACAAGGAAGCTTTGTATGCCAAGAAGAATATCTAATCTCTTAACAATAATTGACATTATGTTTTATCAATCTTTATATGCAACGTGAGTCCCTCCAATAATATATCTTTCTCAAATTTAAATGAAACAATTAGCCTCTTAATCAACAGTCCATACAAAATGTGAAGATTCATTTTGATGGAAAACACGAGCAAGGTAATGGCACATCTGGCTTCATTGTGTTATTACTTTAAGTAAGTAATATAAAACCACAACAAGGTCGACCATACAATCATTAAAACTTTCTACCCCGGTAGATGTAGAATCAGAACATATATCAATTGGCATACATGTTTTGCCTAAATTTAAGCAATAGGCATAAGCAAGCCATGAAGTCCTCAGTAGAAAATAAAGAAAATAACAAATACAATAAGAATAAATATGTGAATGGCATAATGAGTTTAGTGAATCAAATAGAAAAAATTTGCATAGGTCTTGAATATGATAATGTGTACGTCATTAAAAGGAAAGCAAAGTAATAAGTTTCTTGTGTTAATAGAATTACATGTGTTGATAACTTTCTGAAGACAAAGTGATACAAATTCTTTAATCAATTAAGATTTCAAAACTAGTATGAAAGAAATTCATGAGTCGGATATGAATGAAAAGCAGCTTACAGTTTCTCCGTCAGTGACAGTAACAGAAGCGCTAGCTTGTCTGCCAATATGCCCAGTCTCAACCAAAATCTGCAAAGAAGCGTTTCTTTTTTGTTTTATCTAATAGAAAAACTAGCTAGTAGTAGTAAAGAGTGAGATATAGTGGTCATACATGTCTATCGCCAATGGGGATTTCGATGGAGAAGGGTTCCGGAAGAGCAGAGCAGGAAAAGCGGGAGGCTTTCTTGTTGGAGCGAAACAAAGAGGATGAGCTGTCGCTGATGCTGCGATGCTTGGAAATGGAAAACCTGGCGGAGGCGGAGGCGGAGGCGGAGGCGGAGGCGGAGGAGGGCAAGTGGAGACGGCGCCATGGGAATGGGTGAGAAGCCAACGCCGAAAGCCTCCGAAGGAATTGGGAAGGCTGAGGCTGAGGCTGAGCTCTGCAGCTATGGAGGCTGAGGCTAGAGTTTCCTTGCATTTTCACTTCGCTTCTTCCTCCTTTGGACTAATAATGGCCACTACTGCGATAAAGAAGAGAGCAGAAGACGAGAGAGAGCTCTCACCCAGTCACAGTCACTACTCTATCCGCTTGAGAAATTTCATTAAAAATATGTGCAAACGCGGGCTTACTCACCTGACCAAAATACCTCTAGAAGCTTTAGTTATTTGGTTTTAAAAAATATCAAAAGAAAAAAGAACGTCTCTCTCGCTCGTTGGTTTGATCGTTTTCTTCTCCTCTTTATTCGATATTGAGTGAGAAATTAAGACTGAACTGCGTTTTCAAAATGATTGATTTTGATTAATTTCTATCTGTTTAGATAAGCATTCGATAGTTTGTACTTGTAATAAATTTCGATATTTTTTGATAATATTCGATTTTAGTTCGACATCTGGTCATTAATTCAATGAATTTTGATTTGGTTCGAGTCAAATTCGATCTCGATTATTTTTAATAGTATTTCGATGCATTTGATAATTGGGTATAATTCGACTGAATTCAATGATATTCAACTTGATTTTGATGCATTTTATAAATAGGCTTAATTCGATCATATTTGACGACAATTTGATGCATTTGAATGTTTTTGATTTTTTTACTATTTTGTGTATATTCGATACTATTTCGATGATTGTTTAGATGCTATTTCGATTGTTTTCGATAATATTTGATGTTATTTTGATGATTGTTTTAGATGCTATTTTGATTGTTTTTGATAATATTCAATACTATTTCGATGAATATTTTAGATGTTATTTCGATTGTTTTCGATAATATTCAATGCGATTTCGATGATTGTTTTAGATGCTTTTTCGATTGTTTTTTATTATATGTTGGCAATTTCGATGTTTGTCTTGGATGTTTTCGAGTATATTCGATGATATTCGATGGATAAGCTAATCAATTTTTTATACTATTTCAGATGTCGAACTTGAATGTACCCTTCGAGCAATACTATATTGGGAGGATTAAATTTCGTGATAGCCTGGTTATGTTGAACATCAAGGAACATTTTTAGGCATTAGACTTGATGGAAAGGGCCAAAAAATATCTGTTCAGACAGTTTTTTGGGGCACCTCCATTACTATTTTCTAGGGTGCTTATTCGTCAGCTTCTATTTAGGAAGGTTGACTCTTTGGATGATATGAAGGAGATCTATTTTGATATTGGTGGCAAACGTATTAGATTTAGACTTTGTGAGTTTACTCTTACAACGGGGTTAAATTTTGGAAAATACCCAGATTAAGCTAAGTTGAAGACTATGAGTGAAAATAGAAAACTTGTTGAAAAATACATGAATGATTCAAAGGTTGTCAGGAGTGGGGAATTAGAGGTTGCATTCCTCAATTGTGGGGACACTGAAGATTCATGGAAGATGGGCATATATTATTCGGTAGATAGCCTGTTACCTGTAAGAGAATCTGCTAAGAAGATAGATTTAGACATTCTATCTTGTGTTGAGAATGAGAAAAAATTCTTCCAATTTCTTTGGAGTCATGAATCTTTTTACAAGACTATGGCCATCCTTAAGAAGGATATGGATCATTACAGAATGCAGTACTTGAAGCTAATGGTAGAAAAGAAGAAGCCTGCAGAATGCAAATACACAGTGTATAGATTTAGCATAGCCTTGCAGTATTAGGCGTACAAGACAGTACCAATATTGGGGATAGTATACACAACTTACCTTGGTGTGAAATTCCCGAGGATATTGTGTCGGATATCTAATAAGATACTTAGAGCATCCGATATAGGAGAGATCCTTAATCAAAAGAAAATAAGTGTTCTTTTGTAATTTATATGCTGAACTTAAATTTTAAACATATTTCATGAATTTATATTCGTTACTATATTTTTTCTATAATTGTTTGTATTTAGTTAAATTTTTTGATAAACTTATTTGATTTATTTTCTATAGGTTATTGTTAAAGCTGTTTTAAACTCCCAAGTAAGAGGAGAAGGATTTCCATTATAGCATCTTGACCTCTATACATAGTCCCAAAATTAGTCATGGAATTGATGAATCAGTTGGAGATCCAGATAAGTGGGATGCAAATGAGAAGCATTTGAAATAGTCAAAGACTGCTGACTATTGATATCAAGGTGTGTAAAGGTGTGTGATACATACATCTCCTGGTTTGGGAAATTAAAGTCCATTGGAAAATGGTTTGATGGCAATATAAGCATATTGAACCTACTATATAAATGTGTATTTCTTAACTTATGCTCATATATATTTTTACTAATCAATATTTTTTTTTGATTTTGCAGCATATTGATGTGTCCTTCCGATTAATCTGAGAATGGTAATGGTTTTTTCCCAAGATATGTGGAGTAGAAACATCAATTATAGACTCTATTTTGGACCAGTTTATGAGAAATCATTGGGAGGTGCTCAGAAGTACTAGGACCAAAACTAGTTTCATTTTTTATGAGTATTTTCTACAGTACGTGATTAATGATATGAATACGCGTAAGAGGCCATGGACATAGTGCGAGCTTCTATACTCCTCAATGCGTGTTAATGATAACCATTAGGTTCTATTACAAATCTGTTTGATTTCGTGGATAATCATTGTGTATGATTCATATGTCACTGAGAAGAATCTTGAAGTGACCATCAGACTATAGTGTGTGATGCTGCCATATCTCCTTGTCTAGGCGGGTGGGTTTGATTACTATCTAGAATTGTATCTTGGCCCATAAAATAAACCTCACCCCTTTTTCTTTCGAAGATTCGGCACCGATCTCATGCTATAGAGTAAAAAAAAGTAACATAATAATGTTATATTTATGTCTGAATAAAAATGAATTTTTATTTTAAGCTAATTTTATATCCATTTACAATATACAACATGGATTATGGAGTATACATTATCAAGTATTTGGAGTGCCTTCTTGCTGCCCAACCTCTTGACTCAGTTGTTGATGAGAAGATGAAAATATTCAGAGAAAAATTATGTGTAAATTTATGGTATCATAATTTAGAACATTGAAGGATGTATTTTAAACTATCTTTGTATATGGATTTCAAAAATTATTACTAATTATTCTCTTTAATTTAATTTGATTAATCAGCTGGTCAGAAAACTATTTATCGCATGCATCTATTGACGAATATTTCATTATTTTGAATGAATTTGACTGAATTCAATGCAATTCAATGCATTTTGATGAATTTCAATAAATTATTCGATGGCATTTGATAGTAGAGTCCGTAGTCTGCAGTAAAGTCCGTACTGTCTGCATATAAGATTCGATACAATTCGACATGATTTCGATATCGTTTCAATGACAACACAAGCACATCGACCAGTATGAATGCATAAGAACATAAGTATTTCGAGCATATTCATAACCAATCGATATGATTCGATGCATCTCGATATATATTCAATGGAATTCGATATGATTTCGATATTAGTTATCTTCGTAGTACATCATTCGATGCAATTCGATATGATTTCGATGTCGTTTTGATGATAACACAAGCACATCAACTAGTGTGAATGCATAAGAACATACGTACTTCGAGCATATTCGATATCAATCGATGCGATTCGATGTATATACTTCAATGCATCTCGATATGTATTCAATGGAATTCGATATTAGTTATATATGTAGTACATTGTTCGATACAATTCGACATGATTTTGATGTCATTTTGATGACAACATAAGTACATCGACAATTATAAAACCAAATGAAATTTAACATTACAACAAATATACAATCAAATAAAAATTCCAAATATTATTAATATGGTTTCACTTAAACATAATAGATTGATCAATTACTGATAGAAAACGAACATAGTGAACTTTATATCATTACAACAAGTATAACATTACAACAGTTCGATGTATATAGATTAGCATTACAATAAATTCAACAACTAGCAAGCATTACAGCAATCTACTTATACTACAATATTCTTTAATAACTCTATATATAGATCATGGGATTCTTGTATGTTTGGGTAAAGCGACGTATACTCCACTTCTTGTTCTTGCCATTAATTATAAGATGGATAAACCCATGACACTGATTTAGATGCATCTCCATAAATTTGATACACACATGTTGTATATAGTGCACTGCACAAGCATGTGCCCATGAATAGCATATGCCTATGAAACTCAAGGAGACGCATCTAAATCTATGTCATGAGTTCATACTTCTTATGGTTCATGACAAGAAACAGAAGTGGAGTATACATTACTTTCCTTGAATATGCAAGAATTCTATAATCTATATATAAAGTTATTAAAGCATATTGTAGTGTTAGTAGATTTTATTTTTATTTCTTTCAAACACTTAATTGGCTTATTACATGACCTTTGAGGTAGATGGTGCAGGCATCATGTGTTTACAAATTGCTCTATTATATCCTCATCGTCCGCATTGACTGCACCGATGTTAGATTTTGTTCTTTCATATTTCAACGGTCTTCTCTTTGTGTTTGGATGACCTGTCTTAGGCTTATATGATGTAGGATTGGCCCTTCGATGCTTAATATTATCCAGTACAACCCAGACATCTTCTTGTCCCAATGAATATATTGTTTTAACATATGAGTTCAACCATGCCTTCGTCATATAAAACCTAGAACATAAGGTGAAGGGGTCTATGTTTCGCTCACGGGCAGCAGCTAATGTATAAGCATAAGACAAACCAGTTAGGTCAAATTTTTTTGCACGTACATGTTTTTGTTTGTAGATTAACTTCATCGTCCTGTTCACCATCTTGTACATAAAACTCGAAACTACTGAGTGGATGAACTATCATTGTGCCCATGGCATGGTCCTTCACTTTTATCTTCTGAAAATGTGATTGAAATCAATCATTCGGTAAGATTTTGCTGCCAAAAAATATTCTTCATGACAATGATCCATTTTAAACCTAGCTATGATATTCATACTAACATGATATATGCACACTCCATGATATACTTCTGGGAACACCGTAGACAAGGTATTTGCAATACTTGTATGTCTATCAAATATGAACACCAAATTCTAAGCATATCCTATGGCTCCTTGTAGCTTCAACATAAAATGCATCCAAGAATTGGTATTCTCTGAATCTACGACAGTAATAGCTACTGGATATAACTGATTTTTGGCATCTAGAGCAATAACACACAACATTGTCCCTCTAATCTTATTCTTAATGAAGGTCCTATCCACACAAAGCACCAGATGATATGTGACTCTAAATCCTCTAATACACACCCCTAAAAAGAAGAAAAAGTACTTAAAATGACCTACATCATCAGTCTCCAAATGAGTAATTGTTCTTTCATTCTTCTTCTCCAACATATTCAAAAATGACGACAACTACCGGTATGATACTTCGGGCGTCCCTCTAACATAAGTAAGGGCCTTTTCCCTATACCTTCGAGCCTTAGTATAATTCGTATTAATGTCACTTAATAATAATGTATAGAATCTATTATTACTAGATGATTTGAGTAAGAAATCAAGACTGAACTAATTTCGATTGCGTTTTCAAAATGATTCGACTAGATTCGATTAATTTTTATCTATTTAGATAAACATTCGATGGTTTGTACTTGTAATAAATTTCGATATTTTTCGATAGTATTCGATTATAGTTGGATATCTGTGGTCATCAATTCAATGGATTTCGATTTGGTTCGAGTCAAATTCGATTTTTCTTCAATATTTTACGATAATTCAATGACATTCGATTATTTTCAATGGTATTTCGATGCATTTGATAATTGGGTATAATTCGATTGAATTCAATGATATTCAACTTGATTTTGATGCATTCTATAAATAGGTTTAATTCGATCATATTCGACGACAGTTTGATGCATTTGAATGTTTTTGATTTTTTTACTGCCTTGTTTATATTCGATGTTATTTTGATGATTGTTTTCGATAATATTTGATGCTATTTTGATGATTATTTTAGATGCTATTTCGATTATTTTCGATAATATTCAATGCTATTTCGATGAATATTTTAGATGTTATTTCGATTGTTTTCGATAATATTCAATGCTATTTCGATGATTGTTTTAGATGTTTTTTCGATTGTTTTTTATTATATGTTGGCTATTTCGATGTTTGTTTTAGATGTTTTCGATGATATTCGATAGATAAGCTAATCAATTTTTTATACTATTTCAGATGTCGAAGTTGATTGTACCCTTCGAGCAATACTATATTAAATTTCGTGATAGCCTGGTTATGTTGAAAATCAAGGAACATTTTTGGGCATTAGACTTGATGGAAAGGGCCAAAAAATATCCGTTCGGACAGTTGTTTGAGGCACCTCCATTACTATTTTCTAGGGTGCTTATTCATCAGCTTCTAGTTAGGAAGTTTGACTCTTTAGATGATATGAAAGAGATCTATTTTGATATTGGTGGCAAACGTGTTAGATTTAGACTTTGTGAGTTTGCTCTTATAATGGGGTTAAATTTTGGAAAATACCCAGATGAAGCTAAGTTGAAAACCATGAGTGAAAGTAGAAAACTTGTTGAAAAATACATGAATGATTCAAAGGTTGTCAGGAGTGGGGAATTAGAGGTTGCATTCCTCAATTGTGGAGACACTGAAGATTCATGGAAGATGGGCATACGCTATTCGGTAGATAACCTGTTACCTGTAAGAGAATCTGCTAAGAAGATAGATTTAGATATTCTATCTTGTGTTGAGAATGAGAAAAAATTCTTCCAATTTCTTTGGAGTCATGAATCTTTTTACAAGACTATGGCCATCCTTAAGAAGGATAT
>JXTB01000502.1:98989-120225 GCA_002914805.1 Parasponia andersonii | reverse complement strand
GGCGAGCGGCGGTGCAGGGGGATCGGCCGAAAGCGTGAGAGAGATGAGGGAGAGAGAGAGAGCTCGGGGGAGGGAGGAGAGAGAAGAGAGAGAGAGGTGAAATAAAAGTGTGCACGTGGCCCCCCTTTATTGGGCTGTGCAATTTTTCAAAAATTGCACATAAGTCCCCAAAATTTCAAATCTCTATCAATCCGGTCCCCCAAAATTTGCAATTTAGTCCATCTGAGCAAAACTTTTGCAAATTAGTCCCCATAATATTTTATCCAGAAAATTGGTAAATTGTCCAAATTACCCTCGAAAATTCCGGGTTTTTACAATATCTGCGTTGAATTTCCATCGAAAAAACATTAAAATAGCATCAAATTTTGATACACATCAACGAAATTCATCGAAGTTAGTTTAAATTTCTTTCACTAAAACATAATCATATTACATCGAAATGCATTGAAAAAATCAATAATCGAATAGTCATCGAAATCTCATCGAAAATCATCAAAGTTTTGAGTTCTAAATTTTTTATTCAACAAATAATTGAATTATATTGAAATACATCGAAAAATTCGATGATCATCGCGGGTTTTACCTAAAGCCGGAGTAATTTCTTGAAACTTGACCTAAATTCAATTTTTTTTTAAACACAAATCAACCTCAAAAGAGATTTTAAACAATACGCATAACATTAAAACATAAAAGTTGCGTATCCATTTCAAGATTCCCTCTTTATTCTTTGGGTTTATAGTACACTTTGTGGAGACATCTTTTTCTCTTTTTTTTTTAATGTCCAGTATCTTTATACGAGTTTCTATGAATATCGATTTAGCTTTTTTTTTTTTCAGAAGAAGAGAAAGGGAGGAATGCCTGATTGAGGAAGCCTAGACAAAGAGAAAATGAAGAAGAAGAAGAAAGAGTAACTGCAATTTCAAGGTCTGAAGCAACTTAGTGGAACAACGCAAGGGTAATTTAGTCATTTCAAGGAGATATAGTCATATTTTTTGAACAATTATTGGATGAGTCATATGCTTGTAAATAGCCCACGTTTAAGGCATATTTAATGAAATTTCTCATCCGTTTTCGATTATAACATGCGCCATGTGCTAAGATTCCGTATAAAAGCAATTCTTTTCTTTCTTCTTGTTTGTTTTTTAAAAATTTATTATTATATTATATATAACACTATATATTATTATTATAATATATAATAGAGATAAGATATAGTCTCGTTCAAGACCAATCTATTACAAGATTTAGTTAATACAGAACATGTTTATTTAATACCATATTAGTTGAATGTGTTCAATGTTGCCAGATCATTTAATGGACCAAAAAGGGACTACATCCAAAACCTATATAATACTAATATATATAAAAAAATCAAATAATTATTATTTTTATTTTCTCCATAATCTCTTTAAAAAAAATAGCACATGATATTAGGCTTTATGGTGCCACTTGGCATCGAACCTACATGTGGAGATGAAATTATGCAATAGCAACTTGCTTCTGTTTGTAACGTTTAATTTAACGCCATTTAAAGAGGAGTCTACGCATACTTTTCTTTTTTGCTTGTATTTAAATGAATTTACTTTTTTAATTTCAAATCGAAACCGAAAAATATGGATCGAGGGTTCATATGAAGGTCATATAGTAAAGAAAGAATGAAATATTGAGGGGAAAAGGAGGAGACGCAACACTTGATGAATAATTCTTCGAATTAAAGATAGTTTAATTAAAACTTTTTAATTTTTCGGTTAATATTACTGTCATAAGTCTAATTAGTAATTTCTTGAGTTTCTTTCTTTTTTTTTTGTGCTTATTTTAGGTGTAAGATTTAGTTAAGCGCGAGATTAAGGTGATAAGGAATCTGGTTGTGAGTTCTAGAGATTAGATTATTAGGTAGAATTAATTTAGATTATTAGCTAGAACTAGCAATGAGATTTCCCTTTTTCTTTTTTTTTTTCTTTTCCTTTTCTTTTAGTTTGTTCTTATTCCTTTTTTTCTTTATGTAAACAATATAGCAATGCATATGCTTCTTATATTTTATATATCCTAGGTTTTAGGGTTGAAAACCCATTTTTCTTTTATTTTTGATATGATTTTTCTCTTTTAAAAAGAAAAAATATTGTTGCATTGGGCACACTTGATATTGTATTTATTTATTTTCTGCCTTGACAAATTACCAAGGTATGTTGAGAATATTTTCTCAATAACCAAATGTTGGATACATCGAGTTTTGAAAATCTTTCGTAGAGGTTCATGAATCGATTTCTTGTCCTTGCTTGAGGAAATTTGTCTTGCTTGTAAAAGAATGAATAGTAGAGAATTTCTTCTTTGAAATAATGTACATTAGTTAATCCTGTTTAGCTGGATATAAATTGAGTTTGAGTATTCTTATAAATTTAGTTTTGTTTTGGAGACCTGTTGGAGATGCATAAGCTAAACACCGTTAATGACTTGAGTATTTCTTCATCTAATGGTAGCAACTCAGAAGTAGCTTATTTGATATACCTATGAAACAAAGTGACTGAAATATAACGATATGAAGTTATAGAATTAAACAATTGCTAAGATTAGGGGATCCACTCTTAAGTATATCAAATAAGTATAAATTAAACTCTTTTATCACTCAATTGGAATCCACACAAAACGGAGGTTCCAATCGGAAGATTAATCACTAAAGGTCCATTATTAGTTATCTCTATGATTAGATTAGTTTTCGTAATTACATTTTTTTTATAACACTAACACTTGTAAATATGGTCAAGCATTCATGGTGCCACCTTATGTCCACAACAAATCAAAATCCCTTTCTAGTACAACCGGTACAAAAGGAATTAAGTATTTATTGTGCCAATGGTTGACTACAATGAATCAAGACTCACCACTTAACAAGGAGGGTACTACGATTGATTAAGAAAATTAAATAGCACATGCATAGCAGTGATTAAAAGATATAAACAATGAAGTCCACCTAGAGTTTAGATTATACTTTTCTTTCCCCCAAGAGGTTCACCCTTTCATCTTAGCAACATGCAAGATTAAGTAAACATGATGAAGAAGAATAACAAGTACGAACACAATATGAACATAACTTTAAACACAAAACTCTTACTATTTTGAAGGTAAAACAAGATTAAAATAACATGAATAATAAGAGGAGAATAAAAGACAGTGATCTTGTTCTCAAAACCAAGATGTCTCCTAAGTCTAGCTTAAACATCTATTTATAGGAAAATTTAGAGATACAAAGTCAAAATTTGTAAACTAAAGATAAGAGTAAGTTGGCAACTTGTTTTGGCAGATTCAGTCTCTCCCAAACATGTATCTAAAACTTCATGAATTTGGACGAGAAATGTCTTAATCAAAGAAGAAAACTTGAAGCTTATCTCTTAGAAGTCGTATGCCACTAAAATTTCATCCATTGGAGATGTATTTCTTGACTTATAGCAAAATTGGTGAAGATAGGTTCTGCTGAGTCAAAATCGGTTGCTGATCTTATCATGTGGAAAGATCCGATATTTTTACCTAGATTTCTGCTTCTTTTGAATTTTCTCAAAGAACAAATCATCTTGATAATTTTGTGTACGTCTCCATAGCATCAAGAATCACTCCATTTGAAATTGTAATAAGGTCAGAATGGGCCAAACAATAAAAAGTATCGGGCTAAACGCGAATGTAGTCTAATTTATAATATTATCCATTTGAGACCTATTTCGAAATAATCTGGGCAGATTTTGTGAATTGGACTTTGTGAATAACTGAGTCCAAAATCCATGAGTTCAAAAATTGGATCAAAATCCCATGTAGTTTAGAATTTGTGCCTATTTTACGAAACCTGCCAGAAATGAATATTTAGTACAAATTAGAGGTAATTCTTACTTTTATGCCTATGTCTCCAAAAGTGCTTTAAATAGGGAATTTAATGAAACTCTAAGTGTATATTGATGATCTAATCCCATAATAAATGTACGCAATTAGATATTCATCAGAATGGGTCCCACAGAGCCTATTCCAATAAATACCATTTCCATAAAGTTATTGACATGCAGTATCACGTCATGTTTATGGCGAGGCACATAGAATAAATAAATAAGAAATTGAACAGTAAAAACCAAACATATATACTAAATCAACTTACACACCTGGCTTTTCAAAGAAAAAAATATACTAAATCAAGAAAAAAAGATTTAATTTTTATATATGAAACTAAATTAAAATATATCAGATTTTATAATATGACATTTTATTTGTACAAGCTTTCATAATGATAGATATTACTACTAGTCCCTAAACCTAGAAATAAATTTTCTTTTAGTCCTTTTCTATTATATATTTAACATAAAATGTCAAAAAAAAAAAAAAATTAAGAAAAGTCCTAGAAATATAAGGACTAAAATTTAAGGTTTAAAAGTTTTAAATAAGACTTTCTCGTTTGTGTCGCGACCAACAACATATGTACCCAATTAAGAAAGTTATATCAAAAGTATAGAGAAAAGAAGGGAGAAAAATAGGATATGGTAATAGAACAACCACGTTATATATATATATATATATATATATTCATATACATTGATGTTCAATTTTGCTTTTATACCAAACCTACGTGTTCGAATTATATCATCTTTTACACGACTTTTTTTCCCCTAATTCGGTCTATGCAAGGACTCGAACCAATGCATGGTTTAGAAACTGGTCCAATTTGGTCTACTGTCATCGCTTGTTACTCATTTGGACATTTGTATTAATTTGATCTTAACAACTTTGCTTCTAAAGCTTATTACTAGCTAGGAAATTTCGCTGGGTGTACTTATTAGAAGTACATATACATTACAAGGGTGAATGTTTGTAGGAATAAAGTAATTGTGATGAATATATATCTATATATATTATATGGTCCATATAGCTTTATACAAACAAAAGTACTTTGGCACTCTCTTGTGGTTTGAGTGAACTTGAAGCAATGAACAAACTACGTACTCTGTTCCAACGCCTTTGATCGCTCCCTATATTGGTTAAACATACAGGTCGTATGTATGTATGATTTGTCCCCTCCTAAAATAGTACTAATTTCTAAACGTTTTTGTTACCCAAGTACAAACGTCGTCTTTAATTAATTGGAAATGTATCGAAATAAGATATGTATTATATGTATACTATTTAATTGCTACAGTAATATACTTTACCATCACTAGAAAACTGTGGAGCCGTCAATAGTAACATAAATATGTATATATATACATTACATTAATTTCTCAATCAAACTAAATATTTAATTTTTTGGAAACTTTGCATATGTAGTGGTACAAAAAATATATCTTATCAGTAGTGTGAATTTTTAGGTCTTAAATTTCAATCGGATAATTTTACTTCATTTGAATATAACTCTACGTCTATATAAAAATCACATTCACAAATGTACAAGTGAAAATAGAGTATATACGTCTTAATTACAAAAGTTAAGTAGAAATACCTTATATTCATAAAATAAATGGTACCAAGTATTGGAAACTAAAATAAGTGCAATCTCATGTTTAAGTGGGTCTCATGCAGGATAATAATATGTACTTTGAAA
The DNA here is from genome assembly GCA_002914805.1 of Parasponia andersonii. Taxonomy (NCBI): domain Eukaryota; kingdom Viridiplantae; phylum Streptophyta; class Magnoliopsida; order Rosales; family Cannabaceae; genus Trema; species Trema andersonii. Next base: position 114,656 of record JXTB01000502.1, on the reverse strand, counting down.
ACTCTTCATTTTTAATATATTATAGAGATAATATCATTTTTATATTATATATTTTGATATTTTGTTCGATTTATATTATTTTAGTTATTATTAATATTGACTCTTATATTTAATATTTGTTACAAATGTATACCCTAATACTAATTTAAAGTATATTTTACTAAGATTATTTAATAAATTTATTTTTTAAACGATAACTTAGTAAAATAATTGTTTTAAATTAGTGTCAGTGTATTAATTTAAAACAAATTTTAAATCTAAAAATTAATATTGATAATAATCAAAATATATAAAGTATTATTTGAATAAGGTATATCAAAATACAGGTAAGAGTGCTAATATCTCTAAATTAAAGTATATCTACACTCTACTAGTATGCCCTCACCACATTTGCAACTTTGATAAATTAACTCTCTTAAGAATCATCATCAAATTACCTCCTTCTTTAATTCGCTCTCCAAATAAACCTCTTGATTCTGTGAATGAATCAAAAAATGGCAAGTTCAAGTAGTTCTTCATCAACCTCCGTTAATACTAGTCCTATTTCTTCTCTCATCCTAATATCAATAAACACAATAGCATTCCTCTTCCTTCTCGTGGTCACCAAAACCCAATCATTCGATCATCCTCATGAATATGCTTATAGTAGTACTCGAAATCATCTCAATACGATCATCAAAACCGACGCTTGTGCCGCCCTCCATGACTTCTCAGACTACGCCTCAAAGTGCTCTTACCTCAAAACTCATCTACTTTCTTGCAAACCCAAAGGCTACATAAACTATCTCAACCTCTTCTACTGCCACTTTGGTCATTTCCCTCTTCTGGGTAAATCCCTACTTCTCCTTTGGCTCGTCGTTTTGTTGTACTTAATAGGCAACACCGCCGCCGTTTACTTCTGTCCCTCCTTGGAGAGCTTGTCCAACATCCTCAAGCTCTCCCCAACCATAGCCGGCATCACTCTCCTCTCCCTCGGCAACGGCGCTCCTGACGTCTTCGCCATCGTTATCTCATTCACCAAATCCGGAGACGCTGATGTCGGCCTCAACAGCGTCTTGGGCGGCGCCTTCTTCGTCTCAAGCGTTGTCGTTGGTGTCATAAGTGTTCTCATTGATCGTCCTCGTATGACCAATGCTACTACTCCTCCTCCTCTTATTGACAAGACTAGTTTCGTCAGAGACGTTGCTTTCTTCCTCTTCGCTCTCTCGTCCCTCCTCGCCATATTCGCCTTCGAAAAAGTCAGTCTCTTCGCGGCCATATGCTTCTTCGCCATCTACTTTCTCTACGTCTGTTCCGTCTCCGCCACCCACTTCTTCTCCAGAAACGACATCAACGAGTACAAAACGACATCAGTTGTTGATGGCACGACGATGTCAAGTGCAGATGTTAACTACATTCCACTGCTTGGTTACGTGGACGACAATCGTGACAGTCTAAACGACGAGAAAGTAGAAGTACAGGAGCAAAACGCATGCCGTATGGGGTACGTTGACTATCTCAAACTCATGGGAAAGTTGACTCTAAAGCTTGTGGAGCTACCCCTTTACTTGCCCAGAAGAGCCACTATACCCGTGGTCACAGAGGACCAATGGTCGAAGCCATACGCGGTGGTGTCCGTCTCTCTAGCTCCCATTCTAATGGCGGCTCTATGCAACACGCAGAGAGAGAACGTTGACTCGAGGACTGAGCTGTTGACTTATATGACAGCTGGCCTCGTTGGATTGGTCCTTGGCAACCTGGCCTATGTCACCACCAATCACTATTGCCCACCTAAGCAGTGCCTCTTTCCATGGCTCGTGGGAGGGTTTGTGATGAGTGTGACGTGGACGTACTTGGTGGCTGAGGAGTTGGTGTCTTTGCTGGTATCTTTGGGGAGTGTGTTCGGGATAAGCCCATCTGTTTTGGGCCTGACTGTCTTGGCCTGGGGTAACTCTTTGGGGGACCTAATAGCCAACGTGGCCATGGCCTTGCGTGGTGGACCGGACGGGGCCCAAATAGCGATCTCGGGCTGCTATGCTGGGCCCTTGTTCAACACGGTGGTCGGGGTGGGCTTCTCGTTGGTTATGGCGGCGTGGACGGAGTATCCATCGGTGTACGAGATTCCCAAAGACCATTCTCTGTACGAGACGGTGGGCTTCCTCGTGGGTGGGCTGCTTTGGGCCCTTGTGGTGTTGCCCAAGAACGACATGAGGCTCAATCGTCTCTTGGGGATTGGGCTTCTCGCAATTTACGGCTGTTTTCTCTTTGTCAGGCTCGCCAGAGTTCTCGGTTTTCTTGGACTTTCTACTCCTACTCGTATTTGGACCTGAGTAGGAGTAAGTTGGCCCAAAATGATTCTTTTAATGACAATTTTTAAGGATAATTTTTTCAGGACTCATAATTTTTTTGACTGTAGTCACAACTATAGGTCATAAATTTTTTGACGGCCCGAAAGATAATTATCTTAAAAAGTGGAGTTAAAAATATATATCATTTCGGCCCCAAAAGAAAACTCCCCCATCCGGCCTCTTTCCCGAAATGGGGCCACGTGGGTCCAGCAATCGGTGGAGTTGGGCTTCTGGCCCAGTTTCTGAAAATCCCAACGCCAGCTGGAACAGTACATGTTTTGAGTTGGCGAAGAATCAGTCATTTTGATAGGTTACTATTGTGCGTGCACTGGAGTTTATACTATATATAGTTAGCAAATTACATGAACTAGACAGTTTATATGATAGTATTAGACAACTCAAATAGTTTCTTGGGCCAACTTGTTATATATGCTAGTACTCATAGTTGTAGTCTTGTGTATCGTAAATACTAGTGGGGAATAGGTTGGAAGTGTATATTCATTTGAACTTGAAGCCATGTATGAACTAATGTTAGAGAAAAAGAAAAAGCTCACATATTTAAAACGAGTATCAGTAAAGGGGATATTATTATTTATGCTTGTGAAAAATATTGCCTAATGGATGATTCATTTTCAAGAAAGGTCTCATACTTATAATAAAATTCAAAATTTAAGACACCCAATACTTTTCCTTTTATCAAGTATGTTCATATCCATTTAAAAAAAAAAATAATCTAAAAGCTCTAATATCTCAATCTCTATTTATTACGGTTGTTGAAGAGGGAGGGAGGTTGTCGGCAAAGAGAGAATGTGGTCACTAAGACATGACTTATGTCTTCCAACTTGTTGCTTTGCATTAGTTTTTTGACTTTTTCCAAGTATTTAAGTGAAAATCATTAATTTGTACGTGAACTGTTGAACTTTGCTACCTGCATTTGTCGTAGAATAATAATTTCTTGACCTTTTGAACACGAAAATTAGACTGTGCATGAACGTGTAAGATAAATTTGCCCTTAAAACTGAACTTTTTTATTAGGAAAAACAACTATAAAAAAAAAAAAAACAACATCAGATCCAATCAAATTTTGAGTTATATTATAATTTTGGTACTATATTGGAGTCGACTAATCAATGACATTTTAGAACAATCACCTTACGAACATGTCACATATTAGGCAACAAATTACACGCTGCACCATTCAAATTTTTGAAGGAAGACATCTACAATTTTTAGATCACTTTTTGAATAATGGTTGTTTCTCAAACATTGTTAAACAACAGCCGAATTTTGAAATTTATTTATAAAATGACATTTTTTTCATATTTAAAGACCAAAATGCACTGACTTATTTTGTATAAAATTGATATATTTTTTTAAAATATTTTGTATAAAATTGATTTATCTTTTAAAAACTATATCAACTAAAAAATGGTCATTTATAAAATTATAAAATGGTCATTTATTAAATAGGAGTAAAAAATGGCTATTTTTTAAAATGATATGAAAAAAGAGGATTTTTCTTTACAAATACTCTAGTATGTTTTGTTTGATATGGGCATGGTGCTCACATTTTTCGGGTTTTAGTGGATTCGGATTTGAGCTTCAGGTTTATACTATTTCGAGCTTGGCTTAGATTTATTAAACTAAAATCCAAAGCCTGCCCTAAAGTTTCAACCTCGATCTTAAAGCTGAGTTTCAGGTTTTATATTCGAGTCAAGTTTGATTTTTGGACTTTTGAAATCAAAATAAAAATATTAAATAAAAAATATAATGTTAAAAAATACAAAAATAAAATATTGAGGCAAATTTTTGAATAAATTTAACAAAAAAAAATAAAATAAGAAACCTGTCTTATTTAAAATTTCTGGTTTAATTCAGGCTTTTATTTTAAATTTTTAGTGACATTTTTGGGTTTTCGAGCTTCAAGTTCGGGTTTTGAGCTGAGCTTGAAACCATATTCATACAAAGAAAAAAAAAAGAGAGAGATTATGATATGTAGTATAACTTTTAAAAAAATAATTCCAAGAATACAACTTGGCTCAGTACATTTATTTTTGTATGTCTTTTTGGACAAAATATTCTCTTTTAAGTTATATAGTACAAGTACACATGCAGTGGCATTGTTGTAATAAGACCACATTTTTTCAAAAAAACTGTTTCTATAAAAAGCTAGTACCATAGTAGCTAAAAGTTCTTATTGGCAGTGTGGGTTGCTTGGTTTACTTTCCACCTCTCCAATCGAAGATTGAATCTCAGTCCTGATGCTTTGTTGGTTTTTTTTTTTTTTTTTTCTCGAAACTATCTTTATCCATGAAAAAAAATTCTCCTTTTAGTTCTTTTTAATCCTATTTTTCTTAATCCTATTAGATTAGTTTTTTTTCTCTAAATCTTTTTTTCATTAAAAAAATTCTCTCTTTTTTATTCGTCCATACACTTCATTGTTTTTTTTCCCTAATTCTTTTTTTTTCTTAAAAGAAATTTCTTCTTTTTAATCCTACTTTCTTTTATTCATATTAGATTAGGTTTTTTTTCCTCATTCTTTTTTTCCTTAAAAACATTGTCTCTTTTTTATTACTCCATACACTTCATTATTTTTTTTTCTTAATTCTTTTTTTCCTTAAAAAAAATTCTCTTATAGTTTGAGAAATTATAAACTAATTTGGTTACACCGAATCGGTTTCCAACTACAATTAGAAACCAATCTGGTTACCGAAAAATCAAATTATTTTGCTACATAGAAACTAGTTTGGTTTCCAAGAAATATTTGTGGTTTTTTGTGATTTACTTAACTACAGGATATTCTGCTAAAAGGAAACCAAACTGATTTCCAGAAAACTATTATGGTTTCCTGTGATTTACTTTACTATAGGATATTCTGCTACATTGAAACCAGTTACCTTTATGGTTTCTTATGATTTATTTAGCTATAGGGTATTCTGCTAAAAAAAAACCAAACTGATTTTCTAAAAAACTTTGTGTTTTATTGTGATTTATTTACATACATAGCGTTCTGCTAAAATAAAAACAAACTAGTTTCTTAGAAACTTTGTAGTTGATTATGATTTACTTATAAACATAGCATTCTACTAAAAAAAAACTAAATTAGTTTCTAAAAAATATTTATAGTTTCCTATAATTTATTTACATACAAGACATTTTGCCAAAAAGAAACTAAATTGGTTTAAGAAACTTTTGTAGTTTTCTTTGATTTACTTACGTACATAGCATTTCGCTAAAAGAAAACCAAAATAGTTTCCAAGAAACATTCGTAGTTTCCTATGATGGCATCTACTAAAAAATAAACAAATTAGTTTCTAAGAAACTTTTATAGTTTCTTGTGATTTAGTTATGTACATAATTTTCCGTTAAAAGAAATCAAACTGGTTTTCAAAAAACTTTTGTGATTTCTTATTAAAAAAAACATAGTTTATTTACTAAATACCACCTTTTTTTTTTTCTCCCAAAGTATTTAGAAAAATGCTCTGAAAATTCGTACGAAATTTTTATTATTTTTTAAAGATCATATATTTGGTAATATTTTTTGAAAAATAAGTATAAGTATATAAAGCTCAAAAAAAATGCTAAACTTGAGCTTGGTCCTAAGAATAATGGGACTCAAGTTGAGCTCAGGCCACATCAAGCACAGGCCAACTTTGAGTTAGACATTTTTCGAGCTAATCCACGGGCTATCGTGCTCTTTTTACGCGCTAGGTACAGGTAATATAACAGTTCTTGTAGTAGTGGATGGCTTCAAATAAAAGGAGGGCGAAAAATAAGTACAAATATTAGTAATAATTTTCTATTCTAATACCTTGAAAGGAATTTTTTTTATTATTATGATATGAGATAGGTGATAAAGAATACGTCATTAAGCAATCCATCGTTTTTTACGTCCTTGTCAATTGTGAAATACACCTAATTAATACCAGCTAAATATAAGTATTTAACTACCCTAATTATTGATTAATAATATTCTGTTACTGAAAGTTTGGCTATTTTAGTTGAATGATCTATCCCTTATTGCAACACAAGTGTCTCTATCTTTCTCTTTCAAACCAAGAGTAATATTTTTTTTTTACGAAATGGAAGAGCAATTTTCTTTAAAAACTAATAAGAGAAAATATGGTAACATCAATGTATATTAGATAATATGCCCCAACTCTTTTTTTTTTTTTTTTTTTCCCTCCTTTTTACTTCGATTTCACACTGTTGCTTCCTTTTGGGTTTGTACACCTAGAGAGTTAGCTAATGCCCTCGTGGGCAATAAAAAGGACTGACATATAAATTTTAGAAGTGATCATTTTGTTGCTGAACTAACTAAATATCAAGAAAAAGTCCTTGAATTAAATAAAATAAATCTTAAGAATTTGTCTACACATATGAAAAAATATGAATTTTTTTAACTACATATTACATACATTTCTTTTGTCGAATTTTTAATAATATTAACAATTTTGGACAAAAAAATGGCGTTATCGTCTCTTATTGGTTAATCTAAGGATATTTCTGAATATTTATTTAGTTTAGAGACTTAATAGTCACTAATTAAAAAATTCAGAAACTTTTAATGTTAAAACGCTAAATTTTACCGTAACTAACTCGTATTGTTGTATCACTACTGTAAAATTACCTAAATATCCTCACCTTTCTCGTCCAGCGCACCCCCAGAAACCTTCCTCCCATCCTTAATGGAGACATCACTGGGGCTTTGCAATGCCTTTTGGAGGTTGGAGACCACTTTCGGAAGCAAAGAGGGCCAAGATTTAGAAAACTCGTGGTTCCCAATAATGACAAGGACTTGGCTCTGGATTTTCAGCTTTGGACTTTGTGGTCCTCATTTTGTGTCGGCTGGCATGGGTTTGAGAGTCTTGAGAATTTTTTTTTTTCTTTTTTGTTCAACTTTGTGGTGGCTATTTAGCCTTGTGGCTAGTCATGGCTAATGAAGTATTTCTTCATAAGGATCTTTTTTTCTTTTCACACAAAAAATTTTAGTCTAATTGTGTCTGGTGGCTTTTCGTTTATTAAATCTGTTTCTAAAATAGATGTGATTGGAAGATCTAATGAAGCTTTAATGGCTGCTAACCTCTCTGGTCGCTTAACAGATACTTTGCTTTCAAGTAGCCATGCACGTGGTATTGGAGTTCCAAAACTAGGACAAAGCTTTCAAGTAGCCATGCACGTGGTATTGGAGTTCCAAAACTAGGACAAAGAAAGGATAATGGAGCTGGATCATCTCATGCTCAGATTCTAAGTTCTTCTCACATATTGAGTGTGATGTTAATACTTCTATGACCTTACCTCCCCTTGAGACTATCATGCCTCATGCTTCTATTATTTCTCTAGAGCTGTCCAAGCTAAGTATTAAGGGAAATTATGTTTGTGTGGGGGTGAATGAGCAAGTTCTGAAAAAACACATGGAATTGTGTCAATTTTTGCTTATTGAACGTGTTTTCTTATCTAGGGGTGAAACCCCATGGAAACTTACTGATCTTAAGCTAAAGCTTCAATCAATATGACATCTTGCTTCTGTTGGGAATATGTTCTAGAAAGCAGTTTCTTTGTTTGGTATTTTAAACAATGTTTATTGGATTTAAGTGTTATCTATTTGTTATTAATAAATTTCATATTATGTCCCAATAATATAAATATGATGTTTATGTTTTCTATTATGCAAACATCTAAAAGTTTCCATGACTAATAATGAGCAATAAATAATTATTTGTGTGAAGTGTTCACATGTGGGAGACTAAATTATTTATTTCATTATGTCTAAATTAAAAGTTCACATTCTGCAAATAAAGTATTCCATAAAGATGGAATACTTTATTTTGCCATAGAATGTAGTGTTGTCTATTTTAACGGGATTGATGAAGTCTCGAATCATCGAAGTGTCTGACTTCGGATAGAAATACTAGTGCGTTATAAGAAAGTTATAAGTGCATTGAACTGGACCAAGTGAAAATATAATTTGAGGTTAAGTGCCGTAACTCAATATTCTATATTTCACTAATCTAGCACCATTGCAAGATTTTACCTTAATCCTAGTGATTGTCGGACTTGCTTTCATGAGTTTTATCTTTTTGACTCACTAAAGGACTAGTTCTGATTATATGGTTCGAACTCTAGTATCTTGGAAGATAAGATTTTTGAATTGACGAGAATGCCTTTTTATGATTTGGACACCATGCATATAATGTCACTTTGAGTTTTTTCAAGGACTTGGATAATAAAAACTAGACACCAGGTATTCACTTTGTGAATTTGACTGTGTTTGTACGGACAGTTACAAACACCGTAGTCAATTATTATCCATTAGATGAAAAATAGCAACTCAGAGGCAAATATATACTAGAGGGATAACACGGTAATTTCACCTCACTAGTACGGCATTGCGTCGGGGGTATATTTGTAGGTATAGTATATACTAAATGGATCAAGTTAATTAAAGTGTTAACTAGCTTCACAAAAAATATATGACATTTAGTCTAAGAGTGCAATATTGGGCCTATAGTAGAGTGCCCCAATATTAATGGACATAGCCCAGTCATAATTAAGAGTTAATTATGATTATGGGCAGTTGACTCATTGGAACTTAGATTATTTGGATCCATAAGGTCCCTTGTCTAGCTCATACATAACCCAATAACTAATTGAATGGTCAGTTGAGCCCAATAAGTCCATTAGGGTTTACATCTCTTTAAATACTTAAGAGAAAAGTTCTCCTAAGTCATTCTAAGTGTTGTGCACACCACTCATGCACAGTAACTGTGTTTTTTCGTGTGACAGAGAGGAAAAGAGAGAGTGGGATAGACGAGCCACCGCGAGAGAAGTCCCGTGTTCGTTTATGACCGCTAAGGGAGAGATACTCATGGTCGTAGACGTGCACTCAAGAAGAAGGAAGAACGTCTTCTGGATCATTCGCTCATCTCTCGTTAGGAATCAAGAAGGTGTCCACACACCGGATCATTCAACGGGCTCTAGAAAATAGATGGGAAGGCTTAATAGTTGTAAAGTATTTCTAGGTTTTATCTAAACCAGGATCCATGAATTGATTTATATTAGATCAACGATCCTATATTTTTATTTTGTAAAATTTCAAGAAAATTTTAAAATACCTATTTCGCTGCGTTCTTGATTTGTTTACAAAACTGTGGAAATCGTTTTCGAAAAAATCATTTTTCGTAATTTATTGATTCGGAATTTCCAGCAGCTTCCCCATGGCATCTCATCTCTTTAGGTAGAGGAATTTTTCACATCTTTTTATCTTCGGAGGAGGGAAAACTGAAAGTGTAGGGTTTGGTTTCTTTAAGTTTAAAATCAGGGATACTACATCTTCAATCTTGGTATACTAATTTTAATCCCAATACCTAAAACTCAACTAGTACTTAAGTTTGGGTGCGATTTCATGAATTACCATGGGTTTATAGGGACCATCAACTCCTTTCTGATTTGGCCCATGGAGTTGGTATTCCTATTCGATTTTATGAGATGACACTTAAGGGTGAATTTGGTCATTTTGCAAGGATTTAAACTGATATTAACTAATCCCAGCCCATTTTAGATTCTCTAATGGTAGAAGTTGGTAATGATTGTTTTTTTTATCCCTTTGGAGTATGACGGCTTCCAATCTTTTGCTTTACATGTCAAACTATTGGTCATGCCGCTTCTTCTTGTAGGCATGGCCATCAGACTGGGGCTTCTATTGAGGATGATTCTAAGATGACTCGAGGATGTTCTAGAATTTGTAAAAAAGTTTATAGATCTTCTACCAAGTCTCCTAAGGCTACAGAGATTCCTACTCATGTCGTTCCATCTAATGTTGTTCCCACTAAGAAACTGGTCACTAATTCAATAGAGGTGCCTACTAAGAATTCTTTTTCACTTCTAGTTAATATTCTTTGGAAAAATAATGAGGTCCACTCTAAAAAAGGAAAGAAAAAGATTCAGGACATTAATGACGTTAGTGAGACTAATTAGCTTTCCCAAAATCCTCGGGTGGTGGTTGATCCTAATGGCTCTAAGAATTCTATTCACTCTCGAAATTCTCTGGGAAAACTCTATAGTTCTAAGGCTACATAAGATTTTGATTTGAATATGATTTATAGCAAGAAAGATGGGGCAAGGTTTGATGGGGCTCTTTTTGGTAAAAACGATGTGAATGACTCTTTTTCAGAAGGTGTTTGATGATTCTAATGGGATAGGATCAATATCTAAAAAGACTAGGTCTTTCACTCTACTGTTACCCCCTTGGGTTGCATAGTGGCTTGTTTCCAAATGAAGGTAATTTATTAGAACTATAGAGATATTTCTAATAGGAGTACCTAATTAGGTCTTAGAGACTTTTGTCTTCGTTATAAACCGGATTTGGTGTGTTTGGCTGAGCCACTTTGTTCTCTTGATGCTATTTCAGACTCTTTTTGGATTAGTCTTGGTTTGTCTTTGGTTTGTACTGATGAGGTGGACACCCCTACTATTTGGGTTTTTGCTTCGATTAGAATTCAAAGTCCGCTGATCATTTGTAATCACTCTCAACATGTCTCTCTTAAGGTTATGGTGGGTATGTTAATAGTTCATTATTCTTTTGTTTATGGTGCTTCCTCATCTTCTTCTAGGAGCTTTGGAGTTCTCTTTTGGACATGGTTGTTCCTATTTGGTGTATTTTAGGTGATTTTAATGCTATTCTGGGCTCTTATGAGATAACAGATACTACATACTCCGCTTCTTGTTTTGACTTTGCTGGTTTTTTGGGTGCTTCTACTCTAATTGATTTAGACACTAGGGGTGCTTTCTACACTAGAATAGGTAGAGGAGAGTGAGGTTTAGTTCTTTTCAGTTTAGACAAAGCTTTATGTATCTCTGGGTTTATTGATCTCTAGTCTAATTTGTCTTGTAGCACTTTGCCTCGTCTACATTCAGATCACTATCCTCTTCTTTTGTTTGGAAGGGATTCGAGAGCTCCTTGTCTATGACCTTTTCATTTTCAAAATGTTTGGGTAGATGACCCCTCCTTCTTCGATTTGGTTTCTAGTATCTAGTCTTCTTAGGTTTCAGGCTGCCCCACCTCCCGTCTTTTATAGAAACTCAAACTCCTCAAACCTTCTTTTTGTGTTTGGAATTGGGAAAGTTTTGGTAATTTGTTTACCAGAGTTACCGTGGTTATAGATAGGGTTACAAAAATTCAGAATAGGTTGCAAATCGATGGCTTTCTAAAGAGATCTTTCGGGAAGAGGCTGATGATTTGGCTACTTTGGATAATGCTTTAACTCTGGATGATTCTTTTATGAGAGATAAGTGTCATATTTAGTGGTTAGAAGGAGGGGATTGTAACTCATTTTTTTAACATGCGACTCTTAAGAGATGTAAAGTTAACAAGCCTTTATCTTCTTTGATTATCACTGACGAGATTGTGACTGATCTGGACCATATAGCAGCTTATGCTGTTGACTTTTATGTTTCTCTGTTTTTTGAGCCGAATCATTCTCCAATTGACTTCTCCATTATTCAAAGCATGTTCCCACTTTGGTTACCGAATATGATAATGCTTGCTTATTGAGTCTTTCCCTGGAGCAAGAAATTAGAAATATTATTTTTGATATGGATCCTTCTAGTGTACCTGGTCTGGATGGCTACAGTAGGAGATTTTTCCGCAGTTGTTGGCCTATTATAGGTAATGATTTTGTCTTGGAATTTTAGGAGTTTTTTCGTACCAGTAAGATATTCCTTGGTGTTAATTCCAAGTTTATAGTCCTTATCCCTAAGGTTACAGAGGCAAATAAGCTTATGCAATTTCGGCCTACTGCTTTAGGGAATTTCTTCTTCAAGGTTATCACTAAGATTCTTGCCACTAGGATGAGACCTATTTGTTCTCGAATTATCTCTTCGAATCCGTTTGGGTTTGTGCAAGTAGGCAGATGGGTGATTGTATTTTGGGAGCTTCTGAGTGCTTTAACTCATTAAGTAATTCAGCTTTTGGTAGTCATGTTGCTTTAAAGATCGACATTTGCAAGGTTTTTGACTTTATTAGTTAGTTCTTTGTTTTAGAGATCCTTAGTGTTGGGAATATGCCCTAGAAAGCAGTTTCTTTGTTTGACATTTTAAACAATGTTTATTGAATTTAAGTGTTATCTATTTGTTATTAAAAAATTCCATATTATGTCCTAATAATATACATGTGATGTTTATGTTTTCTATTATGCAAACGTCTAAAAGTTTCTATGACTAATAATGAGTAATAAATAATTATTCGTGTGAAGTATTCACATGTGGGAGACTAAAATTATTTATTTCATTGTGTCTAAATTAAAAGTTCACATTCTGCAAATAAAGATATAATACTTTATTTTGCCATAGAATATAGTGTTGTCTATTTCAACGGGATTGATGAAGTTTCCAATCATCGAAGTGTCTGACTTCGGATAGAAATACTAGTGCATTATAAGAAAGTTATAAGTGCATTGAACTGGACCAAGTGAAAATAGAATTTGAAGTTAAGTGCCATAACTCAATATTCTATTTTTCACTAATCTAGCACTATTACAAGATTACTTTAATCCTAGTAATTGTCGGACTTGCTTTCATGAGTTTTATCTTTTTGACTTACTAAAGGACTAGTTCCGATTATATGGTTTGAACTCCGGTATCTTGGAAGATAAGATTTGTGAATTGACGAGAACGCCTTTCATGATTTGGACACCATGCATATAATGCCACTTTGAGTTTTTTCAAGGACTTAGATAATAAAAAACTAGGCGCCAGGTATTCACTTTGTGAATTTGACTGTGTTTGTATGGGCAGTTACAAACGCCGTAGTCAATTATTATCTATTAGATGAAAAATGGCAACTCAAAGGTAAATACGTACTAGAGGGGTAATACGGTAATTTCACCTCACTAGTATGGCATTGCATCGAGGGATATTTGCAGGTATAGTATATACTAAATGGATCAAGTTAATTAAAGTGTTAATTAGCTTCACAAAAAATATATGACATTTAGTCTAAGAGTACAATATTGGGCCTATAGTGGAGTACCCCAATATTAATGGACATGGCCCAATCATAATTAAGAGTTAATTATGATTATGGGTAGTTGGCCCATTGGAGCTTAGACTATTNACACATAGCCCAATAACTAATTGAATGGTCAGTTGAGCCCAATAAGCCCATTAGGGTTTACATCTCTTTAAATACTTAAGACAAAAGTTCTCCTAGTTCACTCTAAGGGTTGTACACGCCACTCATCTACAGTAACTGTGCATTTTCGTGTGACAGAGAGAAAAAGAGAGAGTGGGAGAGGCGAGCCGCCGCGGGAGAAGTCCTAAAGTCCTAAATTTAATCTAATCTAAAAATTAAATTTTAGATCAACGATCCTATATTTTTGTTTTGTAAAATATCAAGAAAATTTTAAAATACCTATTCCGCTGTATTCTTGATTTGTTTACAAAACTGCGAAAATCGTTTTCGGTAAAATCGTTTTTTGGAAATTTATTTTTCGGAATTTCTAGCAATTAGTATTAGCGCATAGGTTTTCAATGATCTAGCATATCTTATTCATGTTTATTCTCTTAAAGTTTGATGACCTATGATTTCCATAATGATCTCTTTGTTTATGTTTGGTCTTGTTCATATTTATTAGTATGCTCTACTATGTATGATGATTGATTGATTTAATGAGTTTAAATGATAATCAATTAGATGCTACTATGAGTTTATGATCATGTGATTTGTTTTTGATTATGATTCTAGCATGTTCTTGATTTTCTATGTGTTTATGTTTTATGTTCTTGATAAAATTGTACGTAGAAAGTCATTTGATCTTTAATTGTGTCATAGTTTTTGAGAAAAACTGTTTGACAATTAAGTTACGGATTTTTCGGATTCGAAAATGCTACGAGGCGGCGCACGCTGAGGGTCGTGCGTGCCGCCCGTGTTGCTGCGGCGGGGAGACCTGCACGACGGCCGCGTGGGTGGCAACCCCGCGCATTGGCTTCGTGGGAGCAACTCCGCACGCTGGTCGCGCCGGTGGCACCTTGTGCGCTTGCCGCACGGGTGTTGGCTTGCTCCTGTGGCCGTGCGGGTGGCACCCCGTGCACTAGCCGCACGGGTGTCGGCCCGCTCCCGTGGCCACGCGGGCTTCGTCCCGCTCCTGTGGTCGCTTCGTCCCGTGCTTGTAGCTATGCCAATGTCGTGTGTGACCCATTAGCGTGTGGAATTAGTTCCGTACATGACCGCGCAACATCCCTGAGGATCCGTTCTTTATGTCGTACGTGGGTATGACTACACATCCGCATGCAATGATGTCTCGTACACATAGCCGCGTCAATTTGCCCCACCTCCATAGCCGCATGCATGCTGTCTTGTACGTTTGTCGTCGAAATCTATGCGAGGCCGTTGTTGCTTGGTACTTGTCCCGAGCGAGGCCGTGTAGCGTTATGCGAGCCCATCGGTGCTCGGGATAGTCTCGAGTGTGGCCACATGACATCCCGAGAATCGTCCTCGTTACGGTTTCCCGTTCGGACCTTTAGCTTGTTCCGAACTATGTGGCGGCGTTCCAATCGGCATCCCGATACCATTGACGTCAGATTATCTATTTTAGATAATTTCCTATTTTAAATTTCCTTATTTGAATTTTGAATTAGAGATAATTTAGGATATTTGAATTAGTTATCTTATCTGTTTTTTGAATTCAAATTTTGGTAACTAATATGATAGGATAAGATTATATCAGAAAATCCTATATTTTCTAATTTTGAAATTTAAATATTTAAATTTAAATTAAGGATAAGATCCTTAATTTATGAAAAGATTTATATAAAGGATAAGATCCTTAATTTAAATGAATTTAAATTAAGGATAAGATCCTCAATTTAAATAAATTTAAATCAAGGATAAGATCACTTGATTTAAGGAAATTTAAACGACTATTTAAATATGGATAGGATCACATATTTAAATAGATTTGATTTCAAATTTGAATATGGATGAGATCCCACTATTTAAGGAAATCAATTTAAATAAATAGGGAATTAATTAACTACCAAAATTAAAATTTTAAATTAAATAGATATAGATAAGGTCTATATCTTAAACATATTTTAATTCAATTAAAATATAAAATTTTGAAATTAAGAGTTAATTCGAAATCAATTTAAAATTTTAATTAGGTATAATTTTTAATTAAATATTATGTGATAATTTTTAACATTTCAAATTCAAAATAGTTGGTTAGATAGTTACTAAACTATTTATGAGATAATTAGTTATTTGTTTTGAAATTGAATTTGATTTGAATTCAAATCTAGGGATATTCTAGGAGATTTAAATAGTTAAATCTTTTATAATT